>OX638298.1:28076777-28676777 GCA_951812265.1 Taphrorychus bicolor | reverse complement strand
GATTGGTATAATTGGGAAATAACTAAATAGGGTATATAAGACATTTATTTCTATTTTGGTCGGCATTGACCAACGTCTCTTGTCCGTGTAGAAAGAGCTGAAAGCAGAAGATATTAGATCGAATGAGGTCGCTAAAGAATTAATCATTCTAAAGAAAAAATTCAGTTAGTGAGAGAGTTACATCGACCCGTCAGAATAAATTTCCTCCGACGACGTACTATTCTTAAAAGTTTAGATGATTTATGGCAGGCAGATCCTGGACAGTTAAATCAATTCGCAGGATCTAATCGAAATTATAAATACATTTTGGTAGTTATTAACTGTTTTTCCAAATTTGTTTGGTGCCGACCATTGAAGAAAAAAACGGGGGAGAAGGTAATAAAGCCTTTAATTTTCACTTAAATAGTCGATTGTGAAATTTAATTTAATTACTTTTATATAAATGCCCTGCTTCTTATAAATGCTGTATAGTTCTATGCGTATTGTTCTGCTTCCTTACATAGGGCACTCAAAGGCAGTGGCAGACAAAAAACAGAAAACAATTTCCTAATCGCAGCGTTTGAAAATTTAATTTCTGTCGGATTGGACAAGAAACAAATTACTCTCCTTTAGAGAAAAATACTTTGAAAGGCTTTTTAACGGGTAAAAATGCCCATTCAGTAGAAAAATGATTTAAAATTCGCATTTTAATCTTCCGTCGGTAGCAGATCCGCTTTTAATAGTAACAAAAAAGGGCTTTGTCAAAGCAAATTATACGGCACGCCATATTTCAGCCGCTAAGTTGACACAAAGAAGCGATATGAACGATTTGCATACAATATGTGGTATTGAATAATGCTGTTTGTTTTTGTTGCGTTTTGGTCGGAATTGGATCGCTTTCTGTCGCTACTGCAAAAAGGGAATTGTAATCTGCCCTTGCGGGGTGTTTGTGGTTTCTGGCATCACAAATATAGGGCAAATTGTTTGGCACTGCCTAGTGATATAAGCTACTCGAATAGTTATTTTTATTCTAAGTTTCTAATTAAAATTTCTAAATTAATTTGTAGCAATATTATGTTAGTGTGAAGTTATCCATAACATGTCAGCCATAAAATTTCCAAAGATGCACGAAGCGACGGCGTGGCCTACAGTGTTACAGGCCGCCTCCCGACTTTCTTCTAGTTTATTGTACAGGCAATATTAAATACAAAATTATAATATTTCGCCTATTTAGATGATCCGAAGTTGCAAAATGCTTTAACAGATAGTGCTTACTTTGTGCAATTAAGACTAAGGTATTAGTTTAAAGGTATAAAGTTTTCACCTGATGCAAGTTTTTCCAAAGCATGTCTTATTTCTAACCCTTGTAGGTTTCAAGGGGGATGTTATGCGTTCTGAGAAAAGTACCAGTGATGTTCCCAAGTATAAAGCGTTTCATAAAGTTTTTCCAAAGGCTATTATTTGAATGACCCCTATATAATTTTTGAACTGTGTCAATGTTAATTCTTATGTTATAAAAACCGTAAAGGAAAGATTCCGCCAAAAACGCGACATACTAGTTACCCATAAACTGATTTGCCAAAAATGTGATTGACAAGATTTTAACCAGTAAATTAAAAGCAAGTGAAGGTAATTGCCAATAACAAACTTCTCTACAAGTTGTTATGATGGTTTAATGTAGTTTTACTTTAATACCTTCCATCAGTTTGACTTTGACTAAATCAACTTAATTTCCTCGACGTTGCCCGCACTATATAACAAAGAGTTTTTATCAGTTTATAAATTTTCTCAAAATCAATCGTAGCTAGCACATTCAAGAAGAACGGTTTTAATTTCTCCCCCCTTTGAAAGAAGCCAAGTGTTCTGAGTCAGAGCGTTGTACCTACCATATCCGAAGTGCAGATAAACACTGTTCCTGGTCAAATTTTGACGGCGGTATGAATGCATTTTATCTGCACCTTGTTTCATAGCATGAGTATGTCCCTCCCATTTTGTAGATTTCTACAGAGAAGAAATATTAAAGTTTTGTAAAATAGCTCATACATAGAGAGTAGATAACTGCAAGGATACTTTTAATAGAAAGATTTTATGGTTCCAAGAATAAAAGCCATTTACGTAAGACCGTATTAGTGGTTCAGTGTTAACAAACCTTCTCTTAATATATATTATGTTGCACAGGGTGATCAAAATTCGATGTCCCAGCTCTAATATAAAAAATTTTTTGTCCTAACAATTACTTCTGCCAAGTATTTGAGTGAAAAACTCAAATACAAAAAAAAGTGTCAGCTCTAGTACATGGATTTATTATTTTCGCTTACAACTATTATTTTTGGTAAGTTTTGGCAACAACGTTTTTTGTAATGGCAGCATTTTATAACCTTTAAATTATGTCAATATAACCAATAAAACTGACACAGTTTAAATATTATACGGGGGGCAATCTGTCAAATTTCCATGGCCTACTTTTCCGAAAAATATAATGCAAAGCTTTATATATGCCGTCTCAAATTATTATGGACTGGGGTGTGCCATGGAAAACAGATGTTTTGCCCCGGTATAAATTTTTGACAATGACATTGAGTGAATTTAACAAATAAACTTCAAGAAATAAAAATTACAGATATTTGTTAGGCTTACTAGATAGTGACTATGAATTTAACAAAACTCTCGGGAAACATAAAGTGTTTGTCATCATAAAGATATTAAGTCCTTAAAAACTGCGAAGAAAAAAAATTTCGCCTTTTCAGAGACAAGAAATAAAAAAGCTCGTTGAGAAACAGGGATGTACAAAATTTCAAGAGTTTTCGTGACTAATAACGGCCACAATTAAAAAAAAATGCAACTTTGAGCACCAGTAGGGGGAAGGGGGTTCATTTTAGGACCCATCTTTATAGAAAAAAAACGTCTTATTTTGATCCCACAAATATGCCCTTAAAATCTTTGTACTGAATTTTGAATCACCCTGTATATCAATCAATTTCCTTTTCATCCAGTCATTAGTTACATATATATAATCGTATTTTAGAGCAATATCCAACTATCAAAGAAGAGAAAATCCATCATCATGTGCGTGGAATACATTATCTCAAATTATTGAAGGAGGAAGTGCAGACAGCGAAACTCTCGGTGAGAGCTTCAAACAATAAGAGATTGAAGGCGAGCCTCGTCACCTCTCGAATGAAAGAGAGAGTGACGGAGAAGAAGTATTTTCCCTAAAAACAAAGGTTCCTTATGAAACACCTCAGAGGTGTTTTACAAGCACAGAGGGAAATAGGAAGGAGAATCTGCTTTGAAGCGGAAGAAAGTTTCCAACAACCCCCAAGAACAACTGTGTTCCACCATGTGAAGTTGTTTTGAATAATTGGGATCATCATTAAATGAGGTAAAAGACAGGGAGTTCGGAAAAAATGTAGCCAAGAATATGGCAGTGTTAACTCCAAAACAAAAAAAAATATTTACAGAAGAAGTATATAGATTATTGTCCAGAATAATAGAAAATGAAAATGAATAAAGTACATTTGAGTAAGTTTGTGTATGTTTTATTTATAGAATTTGTTCCCAGTTAAGACTCACACTTCATAATTCATTTTATTTATCAGTCTGCAGGTAAATTCAGTCTAAGATTAAAACCAACGAAAATAATTATTTGCTATGCTTATTTTTAAACTTTAGGCTGTGAATGAACGAGAACTGAAAAGAGATTAATACAAATTTACACAACTAAAACTAGAGATTATTTACATTAAAATTTTCATGAACACTTCCTACATACCAACGTGCCTACTGATTTGGTATAGCACCCAAAGAACTTGCAAATTAGTTTGCCAAGCTGTCCCGCAAAGATTGGATCCTTCGGGTATAATTATTCGGTCCAATTCTTCCTACAGATTGTAGAGAATGTCTCTGCTGATGCCAGTAGGCCCCTTATGTATCTATCCTGTCAAATCCCCTCAATCTGTATATCCCTGCGAATTGTACTTTCTATTTCTCTCTGGAACATCTTCCTCCATTTTCTTAATGCAATCTTAATGCTTAAGGCAAACACCGCCAGAACCTGTACAATTTCTCCATCTCTGTCCAAGTATACCAAATGAATTTTCTATGCATCTTCTTGCCCTCGATAATCTGAGATTAAACAGATTTTGTGTTTTCCTTAAATATCTCCCTGAATATGGTCTCTTGATATTCTCATGCAAAGGAAATGCTGCATCGAACACAAAAAAAAATGTGGGAAAAGTAGTTTTATAAAAGACAAATAAACTGCTTAAATTAAAGTTTGCCACAAGCAATTTTTCGTGTCATTTTAAATCACCTGTAACTTTTTAACATTTCAAACATTTCTTCTAGATTAAGAAAGCAGATAATTTTGAAAAAAAAGACCGACACTGTCTTTATTATATAGGATGTGAAACAAAGTGGTGCAAAAATTGTAAAATTTTGATGCTTTGCCATTTCGCACTAATTTTTTTTTCTTTATCTTTTTCAGGTAAGAAGTAAGCCAACATCCATATCTCGAGACCCTTTTGCTGGATTTTTTATTAAAGCATTCTGAACTTTTATACAGGGCGAAACGTAAAATGTGTGAAATTCTTCTTGCTGTTATTTTTAAATCGTCGTAGTGCGGAAAAGCGGTAAAGAATTTTACTGTGTCTTCCTCATTTGTTGACATATTGTGTGCGGATTTGTACCCATTCAAAAAATTTAAAAATAAGTGACGTTTTCTCTAGTAAACTAGCATTCAAAAAATATGATACCATTATTGTTAATGCTCGTGACTTATAATAGCAGTAATAAATAAAATAACCTAGAAGTCCTAGAGGTAAAGGGAAATTGTGCGATGCCGTCGCAGATAGCTAACATCAATATCTCTAAAAGTGTTTGTCATTTTTTGTTTTTAAGGCATTAGCACTTCTACAGAAGGAATCAAAATATTCTTTAAAATTCCGTTAGCAGTTTTTTCAAATCGTCGTAATTCGCGGACGGATTATTGTTATTATTCTTTGGATCGACAGCATCATCTGCAGATTATTTCTCACCGAGAGAATTTTCCAAAAGTGGTTACTGAATTACAGGTACGGACTTGACAAATAAGTATAAGGGGCGAGTCATAATGGGTGGTCGAAAATGAAATCTCATATTCTCTGGTCGATTTTAAGGGGGGTTTATCATACAATTTTGTTACCTATCGAGCTTCATTAAAAAGTTATAGTATTGATTGTTCCGAAAGCGTAAGAGATATTTTATTGAAATTTTTTACGTTTTGACTGCTACGGAAGGCGCACATTTTACAATAAAAAACTATTTTTATTTCCGCCAGTGGCGCGCTTAAAAGCACGTCGACATATCTTATTTAAAAAGAAATGCAACGTTACTGATTTTTCAAAAAATTAAATTTAGGTCATGCCCATTAAAACACTGTTGATTTGCAACATAATTCAAGCTATAATTAATCGAATATTTTAATTTTTTCATCAAAATGTAATTTTTCGCGGCTGTACTGACATGCATTACAAAAGTCTTATTTAGTCGAGCTATATGTAAGCTAAAGTACCAAACGATAATAGAAGGCTATAAAGTGTTAAGTAGTGAGTTATTTAGTAGTCGTATTGTACTTGTGTGTATTTGTGGGATAAATAAATAGTGTTTTCGTGTTACATCATTACACTGGAATTATTGAACCCTGAGTTACGCAACATTATTTTATTTGACTGTATAAACACCCTATGAGTACTGAGAACATTCAAATGCTTATTTAGTTTAATTTAATTTCTTATTTAATTTTATTAGTTGTATAAACCCACCTTGATACATAGATAATGCTTCAGATATGAAGAGTTTGCGAAGAAATATGTTGCCATATCGATTTTTCCATTGTTGATTAAATATAGTACCGGTGATTGTAAAGAAAATGTCATCTCGATTTTTGCCTTAATTTTGATATCATTAGAAAGCTTATGTTAAGATTAGCACATTTAAGTAAAAAAATTCTTGGATGGTCGAGTTTTGTAAGAAAAAAATTGAAAATTGAAGGTATGAAAATACATTACTTATACTTGGAAGTTGCCTCAATTTCCCGCGTTTTTCTTTATTTTTATAACAGGGTAACTTTCTGTTACTTCAGGTAAGGTCTGGTTAGTTCAGGTTACTCCAGTTCTAGTTTCCCTGTTTAGGATAGTTCAGTTACACTTTTGACGTTTAGGTTAGGTTAGCTCAGGTTAGTTAAGTTATAGTTTTCCTGGTTAGGTTAGTTCAGTTACACTTTTTACGTTTAGGTTAGACTAGCTCAGGTTAGTTCAGGTTAGTCCCGTTCTAGTTTTCCTGATTAGGTTAGTTCAGTTATACTCTTTATGTGTTTATTTGTAGGCAACTTGTGATCGTCTGCAAATATACACTTAAATACACCACAACTAAAACTAACTGACACCTATTTACTACTTGATCAAGACCCTTTCGGCTTGATGACTTTGGATGTCACGTCACTCAGGTAGGATCGGGCTCCATATGGTTCTTGGGTATAGACAGATACTCTGGTTGAGACAAGGAACTTTGAGCAGGACTGCTAGTATTAGAATAATACGAACAAATTATAAAATATATACAACATGCTGAATGCAAAAAGTTTATTAAATCTAGTCTGCAGTTTTAGGTCAAAACTGAAATTTGCGTTACTTTTCATGTATGGAACACAATTGACTCAGCAGAAGTGCGTTCGTTATGTTAGGGGTAGAGAATAATATAGAAAGCGTGCCCGAAAAGGCCCGCTTTTTTCTTTATTTTTAGAACAGGTTAACTTTCTGTTACTTCAGGTAAGGTCTGGTTAGTTCAGGTTAGTCCAGTTCTAGTTTCCCTGGTTAGGTTAGTTCAGTTACACTTTTGACGTTTAGGTTAGACTAGCTTATATTAGTTCAGGTTAGTTCAGGTTAGTCCAGTTCTAGTTTTCCTGATTATGTTAGCTCAGTTCTACTCTTTATGTTAGGGGTAGAGAATAATATAAAAAGCGGGCCCGAAAGGGCCCGCGTCTTGCTTTATTCTTAAAACAGGTTAACTTTCTCTTACTTCAGGTATGGTCTGGTTAGTTCAGGTTAGTCCAGTTCTAGTTTCCCTGGTTAGGTTAGTTCAGTTACACTTTTGACGTTTAGGTTAGGTTAGCTCAGGTTAGTTCAGTTCTAGTTTTTCTGGTTAGGATAGTTCAGTTACATTTTTTACGTTTAGGTTAGACTAGCTTAGGTTAGTTCAGGTTAGTTCAGTTCTAGTTTTCCTGGTTAGGTTCGTTCAGTTACACTCTTTATGTTTAGGTTAGGTAAGCAAAGGTTTGTTCAGTTGTACTCATTATGTTAAAATTAGAGAATTATAGGAACTCACGAGTCGCTGCCGCAATTTTATTGGTCATATTCGTGTGTGTTAAATAGTTAGTTAGAGTTAAATAATGTGTTAAATTAATACATCTTAAATTTTCCTAATACCAGATATGTAATTTTCTTTTATTTTGTTTCTAGATGCGACCACATAATTTTATTGCACTTAATGATGAGCTTCGACATTTGGCATCACTCTAAATATATTTCTAACCCTACTGTCAGATTCGAGCGTTTTCGCATCAATTTTGTCAAAATTTTCAATTTTTATTTTCTTGTTTCTCAGTGTCTGTCTTATAGACTGTAAGCTACTATTAAAAAAAGAAAAAACCTTGAAAATCGAGATGACATAAACTTTACAAGCACCTATAGTACCTACATAGCATTAGGTTGGGCCAGGGATATGCTTTACGCACAATCTCGATTCTTTCCGCAGTAGTGTAACCCATGCTGACACTTTTAAATAAAAATTAACTGACATTTACCTGACTGACGTAAAAACATAAGGTGGAATAAACGTATCAGTAATTCTACCCGCAGTTTAACGAAAATAAACAGGTTTTTAGAGAATTTAATTTTCTTAGGTCTCAATTTCATGCGAATGCGCAAAATGAATAGTAGAATTCATTGCTTATGAAATAACCTTTGCAACGATGTGTCACACATGATGTGGTAACATTTGAAAATTTATAGAGGGTGACTAAAACAATTGCCAATTGCTATCTTTGTTGACATGTATTAGCAATTTTCTAAGAATAGACAGTTTTGAAAGATATTGAGGGTGGGTACTTTTCGTTGAACAACCCGGTATATGAAAATTTAACTTAACAACTTTTGTGTTTACTAGGACAGTTGCTGTTTGGGACGCAGAGTTTCTTTTTTTTAAGAGCAAAACAAGGCATAGTTTCGTATCATATCGGGCGAATTACATAACTCACCGGTGGATCAACCGGGTCAATCAGTAATTTCCCTAATCCATTGCATTGATAGATGTCCGTCACATGATCAGCTTAACCGGTAGACTCATCTTTATTATTTAAGTAAGACCAAAGTTTTTTCCATTAAACCTTCGACTGTTAGTAACCTTTAAAGTTCCATGTCACAAAGCCAATTACCTTTGAAAAACACCGAAACAAACTTAGAAGTTGATTCCTCGGTAATGCTCCGCAAAACGGGATTAGGGCTACAAAGAAAATCTACTTACGTTTTTATTAAGTTTATCGTGGCAGAGCCATTTTACGGCCGCATGAGGTAGCTGATATTACTTTCTTATTAAAAGTTGGAAAAATCCCACTCGGGAGGGTAATCGTAAAGAGGAACACGTATTAAAAAGAGGCGTTGTTTGGAACCAATTTGGAAGACACCTCAACATCTCTGTTTAATATCGAAATATATAATGATACGTTGTTTTTTTGTGTTTGAACTGTGTTGCTCTTACCGCTATCCGCACAACCAAACATAATAAAGCTAGCAAAAAGGAATTGCTCTCATCTCAGCTGCTGAACGCTTTGAGACCCTCGGGGCCTGTTTGAAAGTAAGAAAACAAGCCTAAGCTTGAAAACAAATAAGGAAACGAACAAACAATAACACATCCGCTTATCGAAAACCCTTCAGCGACAAAAACGGCAGCCGTAAACCTTGTTATAAAACTTTTTCTTTTCGGTCGTCCCATAGTATTCTAAAAAAACCTATTCGATCATATTTTCAACTAGTCGATTTCCCTCGGGACGATCTGTCCCTGTTTCTCGTCCAGTTAAATCGCGAAAGGTTGCACACTTCGACTGGTGTTGGAATTTTGCGACCTCATACGTAAATCTTATCCAGGTTTTTCGATTGGATTTTACGGGATTCTCTCACAGCTCTTAAGGTAAACCGAATTCGTTTGGTTAGCAAATTCAATATTCCTTCTTAGTAGGCATTTGAATTGGGACAATAGGATCGTGTTTAACGATTTTACTGCCCGTATATTTTCTGTAAGCATCAACTAAAGTCTCAGATATGTCTAGCCCTCGATTTGGTGCAGTGTCTTATCTGCAATGTTAAAACATCACGAGAAAAATCCTTGAACTAAACAAGCCGGAAAATCCGTGTTCTCCATTATCTATGGGATTACACTGACAGTAACACAGCAATCTTTTTACAGTCTCGGAGCGCTTCCAAGCTTTCTTGGCAGGAATCAAAAGCTCACGAGGAAAGAGAATTTTCAAAGGGTTTTACTGCTTATGATGGCGAAAAAGGAGGCATGTCTTCTGTGCACTTTATACGTTCGTATATGGTATGTCTTTTTATGCATCGTAGGTGAAATACGGCTTTTCCGGAAACTTACTCGAGTTACTTACCCAAGTAGCATTAGTCAACTCAGGTTGCTAACTTCCAATACATTTTTAAGGTGAGGTAAAATAACCTACAAATTCAGGTTAGTGAACAAGTTAATCCGAAAACGCAGAGAGTTCGCAGTGGCGATCCTACCTATACGCAAAGGGGTGCAAAAAACCCGGGCGGTCAAATTTAGGGGCGGCCAAAAAATTAAATTTTACGTCCACATAATATAAATAAATGTAACAAATATAGCAAGTGAATAACGAATGTAGGACAGAAAAAGCATTTCACGCTTCTGAAATTGCCAACTTGTTACACTTTTTTTTGTATAATAATTTAGCCTCACTTTTCTATGTTATTGTTCACATGAGAATCGTACAATTATTTTATTTAAACATTTACTATCCTTCAAATTAATTGTTTACCTTCCATCCGCCATTTTCTTTGTTTGTTTATTCATTTCAAAAGTTATACAGCTTCAGTGCACCTTATTGTCCTTTAACCTACAGTCTACAGTCAACTCACTTTCAAAGGTCATATGACCTCTTTATTTATCACCAATGAGGAACCAGGGTTCAAGGTGAAAAGTTAGTACAATTGGCATGCCTTCACTTTTTGGTCTCTAATCCATTTTTTTACTTGACTGACAAATTTTTCTTTGGGCTTCTTGGCAATGCTGCTGGGCTGCAAGAAATATCGTTTTATAACGGATTTAAATCAATTGTTAATTACTACCTCCTCATTATATGTTATTTGTGGACCTCTTAGTCAGGAGACTGATTTTTCTGCGAGGAAGGATAAGCATCAATTGACAATTATTTTCTGGTTTCAAAATACCCTCGTGACAGAGCTGCACATGGTATTTCTCTTCTAGGCCACCCACCAACCCTAGGTACGTAAAGCTTTATTATCGACTGTATTTACTTTGAAACTCATGGTATTAATAGTCTCACCACCAAATCAATGCCCGCTCCTCATTTTCGTATTCTCTTGCAGGCCTTCTTCTATTCTTCTATTTTACTTTTCAACTTTTCACTTCACCTCATTTGCCATCTACTGGTATAACTAGCTGCCGTCTTGCGTGATACCACTGGGAACTACCACTCACTCATCATCAGCACTATACCTGCAAGCACACCTCACCACAGCACACACTTCAACACACATGTACACACCAAACCCCGAGGCATAGGCTGCAACCTGGTCCGGAAGTTTCAAGGTGGGTTTGTTCCTTTTTTATTCTTTCTGTTCGGAGATGACTGGCCAACTACCTGTTCAAGCACTTTTGGATGCCTATATGGGTACTAATTAATGATAGTAATAAACAGGTGTTTTTGAACTATATCAACGCCCTCAATTGTGTAACTGAAGCGAACAACAAATGGTAGCAAATTAAGTGCAATAAGCTATTCTGATTAATTAACATTACCTTATGGGAATAATTGTGAACCAGACATATATATATATATATGACCGGTAAGTCTCTTTTGGTATCACATTTCAGCTTGTACACTCTGTGAGTTTCCTGCACTCTTGGCAGATATAACTCCACATAATTATTATAGCTGTATGCTTGCACTGGGTAATGTACCTGTGGAATAACTGAAGTTACACTTTTTTGCCTTTTTACTTGAAACCAAAATACATTATTTGCCACAGCCATTACACCTACTAGGTATTTAAACAGAGTATTAGCACCCACCTCTTGATGGGCTAAAAACAGCTGATCCTGTTATAGGTTTTTGAAACAATTGAGACCTCCCTGAAAGTTGTACCTATAAAAAGTCATTGCACGATTCATTGCATGGTAACCGTTATTTAATTTATTTACAAATTAATACAAATCTCTTCATTAATTGAATTGAATGCAAGTTATTTCACCTACGACCACCTCCACTGAATGTAGCCGAGCTAATTAACGCGTAATTAAATCTGGTTTTCGTAAAACTCGTTTTGTTATCCGCCATTCTCACCCTTAAAAAAAGGATAGAGTTTGTCATAACAAACTTTATTGAAGTGTTCCTCAGAAGTAAAATATAAATATACTTACATGCAACTATAAACATTTGCAAGAACTTAACACAACAAAGTCAGTTTTAAATAATTATCATTTTCTTTTCTCTTTTTCTTTCTATTGCTTCCTTTGGTTTTTCTTGCCTCTTCCCCTTCTCTCCCCAAAGTGGCCCGAACTGACAAGAATTTTATTTAACATGTAAATCAAAAAAAAGGAGAGAAATAAATAAAAACAAATTACTAGAATTAACAAAATGTAACAAATATAACAAATCGTGCATCTCAAATCGTTCAAGTCAATATCGGATCAGTGTAAAATCAGTTGTTGCAAAACTCTTCTTACTTTAAGCGAACTTTGCCACACACTAGGAATAATATTCCACAATTTTTTTGGGTAATCTGGGTGAGGTAACAAAATCTCTCTAAAGATACCCGGCCTGTTGTGTGGACCAGCTGCCTCGAAGGCATCGAAGGTACTAAGTGCCTGCCCACTAAACAAAACTTCCTCGGCTCTAACTTTGTTTTTTTCACCCTCAGCGATCGCTACGGCGCCACCCTTTAGGGTATTCCTCGAAGCACCGGGGGGGAATCTTTGCTTCTTTTCTAGCCTATCTTCTTTTGTTTTCCTTTCGGTTCTGTTTTTTTCTCTCCTCTTTATTCTATATTTTCGTTGTTTCTGCATTCTTTCTCTTCTTCCATCAGAAATTTTCCATAATCGTTCCAATTCTGAGAAAACGTTAACATTACGTCAACGAGGCTATTTGCTGCTATCTCAACTCCCACCTGTAGTAAGAGGTGGTGCTCCGCCGTGTCATCCGCCGCGCAACACTGTGGGCAGTTGCTGTGTGTCTTCCCTATCCTATTAGTGTAGAGTCGAAAGCTTCCGTGCCCATTTAGAGCTTGAGTTATAAAATAGTTTACATTTCTATGTTTGCAGCTGACCCACTTTCGTAGTCTGGAATGTGTTTTGGCCCATTATACCTCAACTTGTTCAGCTTCCCATCTGGCTTTCCATTTGGGCAAAGTTTCCTCTCTTAGTTCAGATTTTGTGCGTCCGGTTCTGTGCTCCTGTGTCCTTTCCTCAACAAGTAAGTCATTGGGAGAATGAGTAAGTCAAGGGTGGAGTTCCCGTTATAACCTATGTTAGAGATACTCGCAACCTGTCATTTTCAACAGAGCAAATTGTGAGCTCTCGAAAAATGTGGTCAGACCAACCCTGCTAAAATCCACGATTATGGCTTTCCAACCATACAACTCCCCCGGGAAGGATGGAGTATTCCCGGCACTACTAGAACAGGGATTGGATCAACTCGCATCTCTACTAACAAAGCTCTTCAGTGCTTCAACGCTTCAACGCACTTCAACTGCTGGTCCAGAGTGAGGATCGTCTACATGCCAAAGATGGGTCGTAGGAGAAAGGATCCTGAATCGCTCAGGTCAATCAGTCTAACCTCGTTTCTGCTGAAAAGCTTGGAAAAGCTGCTAGACTTAGACATCACGGGTGGGAGGGGGAGCGCCAACAACGTACCCCCCCCCCCTCTTAATACGGAACAGTATGCATACCAGGCTAACATATCAACAGAACTAGCACTCCACAACCTGGTGGTGAAAATCCAAGATACCCTGGATTCAAAAGGTGTCGCAGTTGGTATCTTGATGAGACATCGAAGAGGCCTTTAAAGTGCCACCACAAACTCCTTCCTCAGCGCCAGCAAAGCGAGAAAGATAACCAAAAGAAGCGAGAACCAAAAATAACCAACTTGATTCGCAACATGTTAGAATTCAGACTAATCACTACATCATTAAACGATGACACTATCAGATTCACAACAGCGGGAGGTTGTTCACAGGGCGGAGTCCACTCTTGTGGTCCCTACTAGTGAACGACCTTCTGGCTACTTTGAAACTATGGGTAGTCGAGGTTCAAGCATACGCAGACGACATCGTTAACCTTATAAGAAACCACCCATACCAACAAACCTCCAGCATGTTGCAAGAGGTGCAGGATGTTGTACACAGCTGGTGTTTAAAGGAAAACCTAGCAATAAACCCTAGGCAAACGGTGAATGTGGCATTTACCCGTAGGAAGAGGCTGGACTTCTTGAAAGCGACATCCTTGATCGGGACGACAATTTCTCACATGTGGGGTGCGTGTGAGTGATCCTGGACATATCACTCACATGCACCCCACATGTGACTAGTATCATTAGGAGAGCACAGCTCTTCCTTTGGTCGCATGCTCGACCTGCTTCCACTTCCAATACTCCTGGAACGAGAGGCAATTAAGGCGACATACCGGCTATAACCTGTATTGCTTCCGTTGAGATCGTCTAGTAACCGGAATGCTTTCCTTTGTCCCCCTTTCCTTTTACTTTTCTATCACCCGAACCAAAACTTTCCTTGGTACCGCCATCAGTTTTTGTTTGTATGTTTTAACTGCACTAATCTCCACCCCATATTGGGGATGCGTCTAACATGAATGACTGCACTACTCCATAAAGTAGGTTCCTTTTTGTGCTTTTTGGGCCATCAAGGTTTGGCATAATCTTTAGTCCATAGTCTGTCAGTGCACTTCTGCGCTGTGATTTTGGCATGTTCGCAAGTCTCATATTTTCTCCAAAGTAAACTCCGAGATATTTTACGGCTTTACTTAGGTATATTGTGGATTCCCCAACCTTAAAACTTATGCCGGTCTTGTCCCTTTTGCCGCTAAGAATCGCCTCAATTTTTTCCGTTGCTACTTTTAATGATTTTGTATGGAGCAACCCAATAGTCTGTTCAATTGCGTAAGCCACTATTTCTACGTTTTCTGCAAATACTTCCCTGATAATATCATACTGCAAATTCCACAGTGCAGGTCCCAGGACTGATCCTTGTGGTACCCCTGCAGACATACTAAAATCGTAGTTTTCATCTACAATAACGCGACGGCGCACAGTGGGCGAAACCATCAGTTTACGCGGTCATAATTAATCGGGCCCAAGCTATGATATATTTTAAGAATGTGTTTTATAGTTACAATCAACTGGATACAAGTACATAAAAAGGGAGACAGAATTCGATAAAAATGAACTCAAATGATGTAAATTTGATTTTCTTTTCGAAATTTGAGTTAGAATTAGGGTCGAAACCGATTAAAATAGGCTCAAAACGTGCAAAAATAAAAATTGTGGTGTTTTTGAAGAAAACTACTTTTAGGACAAAACCAGGCCAAACTGGCTCAAATCATCTGATTTCTTGTTTTCGGTAACTTGTATATATCAAAGTAACTTAAATTAGACTCAAAAAGTAACTGTGGTATTTTTTGAGAAACTCAGGTTGAGATTAAGGCCAAAAACGTATATCAAAGCATGAAAAAATACAAACTTAGAGTTATTGGAAAAAACGTTTTGCAGTTAGAAATAGGGCAAAATCGAGTAAAAATAGCTCATTGTGCCTATAAATGCAAATTTTGAGTTTTCCAGAAATTCAAATGAGGACCGTCGGTTAACATTTATCCTCAAAGTTTTCGAATGAAAAGTTGGATTTTTTTTACCAACTGGGGTTAAGCTTAGGGACAAAAAAATTGTTAAATTGTATTTTTTTTGAAAATTTAGCTAGAATTAGGTTCAAAATTTATTAAAAATGTTTCAAGACATCTAAAATGGGAATTTTGGGAAACTTGGGCTAGGATTATGGCCAAAGTTGGTCCAAAAATTATTCAAAGTTTTTTGAAAATGCAAAAATAGAGTTTTTGGAGAAATTTAGCCTATAATTAGGGAGAAAATCTGTAAAAATTGACACAGAGTATTTAAAAATGCAGTTTTCAAGAAATTCGGTTCTTGTGGCATTTTAAAGGTAATGCCCTAAAATCTAGAAGGAAATGACACGTGGAAGAAAGACGCGAAATTTATATAGGAGGTGACCCATCCCTATTTAGACGCGACGACTCACTCCTTCTGTACAAGCTAGAACAAAAGTTTCAGACCAAAAGTTGATGTTTATGTGTGATGAAGCAACAATGCCCTTTTTGGCATACACTTTTTTTCTTCAGCCGAACATCCTGAATTTTTTCTTATTTTTAGACTCGCTTTTGAGTTCTAATAATATTTCATGCATTATACTTCATTCGGTATTTTGAACTGTTTTTAAAACTAAACATTTGAATTAACGTAGTTTTATCGTGGTTTTAATGTTACGTGGCCTATAACATTTAAACAGTCTAGTTAAAGTTTTTACATTGTAATTCAGTTCATGAGTGTAAATTCAACTATCTATAATAACTCTAAACTAACCAAAGACCAAAAAGGTGTCGAACTTTTTGGTCTTTGGTAGACGTCAAATTAAAGCTTTGAGTTTATCTTAAAAAGTTAAGGCAGAGATGTAAAAACCGTTACCCTCTAATTCAAACCTACATATTCTTTCCGATGTTTCAAAGGCGAATCCAAAAATTAGAAAATATACAGGGAAAACATTGACTTTTATGTCAATAAGTACACTTTTGTATCATCCTGTTTACATAAACAAACTCCTATTAAAAGTAGTTTAAAAAATGCAAATTGGAATTAACGATAAAATCGGATGGAATTGACCTAAAAAGTTTAAAAATGGCTCTAAGAGTTTAAAAGCGCAAATTTGTGTGTGAGTTTTGTAGAAATTCAGGTTAGAATTAAGTTATTATTATAATTGTATTTTCTTTACGTAGAATAAAAATGCGAAATTCGAGTTTTTAAGAGAAACTTAAATGAAAATTGGAGTAAAAATCTGTTACAATTAACTCACAATGTTATCAAATGCACATTTGGAGTTTTTGGAAAAACTAGTAGTAAGATTAGGGCCAAAATCTGTTGAAATTCACTCAAAGCCTCTATAAAAGCCACATTGAAGCTTTTGAATTAATGCAGGTTGAAATTAACGACGAAATTGGTTAGAAATGACTTAAAAAGTTCAAATATGGCTCAATGGTTTAAAAATAATTAAAAGAGTTCAAGAATTTTTTAGAGCAGGATTAGGTTAAAATTCATTCAAAACATTCACCAATAAAAAGTTTTGTGTTTTTGGAAAAACTCAATTTTAGGACAGACTGACTCAGTTTGTTGTTGGTAATTTTCTAAGAACTATACAGGGTGTCCACGATAAAGATGCCCAGCATAGGGATCATGTAAACGGTAAGAGATAGAATTTAGGTTAAATAGGAGAAAAGTTTAGATTTTGGAGTTTAGTAAGACGATGTTTTAAAACTTGCAATATTTTCAGTCGTTCCGAAGTTATGCGAAAAAAAGGGAATTTTATCGATTTTGCTTTTCACAAATAGTCGCTTAATGGTTAACGTTGCATAAAAAGTAAGAGCTTTTTATACAAGCACTTTTTAGCTTTCTTTCACATGGCATGCAAAAAATGAAATATGACGTTTCGTTTTTGTCAATCAAATCAACTTTTGTTTTTCAAATACAGTAATGAGTTCTTTTATGACTAATATTGGAAGAGTTTATTATTCTACATACTACCATGTATCAAATTTTATGGAAATTCAACCAAATGATGTAAGTTTTATTTTGAATGTTGCGATGTGAAAAAAACATTAAAAGTAAGAAAATGAATGCTGTAGACACAACTACTTAATCAATTGTAATGCCAAGTGATTTCATAATCCTCAATTTGGCCTTCAATGAAAACCTACTAAGAAATAGGTTTCTAAAACTTCTCAGTTTAGTGCCAAATCTAAATACAGGGAATCCCATAATTATATGGACATAGAGCTACGACATTCATACTACTAAACGATAGAGATCACTTTTCTCTCAGCAAAAAATACATTTCGCGTCTTTAATCTTACCGGTCAAATTACACTTTCAAGCGTCAAATTCACTTAAACATCGAGACGCAGTAGGCTTTTCCGCCATGCGTTTGCGCAGCTGCAGACGGCTGCAGCTAAAACTTATCAGAGACTAAAGTTTAATATACACGGATCATAATTGTTACAATTTTGGAGCGGAACTATCCGAAACTTTTTTTATAAGCCAAAATGTATAAGTGCACAATTTTTACAACTCATATCTTTGTTAAAAAGGCGTGTAGTAAAATAAAACTGAGTATAAAGGGGGTAATTGTAATATTGTGCATCAGTTCTAAGCTATTTAATAATACTTTGAGAACTCATTAGCTTATATCAACATAATAAGGACTCATATGAAGGTAAGGAAAAATTTCAGTTAAATGTTCATTAGAAGGCTAAGAATTGATCCGGTTAAGTTCTCAACCTTAATCTTTCAAATAAGTGAAGTTAAAATAAAGTAGTTTGCTGAAGTTTACAGTCTGTTTATTTGTCTTTACTAACAAAAAAATTCAAAAAGTTTAAAGCCACTTGGGGAAATTGAAATTTGGCCGCCTAATCTAGTCGATTCTCCTACTGTGCGGCGTTCGAAGTAGTCTATGAGTATGTTAATGGAGTAGCCAGATATCCACCTTCTGTGGAGTTTTCTCACGATTGCCTTCCATGAAACATTATTAAAAATGTTTTTAACGTCGAGGGTGACTAGGACTCACCATGCCCGTGCTCTCACTTGGTTTCTCTTTACTGCTTCCACCCTATCATTGACAGCCCCCATGGCGTTTAGCGTGGATACGCCCCAGAGATGGGGATAGAATCTGCTATCTCGGTCTCTAGTCTGGCCTTAATTAGGTGCTCGTAGATTTCTGAAAATGTGTTTAACAAACATAAAGGTCGGTTTGAGCTTGGTGCACCCATTGGCTTTTCTGGTTTTAGTATTAGTACTAATTTTGCCCCTCTCCATTCATCAGGAAATATACCTGAATAGCAGTGTGGTCAGGGCCTCTAGTATTTTTTTCGGGTATTTTGACGCTGTGGCCTCTATGGCCTCTCCCTTGCATAGAGGCTATAGAGGTAAATATGGTAAATTCAGTATATTCCACGGGGTATGTTTTTGCTTGTAATTCCGGGTGCATGGTGGGGAAGAGAAGCCTAGCTGCTTCTTCCTTCCTGCCCGATGCCATTTCTAGCTGATGTCCTTGTTTCAGATTGTTCTGTAGTATTTTATTCCCTTCTCCCCAAACATCGTCCTCTAGCTGCCTGCACACTTGCTTCCAGCACTGTGCTTTGGATTTTCTTATTTCTCTCTTCAGTTCCTTTCTTTTGGTCTTGAAGTTATTCCGTAGTCCTTCCAGGGTTTCCTCCGGGTCATCCCACCGTCTAGTGTATCAGCGTCTCAGGTCATTGTATTCATCCCTGGTTTCTTTGATTATCTCATTCGACCAGTAAGTAGTTCTGGATTCTTCGTGTGCAGTCATTGGTCTTTTCTTTCTATAGGCTACTGTCACTTCTCTGACCTCTCTGTCAAATTTCTCTTTTTCATAGGTGTACTGTTTTTTTAGCGTAATTGTGTTGTTGTATGTGTTGTCTATTTCAAAATAGATATGTTTATAAGGCGAGAGACTCTTTAGCACTTCTCAGCTTTTTACCTGTCTAGTCAGATTTTGGCTTGCAAAAGTGGTTTCTATGTGAAAGATAGTATTTTTCCTGACAAATGTGTGTGCCAAGTCCATGTCGACTATCGTCCTGGACAGAATAATTTCGCTATTGTTCTCCATTGATGATCCCCAATCTATTGATTTGAAATTAAAATCACCCGCGTCGATGTTTTTCCTTCCTAAAGAAGAAATCATGCCCTCCAAGTCTACAGTGAAGGTTCTAAAATCAGCTATCGCAATGTTTGGCGATATATAACATCCTACAATACTCACATCCTCTGTCTGAATTGCTATAATGCCAGGCAGTTTGTTGCACTTTTTAATCGGTAAGTTTCTCCTGATAAGGAGAATAGCCGCGTCATTTCTTGTGTCAGTAATTATACAGTAATTACATCATAAGCCCTTTAAATCTGTCAACATTGATCTGTAACATTTTTAGTCTGTGTCAGCTTGTCATTCAACGTGTTGTAGTTTGTGCGCGATATGGGTCTAAAGCTGATTTCCAAAAAGGTCCAAAAAGTAACCATCATAGAGGTCTATGTTCAGGATTATTGAACCAACTGAAGACAGTTTGCTGTGCTTGAAAGAGCACAACAAGATAATGAAAAAATCATTAGATTGACCTCCATCGGTCTATTATTTCTCAAGGTATAGCGGTGCAAAGTTGGAAATCGTACCTACAAAAAGAAGGAATACCTCGTTTCATTTGTACTCATTGTCGAAGTTTGAAGCCGCCTATTGACAAGATAATGAAAGTAGTTATATTACAATGATACAAAAATAAAAAGAGTCTTAGGGTCGGTATTTTGAATCCCGATCACGAACTCGATCAAGTAATCATCGGTCAAACGTTACAGTGATAATAATATAAGTCATAGATAATCAGGGTGCAAACAATTTAATCGAAATTCAAACTACCGGCTCTATGTGTTAACTAGGCATGGTTAACATTTACTAGTTACTAGGCCTAACAGAACGATAAGTGAAATTCATCGAATAGTGAAACACCTACGAAGGTTTTGGGTATTATTTATTATCTATATTTATATTGATATGAATAGAGGAGGTTTAAAAAAAAATATTAGGGGCTCTTTCTTATAAAACCTAAAAATGTTTCCTTTAGGTTGAAAAAGTAAAGAAATTTTATGTTAATTTAAGATTGTTCAGGTTAGCTTTGGTTAGTCCAGGTTAGTTTAGTTATGGTACAGGTTAATGTAAGGTTAGTTTACGTTATGTGTTTTTAATTTGGGGCGGTGAGGATAGTTCGTTAGTGCTAAAAGCGGGTCCGGAAGGACCCGCTTTTTAATAACTTTTACGACAATTTATCTCTGTTTACTTCAGCTTAGTGTAGGTTGGTTCAGATTAATTTAGGTTCGTTCATGTTAGTTTAGGTTAGCATGGTTATGGTTAATTTATTTTCGATTTGTTCAGGTTAGTTGATGATAGTTTGGTTAAGGACCAGGTTAGTCCAGTTATTACTTCTGATTAGCTTGGTTTACTGTAAAAAATGCGGGTCCACAAGGGTCCGCTTTCATATAATAATTGTTATGACACGTTATCTCTGTATAGTTTAGGTTAGTTCAAGTTAATTTAGAATTGTTCAGGTCAGTTGTGGTTAGTTCAGGTTAGTTTAGTTTTGTACTTCCAGATTGGTTGTTCTCCCGGTGTTCATCTTTGACGGATGCAGTGGACAGGTTAAAATTTGCGTCTTCTTCTACTGGTCCCTCTCGAGACACAGAACGTGGAGATCGCTGTTTTGATGGGTCGTGGCGAGATGGTTTCAAATTTTCTGATGTGAGCCGCTGGAATGTGACTTTCGATGGGCGATCATGAGCTTTCTTGAGAGAGTGGAGAAGCTTAGAAGTTCTCGAGGCTTGTCTAAAGAATTTCTGCTTCGTGCGGCGTCCGAGTAGCTGACCAAAGAAGCCCTTTTATGGTCCAGGACAAGTTCGTTTTCGAGTTGGGACAATTTGGTCTCCCAAAAGAAGAAATTTGTAGAGGTACGCAAGGCGCTCAAGAAAAGTTCTTAACTGTATTGCTGTGATGCAGAACTTATTCTCTCGACTGCCAGAAATGCCCAGGGAAGAGACGAAACTACATATTGTCCGTCGTAATCTCCCTCCCTATCTGCAAAGTCGGTTGGCCCTGCATCAAATTACCAGTATACAAGGTCTGATACGTATTGGTAGGAAAGTTGCCAAAATTTGCCAAATCCAAAATTTTCTACTTCCTCTTGCTACTTACAAAACAGTCGTGGAACCGGGACTTGCTTATCACAAACCTGGTCACGTAGCTGCCATGGAAGAGTGCCGACCTAGCGTGGCTTCTGTCGTTCATACTTCACCCTTTTCCTCCGGGCTGTCTGATCAGCTAACGCCAGCAAGTACTAGTTCAATTCTCAATTCTAAATCGTTGTTTTGTTACAAGTGTGGATAGCGTAACGTGACAACTAAAACGTGCCAAAGTGTTCAAAAAACTTGAAGATGGAGAAGTCGTAGGCCGACAATTCATGGGAAAAAGAGGCTGGGATTATTGGATAGTGGTTTGACTCGTATTATCTTATGTAGTCAGAGTTGGGAAATTCTGAAGCCAATCTGTTTACTGAATAAGAGGATTCAAGGAGATTGTACTGTAGCAAATGGTTAACGTTGTGATGATATAGGAGTGGTGCAATTTTTCTGTGCAACTTTGAGACAAAGTGGTTTTGTTGGCGATTTTAGTGGTTCCAGGCTTGTCCCATACGCTCATTTTGGGTATCAATTTCTGGTATCGCATGGGTATCGTCCCGGATATATATTCTGGTAATGGTCTTCCGAACTAGTGGTGGCTAGATCCCGTCAGCTACGATTGGTGCTATTGAACCTTTGGATTTTCTGAATTCCGATCAACAAAGGATGAGCTTTGGATACAAACTCATTCAGCGGCATTCTGCTAGGATGCCGACTAGTTTGGGATGTACAAAACGGGTAGAGTTATCTATCACGACCAACTCTGCCCCAATCAAGCAGAGATATTATCCAGTGTCTCCCCCTTTGCAGAAAGCAGTTTATGCGGAATTTGCAAAAATGTTAGAGGATGGAATAGTGGTGTCTTCAAATTCTCCATCGGCATCACCGATTGTGATGGTGAAGAAAAAGACCGGCGATTGGAGTTTTGCTGTGGACTACAGACAACCTATAAGCATACGGTTGCGGAGAGTTACGTCATACCGTATGTAAGTGCTACATTAAGACAAGCTTCGAGACTCCTGAATAGTATTCACTTACCGGTTTCACTGAGCCCGGCCGAGGCCTTTTCTGTCCGAGTCGATCAGGAGCGACAAGTTTTTGTATACTTGGACGGCATTGTTATATGTACTGCTATCATTAATGACCATCTTAGAGTGCTTGAGGAAGTTCAACGGAGAATCTTTGCAGCTGCTCTTACTTTCAATATAGAGAAGTGCCAATTTTGTAAGAGCGAACTCAAGTTCTTAAGATATGTCGTCAATGCCTCTGGACTCCTCGTTGATCCCGATAAAGTCGAGGCCATCGTGAAGATTCCTCCTCCCAAAAATGTTACTGAAGTTCGTAGAATGATTGGTCTGGCCTCGTGGTATAGACATTTCGTACCAAACTTCAGTTCCTTAGTTGCACCTTTAACTAACCTAACACGAAAGAATGTACCATTTCGGTGGGATGAACAATGCGAAGATTTTTTCAGAGCTATCAAGGAGTATCTAGTCCGCACACCCATCTTAACGTTTCCTAATTTTGAGTTGCCATACGTGATACAGACTTATGCAAGTAACTTTGGTTTAGGGGCGGTTCTTTCTCAGACACATGAAGGACAAGAGAAAGAGTGATTTGTTACCTAAGTAGATCCCTCACAAAAAATGGAAGCTAATACAGAACTATCAAGAAAGAGTGCCCAGCGTTTCTGGGCCCTAGAGAAATTGAGACCATATATTGAAAGGACAAAATGTACGGTCATAACAGATCACTATTCGTTAAAGTGCTTTATCCAATAGGACTCGGGAATTAACGATCCAATAGGACGTATTGGGCAATTCGTATGCAGCAATACGACTACGAGATCATTCATCGGAAAGGAAAGGATCACGTTGTCCCAGACATTTTATCCCGTTCTGTGCCTGTTATCGAGGACGTGGCTGGAGCTGAAGTGGTTGAAGTCTATCGATGTTATCAAAGAATGATGGGCCTGGTATCAATCTAAATATCCTTTATGGTGGATTAATGAGGGCAAGTTTTACAAAAGATCAAGTTCTAATTTTCCCGAATTGAGTTTTCCTGATGAGGCGTGGTTAGAGGTTGTGCCCCGGGGAAAACGTAAGGAAATTATTAAATATTATCATGGGCCACCTTTGTGTGGACATTTAGACATAACAAAGACCTTGCATCGAATTACCCAACATTTCTATTGGCCAAGTATGCAGACAGATGTAGCAAGGAGACGTAGTACTTGTCTCCGAGTCACATGTTGAGCGTTCAACCATCTCTTAGTCGACCTGGAAAACTTACGAGCATAGATCTTGAAGGACCGCTACCACTTCTGGATATTCGCTATTCTGGAATAGACGCTTCCGATATACTTCTGGATATGTATATATTATTATTTTGTCAGGGTGTGAGATTTTTAGTAAATTTGTGTTATTGTTTTCTTTACGATCGGCCACTACCGGATCGATTTTAAAGAATCTTATTCTTATATAGCTTTCGGGTCTAAGGAGATACTGTGTGACAACGGTTCGCAATTTAGGAGTACCCGGTTCAGACAGCAGCTAACAGAACTCAATGTTAAGGTCAGGTATATTGCTAACTACCACCCGCAAGAAAATCCGGTGGAGCGCACCCATCGAGTGGTAAAAACCATGCTTGGCGCAAACGTCGGTCACCTGGAAAAATACCTTGGGACCCAACTGAGCCCTAATTTTGTCATGTTTGGAAAATAAGTTTGTCTTTATGATAGCCGAACCGTCGAAAGTCCAGAGCCGAACAAGGACTTGCCTACTAACTTGGTGGATCATTCCATTGCGTTGGTTTTCTCGGCGCTATGACCTTGTGGACGATGCTGGGAAAAATATCGGGACATGGCAAGTAAAGGATATAAAAGCAGATCCTCCGGATCTGCTTTACGTGCCTTTTTTAACTTAAGGATTTTATAACAATTTTTTGTGTCCTGAGGATGCTGCAATATATGGAAAAGCGTTGACAAGTTCATAACTGATTTTGAATAACACCCCTGATCCCACAACCCAAAAATCAAAACCACATCTTATATTTGATATCATTTCTTCGGAATTAAAGCACGGATAGATTTTTGTTACAATACGTTTATTTAGAGTAAGAAATATTCAAGACATTTTCATTAAATTTCTGAGCTTACAAAGTATGAAAAACGCCCTGTTGTTCTCCAGGCTGAAATATGGTCAATATATGGCTCGTCCTACGAAGCCTAATGACTGTAAAAATGGAAAAGCAAAACCCATCTAATTTAGAAAATTGCACTAGATTCAGACGAGAGACGTTTACTTATCCATTAAGCTCACCTGTCGCCATCCAGAGAATAATTTTAAGGATCCTTGATTGCCAGGCACTGATTTCCATTTGATTTGCCAGTAAGCTCGTCTATTAACGCCAAACTGGATGGAAAGATTAACAAACAGTGCTATTAGGAATGATAATACGCCTCAAGCTATCTAGACGTACCAAAGTCGCCTATTTACAATTCGGATAATTAATGACCATCGGCTTATCGATTCCGTTCCAGGAAGGTTAAGCCTCGGCTGAGGAGTACCAGTTTGTCTTCGATGGGCCTGCAATTTATCTCAACGGAGCTTGGATTCAACGTCTTGATATGTAAATGTACCTGTATTGAGGTTTCGTAGGGTAATAATTTATTTATGCGAGTTGTACTTTCGCTCATCTCCGGGCTCATAAATTTTAAACGAGTGCAAAACGGCGAAAATGTACGCTACAATAAAAATAAACGTATTTTGCTAAGTAGGTAAAATTGCACGAGTTCAGAGAAGGAGGCTAAAATAAACGTTTTGTTATTTGCTGAATTATGCAATAGCCCTGCGCTGCTCGAAGGGGTTGTTCTAAATAACCTTGGGGGAATTTTCAAGCATCTCTTCGCTTCAGAATCAGAATTCAGACTACGCTAAAAAAAGCTTTTGTTTCCAAGAATTAGGCCGCAAGAAAACCCTCATACGCACATCCATCATCGCGGCACCACACCAAATTCGCATCCGCCGTCCCTCATAATATTTCCTAATGGGCTTTCCCATTGGGAGGGCCCTATAAAGCTTATCTCGTTCGTTCTGACAGAGTAATTAACTAAAAAGTGAAATAAGGCTTTTAACTCATCTCGACGTTGAGGACATTATTTAGTTTTCGCGTTCCGGTTAGATGGAAAACTCGTAGCGGGTGGCGTTTCCGCTTTTTAAGAAAGAGGGACGCGCTCATTTTCGCCGAGCGAATTTTTCCTCGCAGGAAATGATTTACCTTTGTTTGGGAGAAACCGGGAAATCATAATTAAATTTTTTTGCTAAAAAGGTGTTCCGGCCATGGAGCAGCTAATTTGGACGTTGCAGTAAATTAAACGTTACGTCGTCGTGCGGACAGTGCAACTTGTAAATTTGCGCCTATGGAGGTTTTTTCCAGGAAACGTCGGAGATGTGGCGTTGGCACATACCAAAAGGAAATTTATAACAGACACAATTCGTTTTATTTTCGTATTCGTTAAATTTTTCCTTACGTTTTTTTTTTATAAATATCAAAATATTTTTCCTTTGTCTAAAATGCAGCAACATATAAGTAACGCTTAGTAAAACATTTCAATGTATAGGATTATGTTCAAAAAATACGACGTTTCTATGAGGCAACTGTTTTATTTCACAGCGTTGGAGCTACTACACAGAAATCTACAGAGAATACTACACAGAATGTTATAGTTCGCTAAAAATGCAACAAAAAATGGAAACACATATATTACAGTGAGTTTACACAGGAATGAATTAAATAGCGCCACTGAGAACTTGACATTTTATTGCTGTTTTTGATCTGAATCGTATGTTTGCAATCCACAAACGCGTTTCTAAGAATGCCTAAAAATCGACCACCGAAGGAGTGTATCTCAGAAAATGTTGCACCTACAGAAAGTCCGGTGGGAGTTGAAAGAGGTCAGGAAGAGGAAAAAACACTTGGATTTACTCCAATCAGTTGAGGCGTTCTCTAGTTACAAGTGGTCAAAATGGAGAATTGAGAAAAAAAGGCTTAATACCTTGTGCTTGTGCTTCACACAGCCTTTTCAATAATTGCGTTTCTTTTTTCAATTTAATCTAGTTTTTTCTCCAACATTTAGTATGCTTCGTGAAGCTCAATGTATATAATTATCCACACGTTGCTCAATTTAAAAATGATGAAAAAAATGAACATTGCTGTGCATATCAGTAAAACTTCAGTTCTCAAAAAACTTCAGTTCACAACTTCAGAGTGTAATACTGAAGATATGAAAAAAATGACACATTACATGTTTTAGTTAAATTCTTAGGATCGGTTTCATGATGAACCCAACTGTCATTTGAATGCTGTGAAAGTGGCATCGAGAAAAAGTTTAAACGTGTCGGTATCGGTTAAGCTTCAGTTTGGAGTTTACGACAGGATGTAAAACGTCCATCTGAACTTTAAACTTCAAACTGAAGTTTTACTGATAGTTCTAGAAGTCGTACTAAATCCATGAGAGTGTAAACTCACTATTAGTTTATGTATCATGCTAGACCGCTCTGACTCACATAAACAACATTATTTAAAATCAGTTTTTGCATTTACTAATTCAGTATATGTGGGGGAATAAATATAATAATTCCGTATATGTGAGGTAAAAACAGAAAATAATTAATTCCACCTTATCCTATGCCTCACTCCAATATTAACCACAAAAATTGCACTAATTCTTCCCGAAGGAACTCGAACTTGCGTGCTTTCATTTAACAATCTCGATCCGTACAAAAAATTAAGAAGCGTGCAAACTGGGTATTTCGAGGTCAGGTCTTTCTAGTACACTACATTAAAATACGAGTAGTTATAGTAAAATATTGATTGTGTTAAATTCTTGTGTGAATTCGTTTCACTTTTTGTTCAGTTTCGCCTGTATTCTTCTTATGGCAAAACAGCAGAATGATTATTAAATATTTTTGTAGCGTTTTTTGAATTTTATGTTTGAGAACATCATGTGTTATTCTCTAGTGTTATTCAAGTAATAAAAAGACTGTCAAACTGTAGGGGCACAGCTTTTATACTTAGAGGTTCAGCTTGGTTCAAAGGCAAATTCTCAAAAATTATTTTATTAGACCAATGGATCCAATTGAATTTCTTCCTAACATTGCGTCCACTACTTCGGCGAATATTATCAAAGAGATAGAAGCCACTGTGATCTTCAAGCACGTGAACAACTTTAACACCAAAGAGGAAATTACATGAGAGCAAAACGCATTTGACAATGTCCCCCGCAGTTGTGGACAAATCGGTAAGAAAATGTCATTATACCACGGTTTCCAAGTCTAAAAAACACTCGCGACGTTTTGATTATTTTAACTATAGCTTGCTTGATATATGCGGCTTGTGTGAAAGTTTTTATTGTCCAAGGGGATTCTTATTGATAAAGCGTTAAACTAGTATCAAATTTACATAGTTATTCTAAACTAACTGTCTAAATCACAGTCAATTAAACAATATAATGCCATATGTGAGAAAATAACCCAGTGAAAACAATAAAAGAGAAAGCAAATAAATAAAATTATTGTGCTTTCAAAAATTTTCTATTTTTAAATATTTTGGGCCGTTCCACGATGTTTTCTCAGACTTTTTCTCCACGCATTGAGTTTTATCAAAAAATGTCAAATATGTTTTAAGCGATTTGAGACCTAAAGTGTCTGAAAATATTTCCTAATTGTTTTAGCCTCAAACAGCCCTCGACGTTTTACGATGCTTTTTCATTTTTGCTCCACTGTCTGAATTTCACCATAAAATGATAAATAATTTATTTTTAAGCAATAAATTTTAGCATAAAATGTTAAATAACGCATTTTCAAACATTTTGCGACATTTCCTTTTCGTTTTAGCTCCAAACTAAATTTTCCACAGAACATAAAATTTTTCATTTTAAAGCATTTTGGCACGTTTTAAGATGTTTTCTCAGATTTTGGCTTCATATATAGGCCATAAAATGTGAAATATGTTATTTTTTATAGTTTTCAAACGTTATACAACGTTTCCCAGGCGTTTTAGCCCCAAATTGAATTTTAATACAAAAGTGAAATTTTGCATTTTTAGACTTTTTACGACGTTTTCTTAGATTTTTGCACTACAAATTGAAATTCACCATAAATTGTCAAATAATGCATTTTTGAGACATTTTGCGATATTTTCTACACGCTTTAGCCCCAGACTAAATTTTCCAGGGAATGTGAAATTTTGCATTTTAAAGGATTTTCTAACGTTTTAAGGGGTTTTCTCAGATTTTTGCCTACATATTGAATTATGCCATAAAATGTGAAATTTTTTATTTTTAATTGTTTTTAGACGTTTTACAACGTTTTCCAGGCACTTTAGCCCGAAACTGAATTTCAATACAAAAGTGAAATTTGGTATTTTTAAGCATTTTAAGACTTTTTACTATGTTTTCTTAGATTCTTGCTCCATACATTCACAATAAATTGTCAAATACTGCATATTTAAGCAATTTGGGACGTTTTGCGATATTTTCTTCTCGTTTCAGCTCGAAACTAAATTTTTCAAGGAACGTAAAATTTTGCATTTTAAAGCAATTTGGAACGTTTTAAGATGTTTTCTCAGATTTTTGCTTCACATATTGAATTATGCCATAAAATGTAAAATGTTTTATTTTTTATCGCTTTCAGACGTTTTACAACGTTTCCCACGCGTTTTAGCCCTAAACTGAATTTTAACACAAAAGTGAAATTTTGCATTTTGCATTTGCATTTTAGAACGTTTTAAGAGTTTTTCCAGATTTTTGCTTCACAAATTGCATTATGCTATAAATTGTTAAATGTTTTATTTTCAATCGCTTTCGGACGTTTTACAACCTTTCCCACGCGTTTTAGCCAAAAACTTAATTTTAACGCAAAAGCGAAATTTTGCATTTTTAAGCATTTTGGGACTTTTTACGACGTTTTCTTAGATTTTTGCCCCACAGATTGAAATTCACCATAAATTGTGAAATAATGCATTTTTAAGCACTTTGAGACATTTTACTTTCCTTTCTGTTTTAGCTACTTGTTTTAGCTACAAACTGAAAGCCTCAAATTTTACCAGAAACGCAATATTTTATATTTTTATGTAATTTGTAACGCTTGAAGACATTTCCTCAGATTTTTTTTCACCATAAAAAATAAAATAAAAAAAAAATCACCATAAAATGTCAAAACATTTATTTTTATAGGTTTTGAGACGTTATTTTCTCTAATTTTTGCTTCACACATTGAATTTCCCCACAAAATGTCAAATTTTTCATTTTTAAACATTTTGAGACGTTCTTCAACGTTTCCTACTTGTTTTAGTGCCAAACTGAATTTTAAGAAAAAAGTGAAATTTTGCATTTTTAAGCATTTAGGACGTTTTCTCAAATTTTTGCTCCACACATCGAATTTCACCACAAAATGTCAAATATTTTATTTTTTATTTTTTCGTTTTGAGACAGTTTTAAGATACTTTGTCAGATTTTTCTTCGACATATTGAATTTCACCAGAAAATGTCAAATATTTCATTTTTAAAGGTTTTGAGACGTTCTTCAACGTTTCCTACTTATTATTTTAAGGCCAAACTGAATTTTAACAGAAAAGTGAAATTTTGCATTTTTAAGCATTTTAGGACGTATTTTCTAATTTTTCTCCACACGTCAAATATCACCACAAAATGTCAAATATTTAATTTTTAGTTATTTGGTTTTGAGAGAATTTACAACCTTTTCTACTCGTTTTAGCTACAAACTGAAAGCTCCAAATTTGCCTGAAAACGTGACATTTTGCATTTGTAAGAATTTTGGGAGGCTTTAAGATATTTTCTCAGATTTTTGTTCGACACAGTGAACTTTATCATAAAATGTCAAAAATTTTATTTTTATAAGTTTTGAGACGTTTTAAGTTGTTTTGTGTGATTCGTGCTACACATATTGAACTTCACCACAAAATGACAAACATTTTATTTTTGAACCATTTGGGTCGTTCTACGACGTTTACTACTCGATTAAGGAATTTTAACAGAAACGTCAAATTTTGCATTTTTAAACATTTTAGGGATTCAGGGAAGCAAGGGAGATGACTTCGCCCACTGCCTCGTCGCCTTTGATAATGTCTGCCGCAGTAGTAGACGAAACGTCAGGAAGCAATTCCATTGAACCACGGCTTTATAGCCCGGAAAACACTTTAGATAGTATTTTAAGACGCTTTACGATGTTTTCTCAGATTTTTACTCCACAAATTGAATTTCACCACAAAATGTCAAACATTTTATTTTTATTTTTTCTGTTTTGAGACGCTTTACGACGTTTCCTACTTGTTTTATCTCAAAAACCGATTTTTTCCCGAAACGTTTCCATTTTTAAGCAATTTGGACTAAACTTTAACATAATGTGAAATTTTTTATTTTCAAACATTTAGGACGTTTTACGATGCTTTTTCAGATTTGTGCTCCACGTTTTGATTTCCACCTTTCAAAGATAAACATTTTATTTTTAAGCAATTTCGGACGCTTTACGAGTTTTTTTTCTTAGATTTTTGTTCCAAAGTTCCACGTATTGAATTTTACAATAAAATATCAAATATTCCATTTCTAAGCATTTTGAGACGTTTTGCGATATTTCCTACTCATTTTCGCCCCAAACTAAAATTTCCAAATCACGAAAAATTTTGCGTTTTAAAGCATGTTGGAACGTTTTACGATGTTTTCTAAGATCCTTGCTTCACACATCGAATTTCACTACAAAATGTGAAATATTTCATTTTTAGTTTTTTCGTTTTGAGACGATTTACAACGTTTTCTACTCATTTTAGCTACAAATTGAAAGCTCCAAATTTTACCAGAAACTTAAAATTTTGAATTTTTCAGATATTTGGGAGGTTTTAAGATAATTTCTCAGATTTATTCCGCACATTGAATTTTATCATAAAATGTCAAACATTTTATTTTTATGAGTTTTGAGACCTTTCACGTTGTTTTCTGTAATTTTTGCTACACACATTGAATTTCACCACAAAATGTGAAATATTTTATTTTGTTTTGCGTTTTGAGACGTTCTACGACGTTTTCTACTCGTTTTAGGCACAAACTGAATTTTAACAGAAACGCCAAACTTTACATTTTTAACCATTTTAGGTCGCCTTACGATGTTTTCTCAGATTTTTGCGCCACAAATTGAATTTCACCACAAAATGTCAAATATTTTATTTTTCTTTTTTTTTCTTTTTGAGGCGTTTTACAACGTTTCCAACTAGTTTTAGCTACAAACTCGAAACCTCAAATTTTTCCACAAACGTAAAGTTTTGTATTTCTATATAATTTGGAACGCATTAATACATTCCCTCAGATTTTTGCTCGACACATTGAATTTCACCATAAAATGTCAAAAATTTTATTTTTATGAGCTTTGAGACGTTTTACGTTATTTTCTCTAATTTTTGCTCCACATATTGAATTTCCCCACAAAACGTCAAATTTTTCATTTTTAAATATTTTAAGACGTTCTTCGACGTTTCGTACTTGTTTTAGGGCCAAACGGATTTTTAAGAGAAAAGTGAAATTTTGCATTTTTAAGCATCTTAGGACATTTTTCTCAAATTTTTGCTCTACACATCGAATTTCACCACCAAATGTCAAATATTTAATTTTTAGTTTTTTTCGTTTTGAGAAGATTAACAACGTTTTTCACTCCTTTTTGGCTACAAACTGTAAGCTCCAAATTGTACTAGAAACGTGACATTCTCCATTTTTAAGAATTTTGGTAGGTTTTAAGATCATATATATATTTCATCATAAAATGCCAAAAATTTAATTTTTATTAGTTTGAGACGTTTTACGTCGTTTTTTGTAATTCTTGATACACACATAGAATTTCACCACAAATGGTCACATTTTTTATTTTTAAGCATTTTGAGACGTACTACGACGTTTCCTATTCGTTTTAGGCAGGAATTGAATTTTAACAGAAACGTTAAATTTTGCATTTTTAAGGACTTTGGGACGCTTTAAGATTTGGTCTAAGATTTTTGTTCAACACACTGAATTTCATCATAAAATGTCAGATAAATCATTTTTAAGCATTTTGAAACTTTTTACGACGTTTCCTATAGTTGATTTAGCTTCAAACTGAATTTTGCCAGAAACGTAAAATTTACATTTTTAAGCATCTTGGAGCGTTTTACCATGTTTTATTCAGGTTTGTGCTCCATACATTGAATTTCACAATAAAATGTGAAATATTTAATTTTTAAGCGTTTTGAGATGGTTTACGCCGTTTTTTATTCGTTTTAACTCTAAAAACTTAACATTTTTCATTTGTAAGCATTTTGGAACGTTTCATGATATTTTGAATGATTTTTACTCCAGACATTGAAATTCACAATAAAATGTAAAATATTTCATTTTCAAGCGTTTTGAGACGATTTACGGCGTTTTTTTACTCGTTTTAACCCCATAAATTTAAAATTTTGCATTTTTAAGCATTTTGGAACGTTTCATGATATTTTGTTGGATTTTTGCTCCAGACATTGAAATTCATCGTGAAATGTCAGATATTCAATTTGTAAATGTTTTATTGATTTTGGCCCCATACGTTGAATTTCACAATAAAATGTGAAATATTTTATTTTTAGGCGTTTTGAGACGATTTTACGCCGTCTTTCACTCGTTTTATCCCCAAAAACTTAAAATTTGGCTTTCAAGCATTTCGGAACGTTTCATGATATTTTGTATGATTTTGCTCCAGACATTGAAATTCACCGTGAAATGTCAGATATTCAATTTGTAAATGTTTTATTCAGATTTTTGCTACATACATTGAATTTCACAATAAAATGTGAAATATTTCATTTTTAAGCGTTTTGAGATGATTTACGGCGTTTTTTTACTCGTTTTAACCCCAGAAACTTAAAATTTTTCATTTTTAAGCATTTTGGAACGTTTCATCATATTTTGTCGGATTTTTGCTCCAGACATTGAAATTCACCGTTAAATGTCAGATATTCAATTTGTAAATGTTTTATTCAGATTTTGGCTCCATACATTGAATTTCACAATAAAATGTGAAATATTTTATTTTTAAGCGTTTTGAGACGATTTCGCGCTGTTTTCTACTCGTTTTAATCCCAAAAACTTAAAATTTGGCATTTAAGCATTTTGGAACGTTTCATGATATTTTGTATGATTGTTGCTCCAGACATTGAAATTCACCGTAAAATGTCAGATATTCAATTTGTAAATGTTTTATTCAGATTTTTGCTCCATACATTGAATTTCACAATAAAATGTGGAATATTTAATTTTTAAGCATTTTCAGACGATTTACGGGGTTTTTTTACTCGTTTTAACAACAGAAACTTAAAATTTTGCATTTTAATCATTTTGGAACGTTTCATGATATTTTGTTGAATTTTTCCTCCAGACATTGAAATTCACCGTGAAATGTCAGATATTCGACTTGTAAATGATTTATTCAGATTTTGGTTCCATACATTGAATTTCACAATAAAATGTGAAATATTTCATTTTTAAGCGTTTTGAGACGATTTATGGCGTTTATTTACTCGTTTTAACCCCAGAAACTTAAAATTTTGCATTTTTAAGCATTTTGGAACGTTTCATGTTAGTTTGTTTGATTTTTGATCCAGACATTGAAATTCACCGTGAAATGTCAGATATTCGATTTGTAAATGTTTTATTCAGATTTTGGCTCCATACATTGAATTTCACAATAAATTGTGAAATATTTTATTTTTAAGCGTTTTGAGACGAATTCACGCCGTTTTTTACTCGTTTTTCCCTAAAACCTTAAAATTTGGCATTTAAGCATTTTGGAACGTTTCATGATATTTTGTATGATTTTTGCTCCAGGCATTGAAATTCACCGTAAAATGTCAGATATTCACATTGTAAATGTTTTATTCAGATTTTTGCTCCATACATTGAATTTCACAATAAAATGTGAAATATTTCATTTTTAAGCGTTTTGAGACGATTTACGGCGTTTTTTTACTCGTTTTACCCCAGAAACTTAAAATTTTGCATTTTAAGCATTTTGGAACGTTTCATGATATGTTGTTGAATTTATGCTCCACACATTGAAATTCACCGCGAAATGTCAGATATTCGATTTGTAAATGATTTATTCAGATTTTTGTTCCATACATTGAATTTCACAATAAAATGTGAAATATTTAATTTTTAAGCGTTTTGAGATGATTTACGGCGTTTTTTTACTCGTTTTAACCCCAGAAACTTAAAGTTTTGCATTTTTAAGCATTTTGGAACGTCTCATGATATTTTGTTTGATTTTTGCTCCAGACATTGAAATTCACCGTGAAATGTCAGATATTCGACTTGTAAATGTTTTATTCAGATTTTGGCTCCATACATTGAATTTCACAATAAAATGTGAAATGTTTCATTTTTAAGCGTTTTGAGACGATTTATGGCGTTTATTTACTCGTTTTAACCACAGAAACTTAAAATTTTGCATTTTTAAGCATTTTGGAACTTTTCATGATATTTTGTTTGATTTTTGATCCAGACTTTGAAATTCACCGTGAAATGTCAGATATTCGATTTGTAAATGTTTTATTCAGATTTTGGCTCCATACATTGAATTTCACAATAAATTGTGAAATATTTTATTTTTAAGAGTATTGAGACGATTTCACGCCGTTTTTTACTCGTTTTTCCCCAAAAACTTAAAATTTGGCATTTAAGCATTTTGGAACGTTTCATGATATTTTGTATGATTTTTGCTCCAGACATTGAAATTCACCGTGAAATGTCAGATATTCAATTTGTAAATGTTTTATTCAGATTTTTGCTCCATACATTGAATTTCACAATAAAATGTGAAATATTTCATTTTTAAGCGTTTTGAGATGATTTACGGCGTTTTTTTACTCGTTTTAACCCCAGAAACTTAACATTTTGCATTTTTAAGCATTTTTGAACGTTTCATGATATTTTGTTGGATTTTTGCTCCAGACATTGAAATTCACCGTGAAATATCAGATATTCAATTTGTAAATGCTTTATTCAGATTTTTGCTCCATATATTGAATTTCACAATAAAATGTGAAATGTTTAATTTTTAAGCGTTTTGAGACGATTTACGGCGTTTTTTTACTCATTTTAACCCCAGCCACTTAAAATTTTGCATTTTTAAGCATTTTGGAACGTTTCATGATATTTTGTTGGATTTTTGCTCCAGACAGTGAAATTCACCGTGAAATGTCAGATATTCAATTTGTAAATGTTTTATTCAGATTTTGGCCCCATACGTTGAATTTCACAATAAAATGTGAAACATTTTATTTTTAACCGTTTTGAGACGATTTCACGCCGTTTTTTACTCGTTTTAACCCCAAAAACTGAAAATTTGGCATTTAAGCATTTTGGAACGTTTCATGGTATTTTGTTGGATTTTTGCTCCCGACATTGAAATTTACCGTGAAATGTCAGATATTCAATTTGTAAATGTTTTATTCAGATTTTTGCTCCATACATTGAATTTCGCAATAAAATGTGAAATATATCATTTTTAAACGTTTTGAGACGATTTACGGCGTCTTTTTACTCGTTTTAACCCCAGAAACTAAAAATTTTGCATTTTTAAGCATTTTGGAACCTTTCATGATATTTTGTTGGATTTCTGCTCCAGGCGTTGAAATTCAGATATTTAATTTGTAAGCGTTTTGATAGAATACGATGTTTCTTACTCTTTTTGCTCCAAACTGAATTAAATTTTGCAATTTTGAGCATTTTGGATAATTACCATAAATATATTTTAACAAAAATTGTGAAATATTTAATTTTTGGGCGCTTTGAGACAATTTTTGGCTTTTTCTACTCGGTTTAGCCCCAACTAAATTTTACCAGAAACATAAAATTTTGCATTCTTAAGCATTTTGGAGTGGCTTTCGACGTTTTCTTTGATTTTTTACGAAGTTTCTTACTTGTTTTCGTCCCACACTGGATTTTAACAGAAACGTAAAATTTTGAAAATCTAAGCACTTTGGGACGTTTCATAATATTTCTTTAAGATTCTTGATCCATCCTCCATACATTGAACTTTGACATACCTGGAACATTCCACCACAAATGTGAAATATTTTATTTTTAAGAGTTTTGAGACGTTTTACGATATTTAGATACTACTCGTTTTAGCCTCAAAATGAATTTTACCGGAAACATAAAATTTTGCATTTTGGGACATTTCGTGATTTTTTTCAGAGCTTGCTTCACAAGTTGAATTTCGCTACAAAATATGAAATATTTTACTTCTAAGCGTTTGGCGAAGTATTATGGGGTTTCCTACTCGTTTTAGCCCCAAATTGAATTTTACCAGAAACGTAAATTTTTTACATTTTTGAGCATTTTGGGACGTTTCATAATAATTATTTCAGATTCTTGTTCCATACTCTATACATTGAATTTTGACATGCCTTGAACATTTCACCATAAAATGTGAAAACGTAAATATTTGCATTGCTAAGCATTTGGGACATTTTATACACACAATTTGGGACATCAAATATATTATTTTTAAACGTTTTGCGATGTTTTGAGAAGTTACCTACGCGATAATTTCTACTTGTTTTAGCCCTAAACAGGATTTTTTCGGAAATGTTAAATTTAGCCTTTTTAAGGTTTTGGGGTGCATCTTCTTCGTACTTCAGAACCAACTTGAAGACTTTGTCTAATGAGCTTCCCTATATTAAAATTAATAAGAGCATAAAGTTTTTAAGAAGTTTGATTCTGTCCACGTTCACAAGCGAATTAACAAAATAATGGATACATGATTTATTTACAATCCTTATTGGTTAACCGATTTCAACTCTCACGCCATCATCAGAATTTAAAATCTAGCAGGGTAAAATTAAGGTGAAAAAGAAAATCTAGTGGGTAAGCTGCAAAACTGGTAACAGTTACTTTAAACTATCGCATCATTAGGTTATAAAATGTTGGACTATCGAACGCATTCTAACCACAAAAAAGTTTAAATCGCGGTACTAGCCCAGCACAAAAGAGCCGCATTATCACAAAATTCAACGGTCCGTGTTCCACTAAAAGCAGTCCGTCATGGCGCGCGCGAAGCGGGAAAATTTCCAACACATTGACTTCATCCATTTTAAGTTGCACCTTGAGCCCCGAAAACGGCGACGTTCTCGGCAGGAAAATTATTTTTAAACGAATTCAAAAACTTCCGTAATCTTTACTTTAAAACTTTACAATCTACGGGGCAAGTTCGTTAGAAGCGACACATTGTGTACGAAAGCCTACCATGCAAATAAGGCCCATCCGGCCGGAAATCTTGAACTTGCAACAATTAGGGGAGGACTAACGACCTCTAGTGGCTTTTGCAGACTTAAAGTCTGCGAGAACTAAATCAAATTTCCATATTAGATCTATGTTGAGCAGCGCAGTGAAATAAATTCATGAATATTCCGGCTTGGTCGTCTTTAGGCGGCGAGCAACTACTTCCTGAGATTTGTGGTTGTTGGCAAGCTCTTATCTTAAGCTGTATTGTTAGAGTAAATAAGTCGAGTTTAAGAATGTTGGTTTTTGTATAGTTTTGCTAAATCCTCTAAAGAAGGTAACATCGTTACACACAAAAAAGAAATATCTAAGAAAAGACCAAAAATAAGGTCATTAATAGATATCTTGGGAACATTTTGAGAGTCCACAAAATTCATTCATTGGCAAATTTTGCGAAATTGCAAAATCTTTAAATATCTAAAGAACGGTTTGAGATTATCAAGATTTCGATAAATGATTGAAAATTTAACTAAAAATTAATACGAATTTAATGGGTTTATTTGGGATAATTAGAATATTCTTTAATATCTTGAGAATGGCTTGGGGCTCCAAAAATGCATTAAACTTCCACGTTTGCTAGAAAAAATTATCTACACACAATGAAAATTTAACTGAAAATTGATACGAACTTAATGGGTTTAATTTGGAAAATTAGAATATTCTTTAATAACTTGAGAACGGCTTGGGGCTCCAAAAATGCATTAAACTTCCACGTTTGCTAGAAAAAATGATCTACACACAAACAGAAATTTCTCGTTTGAAAAATTAAAATATTTGCAAATATCTCGAGAGCAATTTGAGGTTTCAAAACTTAGACTAAAACTTTCTTTTATTCGCAAATAATTAGTTGAAAATTAATACAAACTTTATGGGTTTATTTTGGAAAATTATAAAACTATTGAATATCTTGAGAACGGTTTGAGACTCAAAAAAATGCATTAGACTAACATGTTGTTGGGAACATTTAGCTACATAAAAACAGAGACTAGTCGATTTTGAAAAATAAAAAACATGTGTAAATATCTCGAGAACTGTCCGAGCTTTTAAAATTTGAATTAAACTTTTTTTTAGCTGGAAATAATTAGCGGAAAATGAATACAAACTTTATGGGCTCATTTTGCACAATTAGAAAATTATGAGTATCTTGAGAACGGCATGAGACTTTAAAAAAATACATCAGATAACCATGTTGTAAATGAGCTACACACAAACAGAAACTTTGTCATCGATTTTGGAAAATAAAAAATTGTGTAAATATCTACCCTTTGAGGTTTCAAAACGTGTACTGAACCATTGTGTTAATTGGAAATAATTGGCTGAAAGCGAAGACAAATTTTATGGATTTATTTTAAAAAGTTACAAAAATTATAAATATCTTGAGAAGGGGTTAGGAATCTAAAAAAATACCTCAGACTACCATGACTATAGAAAAAATTAGCTACATACAAACAGAAACTTTCTGATCGATTTTGCAAAATGGAAAACATTTGTAAATATTTCACGAGCTGTTCGAGGTTTTGAAATTTCGACTGAACATTTGTTTCACGTAGGAATAATTAGCCGAAAATAAATACAAACTTTATGAATTTATTTTGGAAAACTAGAAAATTATAAATATCTAAAGAACAGCTTGAGACTCTTAAAAAAATACATGAGACTACCATGTTTGTAGAAAAAATGAACTACATACAAACAGAAACTTTGTGATCGATGGAAATTTATAAATATCTCGCGAACTGTTCGAGGGTTTGAAATTTGGACTGAACTTTTGTTTTACTTGGAAATAATTAGCTGAAAATGAATACAACCTTTAAGGGTTTATTTTGGAAAATTAGAAAATCAATGAATAAAAACTGCATTAGACTAACATGTTGTTGGAAACAATCATCTACACAGAAACAGAATTTTCGAAGTCGATTTTGTAAAATAAAAAATATATGTAAATATCACCAGAATTGTCCGAGGTTTTGAAATTTGGATTGAACTTTTGTTTTAGTTGGACGTAATTAATTGAAAATGGATGCAAAGTTTATGGGTATATTGTGAGAAAATTAGAAAATTATAAATATCTTGAAAACGGCTTGAGATTCTAAAAAAAACATCAGATTATCATGTTTGTTAGAAAAAATGAGCTACACACAAACAGAAAATTTTTGTTCGATTTTGTAAAATAAAAAACTCTGTAAATATCTACCCTTTGATGTTTTAAAACTTGTACTGAACCATTGTTTTATTTAGAAAAAATCGGCTGAAAATGAATACAAACTTTATGGGTTAATTTTGGATGTAATTATAAATATCTTGAGAACGGTTTGAGACTCTAAAAAACACCTCAGACTACCACGTTTGTAGAAAAAATGAGCTGCATACAAACAGAAATTTTGTGATCGATTTTGGAAAATGAAAAACATTTGTAAATATCTCGCGAACTGTTGGAGGTTATGAAATTTGGACTAAACTTTTATTTTACTTGGAAATAATCAGCTGAAAATGAATACAAACTTTATGGGTTCATTTTGGAAAATTATAAAATCATTGAATATCTTGACAAGGGCTTGAGACACCAAAAAATTCATTCGAATAATATGTTGTTCGTGATCGATCTTGGAAATGAATGAATACAAAAATTTTGTGTTTATTTAGGAACATTTCAAAAATTACTAAATATTTTGAGAGCGGCTTGAGACTCTAAAAATGCATTAGACTACCATGTTTGTTAGAAAAAATATAATACGCAGAAACAGAAACTTCGTAATCGATTTTGGAAAATGAAAAACTTTGTAAATATCTCGAGAACCGTATGAGGTTTCATACTGAACCATTGTTTTAATTGGAAATAGTTAGCTTAAAATCAATAGAAATTTAACGGATTTAGTTTGAAAAATTAGAAATTTATTACACGGTTTGAGACTCCAAAAAGCAACATCGGATTACCATGTTTGTTAGAAAAAATGAGTTACACACAAACAGAAAATTTGTGATCGGTTTTGGACAAGAAAAAAATGTGTACATTTCTCGCAAACTGTTCGAGGTGTTGAAATTTGAACTGAACTTTTGTTTTTCTTGAAAATAATCAGCTGAAAATTAAAACAAACATTCTGGGTTTATTTTGGGAAATTAGAAAATCATTGATTATTTTGAGAACGGCTTGAGACTCCAAAAAAAATCCATTAGACAAACATGTTGGGAACAATCTGCTACACAGAAACAGAAACTTTGTAGCCAATTTTGGAAAATAAAAACAAGTGTAAATATCTCGATAACTGTTTGATGTTTTGAACTTTGGATTGAAATTTTCTTTTAGTTGGAAATAATTAGCTACAAATGAATACAACCTTTATGGATTATTTTGGAAAATTAGAAAATTATAAATATCTTGAGAATGGGTTGGGACTAAAAAATTATATCAGATTACCATGTTTGTTAGAAAAAATGAACTACACACCAACAGAAACTTTGTGATCGATTTTGGAAAATAAAAAATTGTGTAAATATCTACCCTTTGATGTTTCAAAACTTGTACTGAACCATTGTTTTAATTGAAAATAATTAGCTGAAAATGAATAAAAAGGCAAATAAAAATTATGGGTTAATTTTGGAACATTAGAAAATTTTAAATATCGTGAAAACGGCTTGTGACTCTAAAAAAATACATCAGACTCCCATGTTTGTAGAAAAAATGAGCTACATACAAACAGAAACTTTGTGAACGTCTTTGGAAAAATATTTGTAAATATCTCGCGAACTGTTCGAGGTTTTGAAATTTGGACTAAACTTTTGTTTTAGTTGGAAATAATTAGTTGAAAATAAATACAAACTTTAAGGTTTAAGGGTTTATTTTGGAAAGTTAGAAAATTATTAGATATCTTGAGAAAGGTTTGAGACTCAAAAAAAAATATATCAAATTACTATGTTTGTTAGAAGAAATGTATTACGTAGGAACAGAAATTTCGCGATCGATTTTAAAACATGAAAAATTGTGTAGGCATCTCGAGAACCGTTGGAGGTTTCAAAACTTGTACAAAACCATTGTTTTAATTGGAAATAATTAGCTGAAAATGAATACAAATGTTATGGGGTTATTTTGGAAAATTAGAGAATCATTGATTATCATGACCATCATTAACCATCTTGAGAACGGCTTGAGACTCCAAAAAATGCATTAGAACACCACGTTTGTTGGAAAAAGTCAGCTACACAGAAGCAGAAACTTCATGATCGATTTTGGAAAATAAAAAACAAGTGTAAATATCACGAGAACTTCGAGGTTTCGAAATTTGGACTAAACTTTTGTTTTAGATGGAAATAATTAGTTAAAAATGACTACGATTTTTATGGGTTTATTTTGGAAAATTAGAAAACTACCAAGTATCTTGAGAACGGCTGGAGACTCCAAAAAAATGCATTACATTACCAAGTTTGTTAGAAAAAATGCATTATGCAGAAATAGAATATTCTTGATAGATTTTGAAAAATAAAAGATTGTGTAAATATCTCGAGAACCATTTGAGGATTCAAAACTTGTACTGAACCATTGTTTTGATTGAAAATTAAAATGGATTTATTTTAGAAATTTAGAAAATTATTAAAGATTCTGAGAAGGGCTTGAGATTTTAAAAATTCCACTAAACTACCATGTTTGTTTGAAAAACAAGCTACATAGAAACAGAAACTTTGTGATCTATTTTAAAAAATAAAAAGCATGTGTAAATATCTCGTGAACTGTTTGAGGTTTCGAAATTTGGATTGAACATTTGTCTTAATTGGAAATAATTAGCCGAAAATAAACACAAACCTTATGGGTTTACTTAGGAAAAATTAGAAAATTATTAGATATCTTGAGAACGGTTTGAGACTCGAAAAAAATGCAATAGTATGTTAAAAAAAATGTATTATGCAGAAACAGAAACTTCGCGGTCGATTTTGAAAAATGAAAAATTGTGAAAATATCTTGAAAACCGTTGCAGAAAAATTAGAAAATTTCTAAATATCTTGAGAAGGGCTTGATGATTAAACCCTAAAGAAGTGCATTAGACTACCATGTTTGTTAGAGAAATTATAATATTCAGAAACAGAAAGCTCGTAATCGATTTTGTAAAATAGAAATTGTGTAGATATCCCGAGAACAGTTGAAGGTTTCAAAACTTGTATTGAACCATTGTTTTTATTGGAAATAATTCGCTAAAATTGAATACACACTTTATGGATTTATTTTGGAAAGTTAGAAAATTATTAAATATTTTGAGAACGACTTGAAGTTCCACAAAAATGCAGTAGACCACCATCTTTGTTAAACAATGATCTACACACAAACAGAAATTTTGCGAACAATTTTAGAAAATAAAAAAATATATAAATATCTCGAAATTCAAGGTTTCAAAACTTAGACTGAAATTTTGTTTCAACTGAAAATAATTAGCTGAAAATGAACACAAACTTCATAGGTTTATTTTGGAAAATTAGAAAATTATTAACTATCATGAGAACGGTGAGACTCCAAAAAAATTACATCAGACAACGTACCATGTTTTTTACAAAATATGAGCTATACACAAAAGCAGAAACTTTGTGATCAAATTTGGAAAATTAAAAATTGTGTAAATATCTCGAGAACCGTTTGAGGTTTCAAAACTTGTACTGAGCACTTGTTTTAATTGGAAATAATTAGCTGATAATAAATACAAACTTCATATGTTTAATTTGAAAAATTAGAAAATTATTAACTATCTTGATGACGGCTTGAGACTCAAAAAAAAAATACATCATACTAACATATTTGTTAGAAAAAGATAAGCTTCACACAAACAGAATCCTTGTAATGTAAAATCAAGAATTGTGTAACTATCTCGAGAACCGTTTGAGGTTTCAAAACTTGTAGTGAACCATTGGTTTAATTGGAAATAATTAGCTAAAATTTAACACAAACTTTATGGATTCATTTTGAAAAGGTAGAAAATTATTAAATATTTTGAAAACAACTTGGGGCTCTACAAAAATACACTAGATCACCATTTTTGTTGGAAATAATGAGCTACACACGAAGAGAAATTTTGGAAACAATTTCGGAAAATTCAAAAATTTATAGATGTCTCGAGAACAGTTTGGGTTTCAAAACTTAGACTGAAACTTTATTTCAATTAATAATAATTAGCAGAAAATGAGTAGAAACTTTATAGATTTAATTAGGAAAATTAGAAAATTATTAAATACCTACAAAACGGCTTACGACGCCAAAATAATGCATTAGACTTCCACGTTCGTTACAATAAACTTATTACGCAGAAACAGAAACTTCGTGATCTATTTTGAAAAATGATAAATTGTGTAATTATCTCGAAAACTCTTGGAGGTTTTAAAACTTGGAACGGCTTGAGACTCCAAAACAATACATCATACTACTATGTTTGTTAGAAGAAATATATTACGTAGGAACAGAAAATTCGTGATCGTTTTTGAAACATGAAAAATTGTGTAAATATCTCGAGAACCCTTGGAAGTTTCAAAACTTGTACTGAACGATTTTTAAATTGGAAATAATTAGCTGAAAATGAACAAAAACTTTATGGGTTTATTTTGAAAAATTAGAAAATCATTGAATATCTTGAGGACGGCTTGAGACTCCTAAAAATGCATTAGACTACCATGTTTGTTGGCAAAAATCAGCTACGCCGAAACAGAAACTTCGTAATCGATTTTGGAAAATGAAAAATTGTGTAAATGTCACGAGAGCCGTTGGAGGCTTCAAAATTTATACTGAAATAATGTTTTAATTGAAGTTAACTAGCCGAAAATGTCTACAAATATTTTGGGTTATTTAAGAATATTAGTAAATTATTAAATATCATGAGAACGGCTTGAGACTCTAAAAAATGCATTAGAATACCTTATTTGTTAAAATAAATATATTACGCAGAAACAAAACCTTCGTAATCGACTTCGGAAAATGAAAAATTTTGTAAATATTTCGAGAACCGTTTGAGGTGTCCAAACTTATACCGAACCATTGTTTTAATTAGAAATAATCAGCTGAAAATTGATACAAACTTAACAGATTGATTTTGGAAAATTTGCAAATAATTAAACATCTTGAGAACGGTTTCAGACTCCAAAAAACAACATCGGATTACACAACAGAAACTTTGTGATCGATTTTGGAAAATGAAAAACATTTGTAAATATCTCGCGAACTGTTCGAGGTTATGAAATTTGCACTAAACTTTTATTTTACTTGGAAATAATCAGCTGAAAATGAATACAAACTTTATGGGTTTATTTTGTAAAATTATAAAATCATTGAATATCTTGACAAGGGCTTGAGACACAAAAAAATGCATTAGACTAACATGTTGTCCGTGATCGATCTTGGAAAATTAAAAATTGTGTAAATATCTCGAGAACCGTTGGAGGCTTCAAAACTTGTACTGATCTAATGTTTTATTTGGAGTTAATTAGCCGAATATGAATTCAAACATTTTGGGTTTATTTAGAAAAATTATAAAATTACCAAATATCTTGAGAACGGCTTGAGACTCCAAAAATGCATTAGACTAACATGTTTGTTAGAAAAAATATAATACGCAGAAACAGAAACTTGGTAATCGATTTTGGAAAAAGAAAAATTTTGTAAATATCTCGAGAACCGTATGAGGTTTCAAAACTTATACTGCACCATTGTTTTAATTGGAAATAGTTAGCTGAACATCAATAGAATATTAACGGATTTATTTTGAAAAATTAGAAATTTATTAGACATCTTGAGAACGATATGAAACTCCAAAAAACAACATCGGATTACCATGTTTGTTAGAAAAAATGAGTTACACACAAACAGAAAATTTCTGATCTGTTTTGGAATAGAAAAAATTGTGTAAATATCTCAAGAACCGTTTGAGGTTTCAAGACTTATATCTCGAAAACCATTGGAGGTTTCAAAACTTGTACTGAAACATTGTTTTAATAGGAAATAAGTAGCAGAAAATAAAAACAAACTTCATGGGTTTATTTAGGAAAATTTGAAAATTATTAAATACCTTGAGAACGGCTTGAGACTGGAAAAAAATGCATTATACTACCATGTTTATTACAAAAACTGTACGCAGAAACAGAAACTTGGTGATCGATTTTGAAAAATTAAAAATTGTGTAAAGTTCCCGAAAACCGTTGGAGGTTTCAAAACTTGTACTGAACCATTATTTTAATTTGAAATTATTAGCTGAAAATGAATACAAACTTCATTGATTTATTTTGGAAAGTTCGAAAATTATTAAATATTTTGATAACTGCTTGAGGCTCCGCAAAAATGCATTTGACCATTTTCTTTGTTGGAAAAAAATGAGCTACACGTAAACAGAAATGTTGCAATCGATTTTGAAAAATAAAAAAAATTGTAAATACCTCGGGAACTGAAAATCAATACAAACTTCATAGGTTTATTTTAAATTAGAAAATTATTTATTAAATATCTTGCAGCACTTCAAATCTGAACTAAATATCTGTAAGCTATTAAAGAAAAGAAAGAAAAGAAAATCTGTAAGCTATTAAAGAGTTTAAAAAAATTGACTTTAGCATCCTGAATCTAAAAACGAAACGAAACAAATAAAAACTGTTCAGGTGAAAGTTTTATCTAAACGATAAACTCTTCTCTTTGTTCTTTGTTGACTTTATTAGGTGCAGTTTTTCTTTCTTAGACGTCCTGTACAGTCACAAAGATTTTGAGTTTAGTACTCTTATTATCTTACTTATTAGTATATATACTTATTTTAACATTAGTACTCTCTAATTAGAAAACTAGAAAACGTTTTGCGACTCTTCTATTTGGACACTTGGACTTAATTAATAAAATCAACAGCGTTCTTTCATGTTTCTGACAATCATATTATAAACATGCGTGTCATCAGCAAAAACCTTCAAGCAATAGTATATTGGGCAACTAGAGTCGAAAATTGCACTTTTCACACGAGTGTGACGGTTTGGACACGAGTCGTAGGCGAGTGATACGTCTCAAAAATGTGAAGAGTGATTCTCGTACGTGTTGCGCACTATACTTTTTCTATGACTGCGATTTTGCTTCATAAATGATCATTCGTATTATAAAATATATGCCAGGCGTGCGCAAAGCAATCGGAAGCGCGTGCAAAGTTGACTTTGCACACGTTTCTGTATGAGAGCGTGCGCAATGTGCACTTTGCGCACGCTGTTTGCAATATGCCATTTTCAACGGTAGTTAATAGTGCGTATTTGTTCATTTTCGAGGCAGACGTAGAAAAAATTTCGAGTTACACCCTCTTAAACCACACCGAAGCAGAGCTATAGTTTCCACTTATGAGTAAGGTTTTTTATAAAGGCTTCGTGTATATCCCACTGTTCTAAAAGGTCGGTAATCATGATTCCGTTGATCAGTATCAGAGATAAATATTTATGACTTACACCTTGCTCAGTAGAAAATGTCATCTAGAAAGCTATGAATCTTTGATAGAAAAGGATGACATAATCAAAGTAAATGGCCTTTTGGTCTTTACATCTTTTTCTTTTGACATTCAGATAACGTTTTCGAATGAACACCCCCTGTGTTAGGTACCAAAATAATGACTTCGAATCGGAAGAGAAAAAAAAGGAAGTAAACGAAGTCAATTTTGCTGCGTTTTCTTAATTTAAAGCGACGCTAAAAAATTTTATTTCGAGCCAAGAATATTTAAGAGACTTAAATAAAATGTAGTGGTTGCCATTCGGGATTTTGTATATTTTTTGTTTTACACCAAGACATATTTAACCAAAATATTTTTAATTATGAAAACAGGAGATTTTCGTTAAACGAAAAAGTTTGCAGTTATTAAATTTTTTCTTGCAACAAGTTATGTCAAAGTTCATGGAAACTGCCAGGAAAATGCAAGCGGGGAAAACGCTTAATTAGAGTGCAGCTCAAAAGGCGAGTTGCGTTCCAAACGCTAGGTTATTAAAAATCAATTAAGGGTTATTGCAGCTTTGCAGAATAATATGCAAACCGTACCTGTGTTTGAATAAATTGCCAATTTGCCATTAAAAATGTTCCGGACGGAGAGCATCAAATAAAACCTCGATAACAAAGACCCATCTATACAATTTCATCTGCTCAACTCGAGATAAAGTGTGTAAGGGATATCTTGATGAAACCCCCGTTTCCACATGGCAACACATAACTATATTTTCGTGGAAATCCGTGGTGGATGGATTGCCACCGTAATAAAAAGCAACATTTACACAATCTGAAAAATAATCGCCTTCCTTTTTGTTCTTGGTGCGGTTTCCGAACGCGTGACTGCGTGTTCCCACTCTTATCTTTACCACTTAAATACTAAAAAGCGTGCGAAATGCTCTCTGCCAGTCGGTTTTCCAGTTTCCATGTTTTTCGTTCGCTTATTGTCGGCGTAACCCCAAAAAGAATATGACCGCACATAAAAACTTAGTATTTCCTTTGAAAGAGAGGAAAACGCGTATGCGAGTTTGGAAAATTGTTTCCGGAACATTTAAGTGAACCGTAAAGCTTATTTATGGCTACACTTTCTGTATTAAAACGTTATTTAGGACTGTTATCAAGAGTTGTTTTTATAACAGTTTTGACACCTTGGGAGCTAAGCTTAAAATTGCAAGGCAGCCAGAATATGGGCATAAAGTTCGGAGGGAAATATTATTTTTTCTTATAGTTGATATTTTTAGTTCCGTTAGGGATATAATAAGTTGTCCGAAAGAAAAAATCAAGCTTTTGCTGGGATTTGAACTCAGACCTTCCACTTACCGGGCGGATGCCCTTAGCAGTCAGTCTGCACTAGTCAGAGCAACCGCCCGGCAAGCGAAAAGTCTGGGTTCGATTCCCAGCAGAAATTTGGCTTTTTCTTTAGCATAAACTATTACGTCCTAAACGCCAAAAAAATATCAATTTCAGTTCTTATACGGACGTTAAATATGTAACTATTCCCATTTATTTATTTTTGTCATCTAGTTACCTTAAAAACCTTAATTTTTTTTATCCCCATCTCCTTTTAGCACATGTTGAGAAAATATGATAAAAATGTCAAAATCAATTTTCCAACTTGACGACAATAATAAGGGAATGGATTATACTTATTTTTTAATGCAATAAAAATATTCCTTAACAGTCTATAGAGGATTATAGAGCTAGCATAGGAGTCTATACAGGGTGACCCTTTTTCGAGTTTAACCATGGAAAGTTTGACCATCGGTTATTTGAAAAATGAGAAGAAGGTTAAATTAGGGCAAAGAGGTGCAATTAAAAGACTATAAAAATTCGTTTCTATATTTCGAAACTTTGAGACTTCAAAACTGGTTTCGGAAATATTCGGAAAAAATTTTGATAAAAAACGTTTTTATTTTTTCTAGTCTTAAATTAATAAGATAATAAAAAATAATTTACATCTCTTTATAGTCACTTTTTTGCTCTCATCAACGTGGTATTTTCCAATTTAAAATCTGACGTTTGTGTTCATGCAACCATCATCAACTTCATTTCTCTAAATATTCCCCGGGATTTTTTTCAACATTCACAATTCTGCATTTGGTGACATGCGACAATTAGTAATTAATTCTATTAACCTGAGGTTATATTTTGTTGATTTTATGATGTGATTGTTAAAATTTGTGACAGTCAGGTTACATACTGTTTGGTTACCGCAGACTACAGATAAATAGTTTAGTTGGATGGCAAAACGAGCAAAATCTAACCTAAAATTTAATAAAATTATTAATCGCCTCATGTTACCGAATGCAAAATTGCAAGGATATTCAGAATTCAATTTAAAAAATCCAGGACCGTATTTAAGAAGGATTAAGTAAATGATGGTGACACGGGAACTTTGGACTTTAAATTTGTAAATACCATATTAAAGGTAGCAAAAAGTGGCTTCTTCGGTTGGGCAGGGGGTATAGTGAGGCCAAAAACAAGGCGCACACTGGCGCATATTCACGGATATTTGCATCACCATGCATATCAAAGGTATTTGCATCACCGTGTCGAAGTATAAAAAGAAATTATGTTTGCTCCTTTCTCTAGGGTATATGTTTTTTGTTTAAAACAGTTTAACTGTAATAAATTAAGAACTTAAAGATACTTAAAGAAACTTAAGAATAAAATAGGATGTCTTGTAAGATTTTCTATTAAAATTTTGTGCAACCACTTGCGGCTTTTTCTAGAATAGTAATGTAAATGTAAATAGGAAGAAGAACACTACCTAACCACTTAAATTTTTAAAATATGAGTAGGTGCGAAAAAACTTTGGAGTTATGATATTTCTTAATTATTATTTTGGAATATATTTTTTGATAGACCAGTGGCGTACCATACTTTTCTCCAAAAAGGTGATGCGTCATTGCGGTACGCGTGCCACTGGTGAAGCAAAAAAAAAATTGGTTTTTTCAACAGAAACATGGCTATACGAACCACCCTGTATACCCTGTGTTCATTAGAAAATATCACCTAGAAAGCTACGAATTTTTTGACACTAATAGATGACATAATCAAAATAAATGGATTATTAGGTCTCCATTCTTTACTTTAGGCATATCACAGCCAACTAGATGACCGTTTTCAAATGAATATCCTGTATATATATGATATATTTCCACAATGAAATGAGTTTCGTTAGCCCTAAAAACTGTTGTTTTCTTATGTACCTCTTTACCTTTCATACGTTTTTGAAATTCGCCGCTCATTATTGAGACTCGAAAACCGTACAAGATACAGATTCGATTGAATCGGGCAAAGTTGCGCATTTGTGTGTGTACCGTAATGACATTTCAAAATTTCCAAAATTTTGACTGCGTCCGAAAACTTTCGGAAAAAAACTGAAATATGCGAAATTAGTTTTAATTGTTTTCTAAAATTAGTTGAAAAATTATCTTAAAATAAATTGAACGTTCTGGGTAATTTTTGGCCTCTTTATAGATACTAGATAATACCCTCTTATGAGGGTATTATTCAGTTTGTGGTCCGACGTTTCGACTTGTCTGGGAAATCATGAACTTTAGGTTTTCAAGTCAGTATACAAAATCAATGATATGTAACACTTTTTTTACATAATTTTTTAATATATTTTTGTTAAAGTTTAAGACATTTTTAACGATTTATTTATAACCAGGTATATGGGTTATTTAAATTCGTCGACCCAGTTAAATAGAGAAATACGCAAATTTTAATACTCAACAAGATGTTGTTTTTAAATTTATAAAAATCTAATTAATTCCGAATTGTTTTATTGTTTTTCTGAACTTATTTAAAGAAAAACCCGGAAAACACTTTAGATTGTATTTAAACACACTTAGCATTCAATTGATATTCGATATCCATTATACAGGGCGATTAAAAATTCAGTACAAAGATTTTAAGGGCATATTTGTGTGGTCAAAATAAGACGTTTCTTTCCTATAAACATAGGTCCTAAAATCAACCCTCTCCCTCCTACGGGCAATTTTTTGATAAATCCAGCAAACAAGATCTAACTAGACCAAGCAAACTAAAAAACTGTTAACATTTCTAACTTTCGATTCTAAAAAATTGACATTAACAATTTAATAACAATTAACATAAATAAAAAATTTCAGTTGCCATAACTACCAAGTCCCAGCCTCCTATGTTTTTCCTTCATATGATGATGATACTACAGCCGTTCAGTCAAAGGAGTTTTTCTCGAAAACGGTTAGTTTAATCAAAAAACTTCAAGAAATAAAAATTAAAGATATTTGTTCGGCCTACTGGATAATGGCGATGAATTTAACAAAACTCCCGGGATACATAAAATATTCGTCATCATAATGACAGTAAGTCCTTAAAAACTGCGAATATTTAAAATTTTGCCATTTATGAGAAATTAAATAAAAATAGGTCGTTGAGAAACGAAGATGTACAAATTTTCAAGAATTTTCATGAACAAATGTGGCCAAAATTTAAAAAAAATTGTTTTCTCAACTTCCAGCGCACGTAGGGTTAATTTTAGGACCCATGTTTATAGGAAAAAAACGTCTTATTTTGTCCTCACAAATACGCCCTTAAAATCTTTGTACTAAATTTTGAATCACCCTGTATATCTAATGGATATCCCAAATAGTATATCGTTTTGGGAGGTCCATTGGATATCCATGAAGCATTTAAAAGCGGATATAAAATTACGTGAGCGGAATTACCTCTCTCGTGGATGCCCAATGGTCATCTTATGAATATCCAGGGTTAGACAGTGTATAATAGGTAAGTGTAATTAACCGATTTTTGTATTTTTTTATAATAAAAATTCTGAAGAGGAGTTATTCTTGATTTAAATCTTGATTTTGTAAATCTTGTTTTGACGACAATCTTGATTAAGACTTGATTTAAATCAAAAAATTATCTTGAAATGCTTACATAGGCTAGAAGTGCTAAAATTTCCATTTTTAATTAATTCGATTAAGTTTGTAGGTTTGTAGTTGGTTAGTTAGTACATTTATTTTATATTTTTTACTGATAGGTTGCGTTTAACCCCAGCCATTCAACTGATCGCTATTTTTGCGTACACTTCTATAACTATACTATCTATTATTATTATTAATATTTCAAGTTATAATTTATTCATCTTTTGCGGCAGGATTTAAATAGCAGCCATAATAATTAGCGACATCTATTAGATTTCGTGCAAACCACGCGTTGACGTTCCTTTGACATGTGACGACTTTCAATAAAGACAGAAGAGTAACAAACCGTGTGGATCGTTTTTAACTAATTTTGGCCCTAATTCTAACTTGTATTTTTCCAAAGGCTTAAAAATTTAATTTTTTGTTGTTTTAAGTCGTTTCTATCTGATTTTTTTCCCAAATTCTTATCTGATTTTTTCGAAAAACACCAAAGTAGCATTTTGAGACGCTTTCAGTCAAATTTCTCTTATTTTAGACAAAATTGTAAATTTACCACAAACAACAAATTATCAGATTTAATCACTTGCTTCTAATTTTGTCATAAAATTGAATTTCTTCAAAATCCTGAAAACTTGCATTTTTAGACGCTTTGAGTAGTTTTGAACCAATTTTCGCCCTTATCGCCCAATGTTCCAAAAGTGAACGTTGGAGTAGGTGTTGGAATCCCGACATCAGCCTGCTTGGTCTTCACTGCGCATGCGCAAAATGTATTAAAAAGATTGTGGGTTACTGGGTTCTTTTGTTTACGGTTCCGGCCATTTTGACAATCAAAATTTACGTTTTGCAAATAATTTACAGTAAGTTTTAATTTCAGCAAAGTTGGTGTAATAGAATTGGTGTTTTCAATTAGTAAAAGGGATCTTTGTTTAGCAAGAATTGCGCGAGATTCGCTAACGCAACGTGTCAAGTGACGGATTTATTGGATTTTCGTATTTCGAGAAAACGTCATGCAGGTACACCAGCCGGCACCCAGTTTTCCTGTTTCTGCTCCACTCATTTCTCAATAATCTCATTTTTTCTTATTATCAAATGATCTACACACACTTTTCAGTGCAGTCTTGTGCTTGTGTAGTACCTAAGTTGTCAGTATCCAGTATCTAGGTATGTGTAATAATTTGGTATGGGGTTGGTGTGAAAGAATGAAAGGTAGGGGCAGCATGTGTTTGAGGTAGTTTTTGAAATAGCCCCTACAAAGGAACATTGTGTTTACAGCTGTTGACAGCCCTGGTCTTGTTGTAAAGACTGTAAAGCGTACATGAGTCCACAGTAAGGTTAGGGCTCATGTATGCTTTACAACTTTTCTTTTATTCAACAGCTCATAAGTACGGCACTCTCCTTTCATTTTGTTCATCACTTATGTTATTTGCATTTGCTAATCATGATTAGGTAAGGCTATCGGCCATCCTTACCCCTAATTTGAAATGATAAACACTGGTTGTCGTAGGCTGAACTTAAAAATTCTCTTGTTTTAGGAAGGGTTTAGTAAGTCGTACACGCTGGAGAGTATACAGAAACTTTGTTTAAAAGAGAAAAAGGATATATCTTAATCAAGTTCCAGCAGATGCTCTATTAGGCCAGTGATTCACTATCCCAGTTAATAATCTATTTATATCCTATTCATATAAAAGCAAAGTCACTCTTGTCTTGCTAGATAATTATGCTATATGTACATCCACAGTGCAGTTAAGGTTAAGGTTAAGGTTTGATAAAGATTTTGATACTTACATTAAAACAACTAGGACCAGAAGTAGGTTACGCCTATGCCATTTTCAATGTGTGCACAATAAGCTCTCCTCTCATTTTTTACTCAAAAGTAAGTAGCTGGTTTGGCAATTTATGCTGCATTAGCTTTTCTGCATACTTATGTCTATATCAGCTACCTTACTAGAAATGTATTTATGAAGGTTTACGGGTGCACTTTTTACTAAGAGGCATATTAGAAGCCATACTTTTGTACCAAAAAATCTAACAATATAAGGATGCATCTTAGCACTTCAGTTAAATTATTACTTTTCTTTTGCAATGACTAAAGTTCAGAAACCTGTTACTGTTAAGGTACCAAATTAATTTATTTTTAGTGAAATATGAGGATAAATAATTACATATTGTGTAAACCCTGTTTTTTTTGTATCTTTTTACTTACCTCTTATCTTGTTTTTGGTTTTCAGAATAGTCTTGAGAAGAGGTTTTTTTTGTGGAAATGAGATGTGGTAGAGTTTTTTCCTTATGTAGTACCAACCTAGGATTTAACCATGGAAAGGCGACTCATAAATAGATAACAAAGGAAAAGATTTGTGTGTTTCAAAGAAATTCCAGGGTGCCACTAAGATTTCTAGCATGTGAGATAGCATCAAATTTCATACTTGATTAAACCCTCCTTTTAATCTAAACTAAGAATTAATTTAAATGATACAAGCCAAATTTTGAATGAACTTTAAAACTGTCTCTAAAGCCACTCAACCGATTTTCATTGGAGATGCCATTTTGGTATGATTCATGCATAGACTGCTTTAAGTGGTTATGTACTTGCTTATATGTTTTGCAGGTTACATAATACAAAGTTCAACAAAACTTGATGCAGTTCAACAAAACTTGATGCAGTTTTGTAAAAGCTTTTTGCGGAAAAAAAAATCAGAACATATTTGCTACGGGAGTATGTGGAGACGCAGCATACCTCGGGACATGTTGACCTGGTTCTATAGATATGCAGTTTTTCTATAAAAGAGGTATCATTTAACACTGGGGCGAAAGTAAGTCTGTCATACTGCCTTCCAATTTCCTGGGAAAATTCTATCGGAAGTAGTGTAGTTTCCATCCTGCATTGAAACCCATAAATTTGAAGATTAATGAAGACAAGCGCGTAATAAAGGTCACGCCACTTCTGCATGCTGAAGAATAGTACTGCTATGACGTCTATAAAACTCTTGGGTATCACTAGCCTATAAACAGATATCTTCAATTGAGTAATAGTCAATGAAACAATACAACTATTTTACGGTAATCTAAAAAACAAAAAATGTGGATTTCTTCATTCAGATGTTTAGGAAACATATGTTGAAGATATGTGATATTAAGGTTTGAAATGTTAGGTAAATTAAAAACACATAATTTATATATGCCATGTTTATTTGTGCACCAAAATCAAAATAAACGACATTGATTTTTTACTTATTTTACTTAAAAAATGCATAAGTTATGTATTCAACGTATTGGTTATTATAGTGTTATTTACAGTGTATTTGAGAAAGCAATTTTCAATGATTCAAAAGGATCCTTTGATTAAGTTTTATTTCTTTGTAAAGCTATTAAAGTAAAATAAGGCGATTACATTTATTATTAGTTGAAGTTGTTTCAAAACATACAAGGCTCAAAAAAAATATCTATGGTTTAACAATCTGTTCTTTAAAGTAGAGCTAACATGATTATTATTTTTCATAAATTATCATTGTCATATTATATATTAAAAAAATATTTCCAGTAGATAATCTATGGATTCATTAGATAGAAGATCCTTTTTCCTGAGAAGTATTAGAAGAGATCTCGAAGATTTTATTCGGGTCTTGGACCTTCTTAACCGTTTGGTCTTTGAAAATAATGTGACGCTCTTGCGACGAACATATTTTGCCCTCTGCGGTTCCTCCATGTCAATGGTTGTACACTCATCAAATTTGAATTTTGGACGTAGATATTTATAGGTAATAAATATATTAACGGTCATACATTCCTCCAAAGCGATAAGGGCGGTCGGTTAATGAAAATAACTATTAAGACTTAGTGACTATTAACTGTGAAAATGATACTTAACTATAAACCATTCACTTATTATTGCCGTCAAGTACTCAACATGAGCGGAAAAGAGATAGGTATAAAAAAATGAAGGTTTCAAAGGTAACGAGATGCCAAAAATAAGTGAATGAGGTATATGAAAATAACTATTACGACTTATCCATGCTGGAGCAAAAAACTGACAGATGTATTTTATATATTTTTAAATAGAACATAAATAACTTTACATATCTCCATTATCTGACTGCATTGTCAGTATAAGTACCATATTTTAATTAGAAAGAGCAGATACCTTATTAAGACACTTGCTCTTTCCAATTAAATTTAAAAACCAATTATTAATAGTTGCCTATTAACTAATGCAGAGTTACAGGCAGATTCATAGTATGATATAAAAAATAAAAGACTGTATCTAAAAAAAAATTGTAGGAATGTTGGTTGCATGAAAATGAAACGTCGGATTTTAAATTTGAAAATACCGCGTTGAAGAAAGCAAAAAGTGGCTATGAAGAAGTGTTAAATTGTTTTTTATTTTAACTCATTAAATTAAGGCTAGAAAAAATAAAAACGTTTTTTCAAAATGTCCATTTTTTTTGTGAATATTTCCAAAACCAGTCGAAGTTTCAAAAATTGAAATTTATAGACTTCTAATCGCGCAATTCTACCCTAATTTAACCTTCGTTGTATCTCTTCAAATAACCAAGATCCCCATGGATAAACTCCAAACGGTCACCCTGTATTTCTTCCTTTAATATTAGAAAAGTTCATACCAGGTAGGAAATTATATACAGGGTCGGAGTCGGGCCCTGTATATAATATTTGTAAAGGGACTGATAGTTTTCGAAGTCTTGTGATAAACATACCACTCAGGATGTCATCAAAAGTTGTGGAAAAAAGTTACACCGTTTGGACAAGAAAGGCCGTGCTGCAATGTATCAACTAAACTACATCAAGCAAACTACTTTGTACACTAATAAGTGCTGTTTATACATCAGAATGACAATATGGCCTTAAGCATAAGAATATGGTTTTACTTAGGAATGAGCTTAGGAATATCCTACCTACATTATTATTTAAACATACAACCATTTAAATTGAATGAAGCTTAGGTAAGCATTAAGCACTATTTGCTTAATAATCACATTTTTTGATTAATGCGTAACAAACTATTATCTTATTCTTTCCGAGATTCTTTCATTCTTAAACGTTATTCTTTATTCTCATGAATAAACCCACCATTTATAGCTAAAAAAAAATAAATCAATGTTTCTTTTTCTCTACATATTGTGACACTATTTCTGATCTCTATCTAAATCTCTCATCATGTAAGGCTCGGAAAACAATCAGTACCCAACAGTTAAATTTAACAGGTAGTTTTAAATTTAGAAGAAAAATAAAAATTAGTTTTGCATAAAGAATAATTTCTAATTACCTGGACTTAAAATAGTGGGAGCAGCATATTTTCTCAACTTTTTCTTTTCCAGGTCTTCTGCCATAAAGTGCCATTCGCATATGAACAGGTTCCAGATTATGAAGTCAATTTCTCCTGGATGCATAACCCCACAACCAACACAAAAACCTATGCAAGATTTCTTAACCACTGGATCCTATAGATTTCTGAAAAGATTTTTAAAAAATGATTAGCTACCTCCAATTCTATTAAATAACTCTTATGACAAAAAAGCTTCAACACTTCTTAAATTATAATCCCCCTCATCATTTCCTGGGTTGGAATCCTGGGCCTTATCATGTTCAAAATATGAGTTTAAAGTTTATGGTAGTTGGTAGCATATTACCCACACCAACAAAATTTTGGTATACTACGGTATAGGTTTGATTACAAGAAAAGAATATTTGGCTAGCCAGTCTCTGATTCAATAGATAGCACTTCAAACTTTCTGTCTTTGAAGAAGCTAGTTGATTATCTTTAAGTAAAAATAAAATTAGGCAGTACTTCATATCATATAAGTAGCTACCTAAGTACCTAACTAACTACTTTTAACTAGATACATATGAGAGAAAATTCCTTTTTCTCTCATATTTATTTTAGAAAAATGGACTTTTTAATAAAGTGCGAAAATGCTACTGATGTTGCTATAGGACGGCATCTATTTAATTGTGGAGATTTCTTCCAAAGCCTTTAGTTACGCAATATTGCCAATAAAAATGTTATCCCTTAGTTATCTACATACAAATCTACAAGTATAAAAAAAGTAAATACATACTACATCTACTCATCCCAAGAAAATTCCACACACAGGAGGTTTTTCAGCATCTCACATTATGCATTGCACATTTATAATTTTGTTCTTCTTGGCATCCACGTTTTTTTTTTATGGATGTTTGGGCTTGTTAGTAATTGCAAATCAAATAATGTTGAAAGGTTCCGGAATCTTGAAGTATCAAGTTTAAAGTAATCATTTAATAGCACAGAACTTAACAGAACATCAGAAAAAAAGCAAAATAGTACAACAATATACTGAAAGGCTATTGAAGTAATTTAAATTTGAAAATAAAACAACACCAACACAAACTAAAGCTGCTAAAAAGCCAAAATTTACAAGCAAAATTGTAGTTTTTAGTGATTTTTTTGGATGCTTACGATTTACAATTTTATAAATTGTACGATGATCAGGAAAAAGGTTCTATACTAACACCAAGCGCTTTTGCATTTTGCGTCACGAAAATTATGACTTCGTTGATTGGCCGAGAAATTCCTCTAGCCAACGCTGATTGGCTCGACGTCGGCAAAAATGCAGCATAACCGCCTAGAGGACGCATGTGCGTTAATTAGCAACCGGGCTGATCTTCGGGTTCCAAGCTACATTTTTGAGGCCTTGACTACTTCTATATTCAATTGTTTTCTATTTGGTAGTAAGTTTCAAAAGAACAAATGAATTTTATAGGCGGCTAGATGGCGGATTATAATGAACACATGGTACACTAGTTTACCCTTAATTACAGAGCAATTTAGAGACAACATGCCAGACAAGTATGTTTTTAAGACGTCAAAAGGAAGTTACTCACTCAATGGCTGGAACCTATTATTGCACTTCTTAATTAAACAAGTGACAGTACAGTTTAAATTTCAATTAACAAAATTGCTCTTAAAGTACCAAAATATAATTTTCCCCTTTGTATGTCAATACCAAATAACTAAAGGAGAGAAACAAATCTAAATATTTTCGTCGACAGTTTAACCTTCTCCAGCCAACCCACACGAAATCTGCCGGGATTTGTTAAAAGGGCTGACAATGTTATTTATTTAGGATTACTAAAAGCAAGAGACACTTCACTGCTATAGAAAAGTCATAGATGAATAAATTAGTCAAAAGTGAAGTTGACACCTGACCTACATGTTTAGACGAACGTTATTTGGATATGCAATAAAATATTCACGTAACGAAAGGTGAAGTATTAAATATGTTTTGCTTTGCTAGACGATGAAAAGTATCCTTTGTAATGTTACATTTTCAAATAAAGTTAACCTAAGATTTTTATCATCGATAAATCATGCAAGTTCAACATAATCTTCATCAGGAGAGACACGGAATGAGAGTATCTGCCCTTAACACTGTACTTTGGTTTACAAAACTTTCTTACAACACTAAATGACTTTCAGCATGACTAAAGGAATGAAAGTTCAGTGTATTGAGTGCATTATTGGTACTCACTTTACAAGAAAAATATCCACTAACGAGAACTAAGAAACCTGAATTATTGGCATTGAAATAAGTGGGGTCTGGAGCCCCCATTGGTCCTCGTGCGTTCATTTAAAACAAGCCTCAGGCTGAGATGATTTGATTAAAACAACTGAAAAACCCAAAATGTCATAAAATGTTACGATTTTAATTTTTTATAAACTTATCTCAGACAACAGTTTTAATTCCATAGCTTCCTAAGAGGTTATTTTTTAATGTACAACCTATTTATCTTTATTTTAAGTAATTTATCCGGAGTAGTTGAATGACAGGAAGGTATTAAGAAAAAAGTTAATTCCATAGTGTCAACTAATCACTTACTGTAAAAACGGCGTTGCCCTTCTCTGAGCGTATTTAATCTATAAAGCTCGTTTTAGACTATCATATTTTTTGTACCAAATGTTATACAAAATATTATATCATTTAAATGTGACAGTGTAAAACAGGAAATTGGTTGAATTCTTAGATGGCCTGGGAAATGTGAACAAAAATAGGACTTGCTCTATTTTCAACACATTTCTGGGCTGCGCGCATGCTCAGATGGGTAAGGAAACCATCCTAACCTAGAAAAATTATTCGATTCAAGATTCAATCATGCTTTGTATTTGTGTTTTTACTTTGTTTATTGTTTGTACATGCCACATTGTAAATTATTGTTGTAAGTTGTAGTTGTAAACCAGTACCCATATTTATTATTGACATTTGTGTACGTATAACATAAGTATATGGAAATGGCATCCTAGACCCAGAATCAAATGGAGGCCCTAATTGATTGCATCCATGTTTGTACGCGGTAAAAGATAGAGACTATCATAATACATATAAAAGAAACCTGGCTCTGGAAGATATCACTAGCAAATTGGATGTGCTACGTCCTGGGACCACAATGCAGCACGTTATTAAAAAGTTCCAAGGTCTCCGAAACACTTAGTCTGCAAAAAGGAAAAAGGTATTGGAGGCAACACGATCCGGAATGGGTGAAGATGAGGTTTGTAGACTTATACCACCAATAGGCATAGTGCTTAGAAACAATGAAAATTGCTATTTTTTAAATATTAACTCTTTGCTTTTTGTAGGTTTATCACCCATCTTTGTGGTATTATGCAAAGCTAGAATTTCTGAATGATCATCTGCAAATTCGAACATCCAAGAGCAGCTTCATAATCACAGATGCACAGGCAAGCTGCGGTGAGCAGGTGCCCCAAGCATCAGAAGCTGAAAAAGATTCATTTTTGACATTGGGGGATGTTGATATGTGTTAATTATTAATCAAATTAAAAATACAAAAATAATGTTTTTGTTGTAGTAGAATGGAAACGTATTAATTTAAATTAATATTGTTATAGACCGAGACACTTCCTGATGGAATTTATGAGTTTGACGACGATGGAATTTTGTCCCCGTCATCTCAATATGGTCGCCGATCAGCAAGCAGCCGATCTCAGGAAGCCATCCCAGATTTAAGATCTGTTTCTGGTGGATCTGCAAAGAGTAGTGCAAAATGAAGAAGACTTCAGACTGACACTACTGGCGAAGTGGAAATATTAAAATCAGTTTCCAGTGGATTACAAACAATGTCTTCTGCATTTGCAAACAAATATCACACAGAGAACACGCCTGAGGACATAAAGGGGCGATTTGTTGCGGCTCAGTTACAACAGATAAAAGACAACTCAGTGAAGCAAGATGTTCAAATGGAGATTGTTCGCTTTTTGGGAGCGGCCATTAAAAATCAATAAACATGTACAAAATGCTTTGTATTAATAAATGTGTTAAAATATTACAAATATGATATTTTTGTTACAACATATAGCCAACATCCTGAAATTTCTATATTACAAAAGGCCTGCATATTAATTTTGCCAATCTACTTTCCCTTGTGTATTAAAACAGGTGCAAAACCTATTTCTAATTGCAGTGGCATTATTGGTACATCGAAAGCCACCTAAAAAGAAGAAGAAAATGTGGGTTAAGAAAAAGTTTCGAAAATAACTTACAAATCAAAAACCTCACCCTGCTGTGAAATTCTTGGTAGTTCACATGTTTCCTCTTCTAATTCGCTATAGTTATGGGTATGAGTAGACAGAAAATTGTGCAAAATGCAACAAGTTAAAGTTATTAGTTCAGCCTTTTCTGGAGATAAATTAATTGTGCGATTTAGGAGTCTAAATCTTTTAACTAATATTCCAAAAGCATTTTCCACAGTTCTTCTGTCTCTTGAAAGACGATAATTATAAATTCGTTTTCCCTTGAAAGGCTTCTTTCAGGGTATGGTTTCATCATCCTCCTTGCCAAAGGAATAACATCATCGGCAATCATCACATATGGCACACTAATAGTTGAGCCAGCAAAACAGTTATCTTCTGGGAAATGTAGTAAATTTTTATCAACTGCTTTTTTAAGGCTGCATTCTCTCCACACTCCTCCATCGCTTATTCTTCCATTTACACCCACATCAACATACAAGAACTTGTAAGTGGCATCTACCAGTGCTAGTAACAAAATACTATGGCTTCTTTTATAATTATAATAAAAATAACCTGAGCTTCTTGGGGCCTCAAAATTTATGTGCTTGCCATCAAGAGCCCCTAAACCCTGAATATTTTACCTTGATGTATTTATACAATCAATATCAGTAATAAAGGAGTGGGATATCTGAGGTTGGCCCTAGAGCAGCCAGTAAAAACTGAAAAACACTATTTATTATGTATTATTATTGTTTTTTAAAAGAGACCTTATATATATATTAGGACCAGACCCTAATACAATAATACTTAAGCCTTTCATATTTACCTGTTTTCTGCAGATACAGATTCTCTTAAGTGGGTTGACTGTTTACGTATGTCATCTTTAATCATGTCAAGAAGTTTGACAAAACATGGATTGTCCATCCGCAAAAAGTTTTCGTAATGGCATGGATCCTCCAACAACAGTTCATGTTTTAGTAAATTCAGCATCCCTCGACCGGCATCTCTCCTTGAAAGCCTTTTTTCTTGCCAGACTTTCCTGACACGTCTTTTTTGCAATTGTTTGGTATTGCAATGTATTGGTACAAATGTGGACCAATATGCAAATTGGAAAATAAAATACGTTTCATCTATTATTTTACAGGAGTTATCCATATTTAAGGACAGTCAAATCTGGGACATATCAGGACATCCGTGTATATGCCACGGCACTCACTAGGTACTAGTCTTAAAGGAACAGTATCACAAATCACAAATAATCACATCAAAATGATAAAACAAAATAAACTTTGAAAAAGTTATTTTCTTTTATCAAAAACTGAATATAGTAAACAAACATCCAATATTGGAGTCTAACTTCAAAAAGCGGGTTACAAACTGTCATACAAGTCATTTTTCAGTCAATTGTCAAATTCCTTCGGCCATATCTGTGACCATTTCTAGGACAGTGTAAAACAGAAAAACTGTCATTCCCATCACAGATGCCTTACAACTTTCTGCCTATTTCAGGTGTAAAATCTGCTACAAAAAATATGATAGTCTAAAACGAGCTTAATGTAACTTTTAAACTAAATTTAAGAGTTCTTTCCAATTCTTTCTCTAGCGAAAACTAAATATTAAAGTCTCTGTTAAAAGTTGGTCGACCTAAACCTATCCAGCGGTTTCTTCTACTCTCTAGCTGATTGTAAATATGAATATTTAACGAGCAACTGCAGCATCTAATTAACCTGTCATTATGCAACTTGTAACACCATTAAGTCTTAGTGATTTCTGAGCATTGGCTTAAATAATTTATATTTTCTAAGTGACATTATTAGGCTGAAGTGCGATCGATAGGCCAATCTGCTCCAGTTTCTGGAAAAGCTGAATTACTGCTTTTATTTAATTATTTGTTCTTAGCTTGTTATTAAAAATCTACAAAGCACATGTAGTTCACATATTTAGCTGCTCACGCACCAGTCATTTCCCAGTATCGCTATGTCTAATGTATGCTACACATGCGACTTGTATTTTATTTATTCCAGGCACGTGTGAAATGCATTCATAATTTAAATAAAATATTGCTTTGATATTTCGAGACACAATAATCATATTTCTGTGGTCGGTGATGAATTATTTATTTATTTCGTAGTTTGCAACTCCTGATGGTCATTTGTACGTGCTCTAATCTTGGAGCTGGGATTAGAAAACGAAAGAAAACTTTATTCTAAAAGGACGTAAAACAGATAACCCCAAGATAATCCGAGCTTTTAGATTAAAAACAAATGAGGCTATTAAGTGCAACCGCATTTTCCGGTGCATTTCCTTGTAAGACATTTACAAATCCCGAAGGACCAGGAACTATCCCATTTAGTGGTCAAGGATCAAGAACTTCCAGTAGCAGGTTCATTTTTACTTAATCCCGTAATAAATTGACTTTGATAAGGACTTACCCTCCGGCGCAGTATATAAATTACAAGGCGAAATTTCCAACAATATTGATAGCTTCTTCGGCCCTCTTATATTGACCTTTAAGCTGAATTCTACCCCCCGGGGATAAATTTATTACCAGGTCATAATGGAGAAATGAAGAACACATACTTCATTCGTCCAATGTTGGTATTGCATCGGAAAAAGAAGTAAAAGAGCCATATTTTATAATTCTAGCACGACGTAGGAAATATCGGCCAACTGGAAAATAAAACGAACGTATTGGAAATACGAACGTCGCTCCCTGGATAGAGAGGCCATGCATGTCAATAAGCATCTTTTGTAATTTAGAGGTTCTTTTTCAAACATTTGTGTTGATAATTATACAGTATTTCCCTGGATGTAGAGGCGTTGCATGTCAATAAGCATCTTTTGTAATTTAGAGGTTCTTTTTCAAACATTTGCGTTGACAGTTATACAGTATTGATGGTAAAGAAAGGAGAATCGCGATGAATGAGAGAAAGTAGTGAAGAAGATGTGAAGGATATTGCTGCTAAAGGCTTTTTTCCCTTCATCCTTCAGGCAAAAACCAGATAAAATAAAAATGTGTGAGACAAAAAATTCTAGAAAGGGCCTATATCTAGGTTTTTAAAAATATGTAGCTCAATATGTAGAAATTGTTGTAAACCTGTTTTGGCAGAGTTGATGAAAGCGCCAATCAAAAAGCATCAATTGTTAGGGCTTCTGTTCTCGGTTTGCTTACGCGAATTCTTCTATGTTAAGGAATTAAAAAGTTCTTACTTAAACAAAAAATTTATCATTTTTCCAAACTTCATTTACTCCCAGACGTTTAGATGCTTTATGGCATCTTCATCAACTGCAACAGTATTCAATTATGATTAACTGTTCGTGAAGTTAAATGTTAGGTAAAATGTTATGCAGTAGCTTGTTGTGCCTTATTCTTAGTGGACGTCGGATATTTGTATGGCACATCTGATGTTATTTGCTGCAGCCTGAAACCGATCCATAGATGTCCCTCCTGTCCATTGTCACAGATTTCGCAGCCACGATACTCGTCAAGCTTGCCCTGCATAATAAGCTGAAAAAGGCTATATTTCTGGTTTCGAATAACATGTCCGAAGTATGAAAGCTTGCGCTCCTTGATTACGTTTAAAACCTCTTTCTGTTTTTTCATACGCTGCAGGACGGCTTCGTTGGTTACGTGGTAAATCCATGATATTCTAAGCATACGTTTGTAGAACCACATCTCAAATGTTTCCAGACGTTTACATGTAGCATCAGCCAGAGTCCAAGCTTTCACCCGTGTGTTAGTATTGAGAAAACGTAGCATCTAAGAACTCTGACTCTGAGGTGCAAGTCTGTATTTGCACAGCACGCTTCTGATAAGATTAAAAGGTGTTCTACTCTTCTCAATTCGAATCTTAATTTCATTTACTTGTTCTGATTTGTTGAAACCTGGGTAATGAGTTAAGGAAAAATAATAAACCAACATAAAAGAGCAAAACACTCGTATCACCTAGTTAGAGCAAAGTTGTACAGAGGGCGGGACATAATATGCCTGAACTTTAACTGTTGCTAGTTGGGAGCCGTTTGCGTAAAACTGGCCATCAATATCTTGTTTGCTTATTATCATAACCTTTGTTTTATTTGTGTTTAGTTGCTGCGTGTAGCGAAGTTTTAAGTCGTTTTACGTCGATTTCTACTGGTTTTAGCTGAAAACATAAAATTACACCAAAAAACCACTAATAATACAAAAATACGCGCTACACTCTGTTCAGCGAGGGTTCAATATGACGTCACATTCTTTATCTCATTTGATTAGAAAAAGATCGCCAAAAACCAAGCGTATTATTAGTTCTTATTAAAAATAAAACCACCAGCTAAAGTCAGTTTGACACTTAATGTCAAAATGTGGTCAAACTTTAGAAATTCTAGATTAATCGCCATCGGCAAAAGAGTGTAAAATTTTGTGAAATGGTTGCAAAATGCTTTGGCGCTACGGGGAAAAGGAACAAATTTTGATATTAAGACTCATTGACTACTTTCAGCGAGAAAAAATGGCACGGAAATTCAGTAGATGCAGTGTTCAAGGTAAGTTTCTATTTGATGTATTTTTGAAGACTTAATACCATTTTTTTTACCAGTGCAACTATTAGAGAGCATATATTAGATACAGACTTTTTTTTGTATGACGTTACAATTTATGGCGTAATATTTAACCCTCGCTGAACAGAGTATATATTGTAGGTTTCGCAAACTTCTGTCACTCTGTCTATTATCCTCTGGAGACCCTAAGCTGTGTCTGCAATTAGAACTGTATCGTCAGCGCACCTTAGATTATTAATAAGTATGCATTAATTAGCAAAATGCCGTCATTTGTGCTCTCCAAAGCCTCCCCAAACAGTTTATCCGAATAAACATTAAAGAGCAGATGAGAGAGCACATATCCCTGTCGAACTCCCTGGCGTAATTGAAACTCCTCAGAGATCATATTCTCCACTCGAACACAAGCCTTTTGTTTCCAGTAAAGGCTAGATATAAATAAAGGTTTGTTTCTGCAAGCGATTCGTGATCGTCCTCGCTAGTTTGGTACAGTTTGCAAACTACCTTAAACGAGCAGGCGTTAGCTCTGACCATATCAAACTGTTGGAAATCAAATCACTGCTCGAACACGTGTTCATTATCAGTCTCTTTTGATTTGTGATCCTTTTTGCTATTTGACACTTGACATTGACGGGATTGACGACTGATGAACGTTAGATCAGCTGTTCTGCTGTTCCTGGTTTTTTTACTTTTACTGTTCCAAGCTCAAGTTTTTGGCATTCGCAGTAATTCGCACTGAGATAGATCTTTCAAAACTTGGATTAAGGCTTTTTTTGCTTTTCACCTGGACTCAACTCAAACCTCAAAGTAGCTGAATAGTTTGAGCGAAGAAGAAAATAGTGGATTTAATTGGAGCATAGTGGATGTTAGGGAATAGAGGGGTAGAGAAGAGAAAGAAGATAAACTTAAGAAACGGAAGATATGGTTTTGTTTAAGCCATTTTGTCTAGTGGCCCAGTGGCCCTTATTATTTGTGTTTTGTAGGTTACCTATAGAAATAAAATGATGACATAAGTAATCATTCTTCAAGCAAACTACCTCTATCTTGTAACGCTTCCTTTCTTGTGCGTGGGGGAGGGCCTGTTGGTGTTGGCCGTTTGACGTCCAAGCTGGTATTAAATTATTTCGGGCGCCACCCCCTATGAGTTTTACGTGGTAGAGTGGAGAAAGTAAACTTGTAAACAGTGGAGAAATTTGTCCAGGCGTTCTGTCTTTAGTTGCGATTTGAGAGAAAGATACGCAGTAGAATTAATACGGTAAAACTCTATTCTGAAGATGCAATGTCAACAAGGTTACAAAAGTTTATCAGTTTAGGGCTTCTATGGATGTAGTGAGAGGCACTCTAACATTCGGAGAGAGCGTGCTCTGCTACTGATGACTTTTGTGTTTGTTCCAGCCTGCAATTCCTCTTGTGTTCCTTAATCCTCGTGTTGACAGTGCGCTTTGTGGTGTCAATGTATACCGAGCTACAGCTGCATAACGGGTGTCCAGCAGAACCCTGGACATAGGAGATTAACATGGGAAATCGGTTTTTATATTTTTGCGCCTGTACGGTTGATTTGATTGAAAAACTTTTAAGAGTAAAGTTGTAGAGCTTATGGTCAGCTATCATCATGTAATTTTTTCAATACCACAGTTTTGGCTGTCTTTTCTGTTTTTTGGAAAAACGCCTCGAAAAGTGCAAAAATTTGAATTTGGCGCGACATCCCCACCATGCATGTGCAGTGTCGCCAACATAATAATTTCTTATGTCAGAGTCAGAGTCGATTTTCCTTTCTTATTAATTTTCAGGGACTATCATCTAGTAATTATCGTGATTATGCAGTGAAAATTAACCGAAAACCTGTCGATAATGTTCTTAAATTATACGGTAAGTAAAAGTTACGTTTATAATTATCATAATTAGTAAAAAGAAAATCATTCCAATTTGTGTATGGCTGGTTGTCTAATTCATTTTAATTTAGCAACACGACAACCACGACGACATGACAATTTGTCTCTTGTCACCAATTAAGGGTGTTCGTTGTTGTTGTTGTTATTGAGGTGAATTCATCTATCTTTAAATGTTTTACTTCAAAAGTGTCTATTTTGCAGTGCTGTGTGAAGCGAGGCCCCATCCTGCATGTAAAAAACCCTTGCTAAGTGCTGGATTCTTCTATGGCAGACAAAATCTCATTGGAAAACCAAATACAGTGCGCCCCAAAATACCAATCCACACATTAACAACTTCTCGACGTTGGTCTCGGTTGTCCTGCACTATATGTGGATTTTAGAGAGTCCAAACTCATTCATCTTGTTGATTTGAGGGACCCATTAATCCAAATTAACATTCATTGGGCGAAGAAATGTTTATAGCAAACAAGCAAGACCAGTAAGCAGATAGCGATGGGTGTTTGATCTGCTAAGACCAGTTTCTTTCATGTTTTATCTATGTATCTGGAGACTATAGTGCCTGTGGAAAAAAATCTTTTCAGTGACAACAAATCTTAATAAAGGTTATAGTGTTTCTATAGGAATAATTGTTGTTATCTGTGTTATTACCTAAATTTATGTTACATTTCTTTTTCATGTCCACTTGTTAATTTCTTCCGTTAAGAAATTTATGTATAGATTGATTATGGAAATATACTTATTTTGGTACTTGTTTCATCCACTTTTTCTAACACAATTTCCCCGAAATAAAAATGTAATGTATACGGAAAGTTTGTATTTATTGATATTAAAGGTTCGATTTTCATTTGTTCACTTTGACAGCTTCATCATTCAAGATCGTCCCTACCAGAGAAATAAACAATATGCAAACGTTCAAGAGTTGAAACTTGCCATTCAAGAAATTTGTGGTCGAGTCACGGTGGTGATGTTGGACATTACATGTCGCAATATTGAACAGATGCTTGCATATTGTACCTCTGCAGAAGGTGGTCATTTTGAACAATTTCTCTGATGTGCCACATCTAGTCTTGTATTTTATTTATTTGTTTATTGTTCTTGTTTACCTCTGTGTTTGATGTTAAACACATGGGTGGTTATTCACTTTCTTTGTAGTATGTAATTAAATGGTTCTTTTAAGAGCCGCCAGTCCGTATTTTCTTTTCGCCAATTCCACGATAACTCATTTGTAGAGTACAATCACATTGCAAGCTTGGTTCTTGGTTTGCTCAACAAATGTATCCACCCAACTCGCCGTCCTTAATAATTCTTAACATTAACCTAGCTTTTAGCTTCACCAATGACAAAGACAAGAGACATATCGTCGATCCGTTGTGTGTTGTTAATCTAAAATGAATTAGACAACCAGCCATACACAAATTGGAATGATTCTCCTTTTACTAATTATGATCATAATAAACGTAACTTTTAATTACCGTATGATTTAAGAACATTATACTCAGGTTTTCGGTTAATTTTCACTGCATACTCACGTTAATTACTACATGATAGTCCCTCAAAATAAATAAGAAAAGAAAATCGGCTCTGACTCTGACATAAGAAATTATTATGTTGGCGACACTGCACATGCATGGCGGGGGTGACGCGCCAAATTCAAATTTTTGCACAGTTCGAGGCGTTTCAAAAAACAGCCAAAACTGTGGTATTGACAAAATTACAGGATGATAGCTGACCATAAACTCTACAACTTTACTCTTAAAAGTTTTTCAATCAAATCAACCGTACTGGCGCAAAAAAATAAAAGCCGATTTCCCATGTTAATTTCCTATGTCCAGGTTTCTGCTGGACACCCGGTAGAAGCGGGGCGCCGATAGGAGATCTCTGCGGTCTCTGGCCGCAATCTCAAGCTCTGTTGTATTGGACGAGTGGGTTTAAAGACGTAAGACGTAAGAAAATTGTGCTTTTTCAGTAGCCTAACGATCATGTCCGTTACTTTGTGGAGGTATGATAGACTTCCCAATCCACCTTTCGCCACGAAGGAACAACGGGTGAAGATGAAGAAAAGTGCGGGTGGACTACTCTACCATGCACCACAACGTAACGGACAGGATCGGCAGGCTACTGGAAAAGCACGATCCCTTCGAAGGCCACGACATCCTTTTCAACAAGGTGGATATCTTATATCAATAGCAGCGTTTTTATCCGAGACTAACGAGAAAGGCCATTAAGATCTTTAAACACGACAGCAATTTCAACAGGACGGATGAAATTACGTTTCTAAAGACAGACTGTACTTCACTGATACTTCAATTGCGCCACCACTACCCCCACCCCAGTCCCTCCACTGCAGCGCGACGGCTAGGGAAATAAATACCACGGAGCTCACCACAGTCGAATCAGTCGAGGTCGGGAAGCTCGGGAGATCATTTCGCCCATTGTCTCATCGCTTTTGATAATATATGCCGCAAGTGTAGACGAAACGTCAGGAAAAAATTCCATTGGACTTTAGGCTTCAACACTTTAGATTGTATCTAGTTATTGTTTTTTTACACTAATTACTAATTTTAGTATTAATTTAGATATAGAGGGTGTTCATTTAACAACGTTATTAAGTTTGCTGTGAAATGAAAATAGGAAAGGATGAGGTAACAAAAGGGCAGTTACTTTTATTAGGTCACCTTCTTCTGCAAAAATTTTAGATGACGTTTTTTAATGAACTCCGCATATGCATTGCCTTTATATATTTACATCATCATCCTGCCAGTCTCTGGAGAGAGTTTTGCCGTAAATTTAAAACTTTCCTCTCGTGACCCCGCGGTGAGTGGGAGACAAATATTTCCATTAATAAAAACTGGAGCCGGACTTTTCCCCGGGCGGAACGACATTTAAATTTTAAATACCACACATCTTGGGCGCTACATACGCCACCCTCAGTTTTTATTACGCTTTTAGTGTCATTGCCATATGGGACTCCGGCGTGGATTCCTTTACATCGCATAAATTTCTAGATTTAAATGTGACGTAATTCCGGAGCGAAAAAAAATCACTCCTTCACACGGATGACCTTTGAAAGGCTACTATCATCCACAATATGTGTCAGGAAGATGAAAAGTTGCATTCTCGTATGTGTTTGGCAATTCTCGGGAAATAGGTATTTCGTATCCAATTTCCACAAAGCTTTATAAAAGAAATAAAACGAAAGAAAGAGACCGGCATTTGTTGCATACAAGATTTATTGCATTTAAGTTTTAAATATTCTCAGTTTTGGGACAAAGCCGCTCAAAGCTCGTGCATCAGCAAAAACGTTTAAGTTTTTACAAAAACTCGAGGCTCGATTTTCAATAAATTCTATTATGTTAGACAACTGAACACGTTTGAACACTCAGAGATGGAAATGGAAATCTTTAAACTGAGTGACGCTTATTGCGTGTCAACCACGCTTCAGTTCTTGCATATCGCAAAAGAGCAGCTAAACATAACAATATGGGGAACAGAAAAACAATCTATATTTGAATCTTAAGGAAAATCAATTCGAACTCGAGCCAGATATATCTTATTACATTGTGAGATACGAAGAAAAAAACACCTACGAAGTTTTCACTTTCGTGGGGATTACACAGGGGAACGTAGACACGCAGTCACGCATTGTGGTTCGAGGTTTGTAAAGGGAATGATTGTCAGATTGTGTGAACGTTTCTTCTTAATAAGGAAAGCAATCTGTCTTTGTGAATTTTGGCAATGGAGTTGCGATTTTTATGTGTATTCGAAACATTATTACCTTGTAGCTCGATATTTATTTCTGGCTGCGTGGCTATCAGAATGTAACTAAGTTTTTGTTCACTCTTTCCTTAATGTATTCTAAAGTTATTTGTGCTTAAAATTAAACTTATCTTAATAACTTAAGTTCTATTTTAAGTCTGTATCTATAAGTAAATTAAATTCAAAGAAAACACTGTTGCTAATTAGCGATAGAGGTGAATTTAAACCACATACGGATGATTCACAACTCAATAAACATAGATTATAGGCGTGTAGAAAACATCAAACTAAGTTGGTTTTTCATATAAGTTTTTTTTTTAAAAGTGTTGCGAAAACTCTTCAAAACAAGTGTTTGGAACTTGAACCCGCTCCAGCTCGTCTCATATTATCTACTCTTTTATTCGATGCGTATGTGAAAAATGTGTGCAATACCGTTTAGCAACAGCAATTGCCTACTAGGAAAGGTTAGTTAGTATATTTTTAACTCGAACGTGTCCTGGCTGTGAATTCACTGTGTTTTAATTTGCTCTAGGCAGAAGAAAAAGGCTGGTGACTAGGAGAGATGCTTGTAAGAAGTGAGTACTTCTTACGAGTTACAAGTTACAAGAACACTCTAAATACTAAGGCGTTCTCTAAAAGAAAAACCATTTTAGTAGATTGTTTCTAAAATGTTGTTTTAATTTCTAAATTGATGTACTTTCCCTTTGAAAACTCATGCGGAATAAAACACTATAAAGTACACTAAAACGTGGTTATTAATAAAACGTTCGAAGATAACTACAAAAGAAAATATGAAAATAACAATTTAGTTTTACACAAAATAATTAACTGTTTACTACATAGACTGTTACTAACTTGTCAACCAAACAATGAGAAATAATTCTTATGAATAGGCACTTGCAATAAAGTATAGGCAAATATAGCAACAACCGTAAAAAGAAAATTCCCAAGAAAAATCAAAGACCAGATTGTGGTTTTACCTTACTTTACTTACCACTTGAGTCTTGCTTCATCCATCACTACTTGCTTGCTGCATTTCTTTTTCACACAGAGCACAAAAGAAACACAATACAAGTCTAATATAATTACTACTACTAAGTACTAATATTAGTTCAAACATATGTCCACAAAGCAAAAATAACCGGCGACTGGGACACTTACAGACAGGCCCTAACTAACTACCATAAGCAGATCAGGGAATCTTGGAGAGGGCTTGGAAAAGGTTCTGTGGCGGGATTGTAGACATGCCAACAGGAGCCTGAATCCAAAGGGATTATCTCCAGAGAAACGTGTCAGGAGCTTGAATCGATAAAACGGTGCGATGAAACCTACACCTCCACTGGTAGTGAAGCGTTAGAGATCCTGGAAAGCCGTCATATCCCGGGTAGCCGGCTGACAAATTTGGAGACTAACACAAGCCCCTTGGGACGATTTAAACGTCCCCACATGGCAGATTGGGAGCTCCCCAAAAAAGTGGTCAGACCGACCCTGCTAAAATCCATGATTATGGCTTTACATGGTTGTAAGCCATGTAAAGTGATACAAATCTCTTGGGGAGGATGGAGTGTTCCCGGCACTATTACAACAGGGCCTGGATCAACTCGCAACTTTAATAACAAAGCTCTTCAGAGAGAGCCTTGCATGGAAATTTATTCCACACTGCTGGTCCAGAGTGAGGTCGTCTACGTACCAAAGTCGGGATGTAGGGGAAAAGATCTTAAATCGCTCAGGCCAATCAGTCTAAAAAGTCACCGGTCCTGCTGAAAAGCTTGGAAAACCTGCTAGACCTATACATGAGGGAGCGCTAACAACGTACCCCTTTAATACGGAACAGTAAGCATACCATGCTAACGAATCAACAGAGCTAGCATTTCACACCCTTGTGGAGAAAATCCAAGATACTCTGGATACAAAGGGTGTCATAGTTGATATTTTCATAGACATCGTAGGGGCCTTTAACAATGCACCTAGAGACTCCCTCCTCAGCGCCAGTAAAGCGAGAAGGGTTGAACTAACAATAACCAGCCGGATTCGCTACATGTTAAAAACCCGACTGAGCACTACATCATTAAACATGACTGTATCTGACATGACACTCTCAGATTCACAATAGCGACAGGTTGTCCATACGGCGCAGTCCTTTCACCACTCCTCTGGTCCCTAATTATGAACGACCTTCTGGCTACTTTGGAACTATTGGGGGTTGAAGTCCAAGCATACGCGGACGACATCGTTATCCTTATAAGAACCCACCCAGACCAACAAATCTCCAGCACGTTGCAAGAGGTGCTGGATGTTGTACACAGCTGATGCTCGAAAGAAAGCCTAGCAATAAACCCTAGGAAAACAGTGATTTGTTCGGGACGAATATCCCGTTTATCAACGAAGTAAAATTTCTAGGTTTCATCATGGGCAAATTTCATCACTCACTCTGAATTCCAGAAATGGAGCAATACCAAGGAGCAAGGCCAGGGCTGGTGGGAGAATCTACGCGGACTATCACACTACAAAAATTTTATCACGGGAACAGGGAGGGCAAAAGCCCAAACATTGCTCAGACTAAATACGAGACAAATCAGAGTAGCCACTGCACTGTACACATGACATAGCCACCTAAGATTTCACATGCAAAGACTTGGACTGTACGAAGAGACGAAGTGTCGGCTGTGCTTGGAGGACGATGAGCGCGTCTTATGTGACTGCCCGGCTATTACTAGATCGAGACACTCACTGTTTGGAAACACGATAATTGAGCCTCAAGATGCAATCGCAGTGTCGCCCAAGAGACTCATCAGATTCATTGAGGGTCTGGTTATAGCGGATGCTGCAATTAGTGGAGCAAGCAGGGGCAAACTTGTGGAAACACTCCGAGTTAGCCACAATAGACCGCAGAATGTCGTGGAGGACTGTACAAGTCGACTTACATTGAATAAAATACAATACAATACAATGTACACCAATTTGCATCAAATTTGCGTAGCAGCTATAAGAAAAAATATTTAAAGCTCTAAACCAAGCTTTACTACAATTCATTTAATAAAAGCAAAATGATATACTTGGATCTCTGGAGAAAGCCTTTACTTTCTCTCCTGTCAAGTGCTCACATCAACAACAACAGCCCTCACATTGCCTCACTTGCTTCCATTAAAATCTTCCAAATGATACAAAAAAAGCGAGGAAAACACCTTACATACTTCACCTCAAACTCAAAACTACGGGGTTCACAAGAACATTAAACTTACTTAACTGAATTGATTCACAAAATATTACTTCACGGGAACAACGAATTCAGGTCCACATGACGACCAACAAAACATTGCGAGCTTCTCTCTCCGTAACCAGACTTTTTCTTCTGCGTAGTGTAAACCAAAACAGTAAGTGCAAGGTCATGACACGTACGAGGTAAAAGCAGACCTATCAAACTTTCATAGTAGGCCGTTGCTGTCGCTATGCGGTATTGCATACACTTTTTGCATATGCGAAGAAAAAATGAATAAACAATATGAGACGAGCTGGAGCGGGTTTAAGTTCCAAATACTTGTTGTGAAGAGTTTTCGCGACACAACGTTTTTTTATTGACCCTCATTACAAAATTCTTTTTCTTAGAGACCGTCTTATCAAAAATAAAAATTTGAAGTCAGTTCTTCAGGAATCTTCTATTATGCTTGTACCTTCTGGTATGGTACCATCTGGTACTTTCTTGTTGTGTCATATGTACTTATGGGGGCATAATGAGGTAGAGAAGCTTAGGTACAACTCAGGGAGATGGTTGCACTACGAACCGCAAACAAATCCTATAGCGAGGTATGGCTTCAGTCAGAAAGTATCTTAGAAATTCTTACGGCAAAATACATACCGTGTGTTAATTAGAATCCGTCATCTAGCTGCCTATGAAATTCTTTGTTATTTTGAAGCATGTCGTGAATTACTTCCTTCGATATTTTCTTAAGTTGTCACTTTTGTAAAGTCAAACGTCCGGGGATGAAACACTGACGGCTCCAGAGCGCTTTGAAAGTATCCTAACCCTTCGTTTTCTTGATAAGAATGTAAGGATGGGAATACGCTCAGACATGTCTGTCATGTCAACAAATGACAGTGACAAAAAATAGTTGACGAGTAAAGTTAGAACGTGCCTTTATAACTCTCTTCTTTACTATCAAAACATTATAGTCAACTAAATGAGGTTTTATAACAATAGTCGAATTCGGGGTCGAACTCTTTTTGTTTATCTACTGACCTCACAAATCTTAGCTTTGAGGGTGAAGACGTTTGAACGGTTAGTGGTGTTCTTGGTGTCTAGAAACAAAACATGCCACCATACCACTACAACCAAAATTAGAGGTTATAAAGAAAGGCTATGATCTTTTAGATTTCAGTACCTTTAATCTCGTTATGGATGCCAGAAAATTAGCCTTTGAGATTTTTGGTCGTACCAGATACCACATGTAGCAACGAAAACTCAGCTGAGTTTTTTTTTTCAACGAAAAATATTAAGTCAAACATCAAAGTTTCAAGTTTGTGCATGAACCCACTCGAATTGAAACGCGTGTGGAATATTTACTTGGCGAAACTAATATCATTTATGTAACTATTTAAAATATAACTTTTGCTTTTACCTTTTTGATGGAATTCCAGTATTATATACATACCAGTATTATATATATACACAGTGTTTTTACTGTATATAAAGCTCGTCTCTCTTCGTTTTATGCAACAGAAGAACATCTAGATTCGCTAACTTACTTTCAAAGGATAGACACATCTGCTGTCATAAGAATCATTGCTAGAGTCTCAGAAAAGAGCAGTTGCACGATACCAAATATATTAAGATGCCAGAGTAGCTGAACCACACACCAAGATTTTATGATATTGCAAGGCTTCCAAAAGTCATTGGAGTTGTGGATGGAACCCGCATTAAAATTCTAAATCCAGGTTTGTGATTTTTTTTTTATAATATATATGTAGTACACCATAGAATCCGAGACTTTTTAGTATTTTAAACATTTTTGTAATTTAAAATTATTAAAAAATTCTTAAAAAAGTACTATTTAAAGACTATTTAAAGTTTACTATTTAAGAACCTTCAAGAACTAAAGTAGCTGAGGAAAGTGGAGGAATATTTATCTATGTAACCAAAATTCCCTCTAATGAAAAATTTAAAATACCTCCAAATTTTATTATTTTATTCTGATTCGAAGCGTTTTGAAGTTACAGACTTTCAAAGTTTGGAAAAGTTACCACGAACATGTGATTAAACAATAATGCATTTACTAATTTAACGACTTATAATTTAGTTACTTCTATTGTAAACTTAGTTTTAAGTATAAAAGAAAGTTTTTTGTCTATTTGTTGAACTCCTAAGTTCAAACTCTGTTCTACTTTTTCAAATTCTATTCTGCTTTGCAAATTCTAAAAGACCTTTTCTGATAGGTTATATGTTGTTGGGGCATTAAGAACAGCATTTGGCCTTCTTCAAGCCAAATGTTTTGATATTTGGTTTGGGGTTGCCTAAAGTCGATGTGATTAATATTTTTTTTACTATATATTTTATATACTCTATATACATGTCGTTTTATAACATACCTAACATCAGTATCGAACTAGGTTGAATCTTAAGGTCTCCTAATTTATATCTTTTGCATGTTTTCATATTCGCATAATTTCGCTTGAATTTGGTGTGAAAAATAGGAATAGGTAACGTAAAATAATTCACACATCTAGGATTTTTTAGCCACTGCTTCCATCTTTATTAATATCTTGAGAATATTATTTCTCAAACGCAATGTCACGCGCTTCTTAAAATACTGATATTTATCATTAGTTGAGAGCAATTTTAATATTTTAATCAAAATTAGTTATGTGATTCTGAGACTGATGCAAATGGTTTGATGTGGATATAGTGATTACGATCAAGGCCTACTACGACACAAGAACGAAATTTTTTGTCTCAATCAGAATATGCCTTATCCTTATGGGAATATACATGTAATAATAATTGAATGCGGAGGGGTCGAACCCTTTCTGTTTACCTACTGATAGCACAAGTCTTAGCTTTAAGGGTGAATACAGGGAATCTGGGTTGGTGATGCTCTTAGTCTCTAGAAACCAAATTGCCACCATACCACTACAACCATAACCAGTAGAAATAATTTTTAGCACTGACCGAAGAAGCAATAATGATGACCTAAAGTGCCCTCGACCTTGCCATGATATCAGTAAATACGCCTTTGATCGTACCAGATACCACTTACAGCTACGAATGCAATACAGCTACGTTTTTCTAAACGAAAAGTAATAGTCACCCAGGGAAGTTTCATATCGACACCAATAGAAAAGCGTATGAAATATAACACACACACATACAGAACAAATATTGTTCGTAGGCTAATGTGATGAATAATTACCGAAAAAAGTTGAGTGGGATTCACCGATTATCTAGATTGATAACTGGTAACTGGTTTAGGTGGGCTAAATGTTAATCTCTGGGTCCTTTACCTTAAAGTATATCCAGAAAATATCAAGCTGTGCCTAAATTATTCAAAACACTGAAAATGAGGGACAGGAGCCCGCTTTACAGAAGGGCGCTTGACCTTTTATATCCAATTTGATTTATGACAGCACGCGATTATTCTATGAAATGCGTCAAGGCCCTACTTGTATCCTTAAGAGGGATAGATTGGGTCTCGCAGATATAAAAGGACTTTTACAAGTCTCCATTCACACAGCCCGTAAAATATATCTTTGGGAAAGCGTTTTTATTTACTCACTTCGAGATAATGCCTATTAAAAGATAACTGCGTACTTGAGTTTTATTGGTTTTTTTTGAGCTCGTGACCTCAGTCTGTATTACGTGGACAAAACTGAGAAAATTGTAACGTCTCTCGGAAAACAAACACGAACTCGACCACACAACACCGAGCTGGGCCTCTATTTGGGCTTGTAGATTTAAAAGCTTAAAAGCTTTCGGACACGGGTCGGGTAAGTGTCATTGTAATCCCGTTCGTAATGAAGGACAGGGGAATCGACTTGCTATGTTCTCGGGCTTCAATGGGTTTTATGTCGATAAGGGGCTCCTTGACACGGCAACCAAGTTGAACGACACATTCAACAATCCTTTGTTTGCTTGTGTAAACGTAATTTGTGACGGCACTTCTTTATCGGTCTCTCGGCGAAACTTCTAACATGCTTTCGAAGGCTGTTATCCGAAGTTTTCTTAGTTAAGAGGATGAGATGTACAGATTAAATAAATACGGTAGGGGGTAATCCGCCATTTAGACGCATAATTTTTCCATATCGGGTTTATTTAAATAAAACACTCAATGTAAAGTTTTTAAAAATAAACAAAACAACGCGAAACGTGTTCTTTTTAAAAGTTTCCTCAAACCTCTTTCCCATCTGCCTAAGCCTTTTAAGACACTGACAACCAATAATTCTGCCACCTGGCAACCCAGAATACACTAAACATTGGCGCCTTATTTAAATAGCAAATTTTGTTGTTTAAGTAAAGTTTACATGCAAACAAGATATGTTATCATTTATTTATAATCATAAGAGTAGTTAATATAAATACCGAGTAATTACAATATTAATAACTGCGGTAACATAATAGCTTAAGGTGAATATCATAAAGTGTGGATGTTCAGACTTTTCCATCAGTAGTTATAACGACAGGGTTCTGGAACACTTTGACCTTGAAGTCTACGTGAGCCATAGTGTAAAAGGCCGGGGCCGCAAAATGCTGTCATTCTTGTCATATGTTACACATAACAGCTTTGACAGATGACATATTACATATGACGTGTGATATATGACAGTTGTTGTGTGACATAGGGTAGGTGAGGTGTAACATATGACAGACTTGACATTTGTGACACCTAGGTGAGGCCTGACAGGCTGGATAGGCTTGACAAACAGGGCAGATAGTATAGGTGGAGTAACTCCAAGTGTCCCTCAGTGGAAAATGAAACAAATAGTTTAAGAAAAAAAATTTCATTAAGTTAGGAGAAAAGGTTTACAAAACGGTTCTGATATTTTTGGGTTTTTTATTTTTCCTACAAGAAGCGCCAAACGTTTTACAAGGTGATCCTTTTGACCTAGTAATATTTCTTCACCATCTATGCAGTCATTAAGGTTTCCAAGTAGGTAAGTGTTATCTTTAAAATGTTTATGGTATCCAACGTTAGTTTTTTGAGATATTGCAAAAGTGAGGTTCCGTTTAAGCTGTTCAATTTCTTCATCCTTCTCTTGTTAGTAACTCATAAGCTGTACATTTCCTGACTTCACATTTGGAAGCTTTTAGTTTTTGTACCAGCAAATCTACTTCAGTTTTTACGGTTTCTCTCTTAAGTTCGACATAACTAGTATAGTAAACTACAGAGGTTAAATTATTTTTAGAGGATTTCGCATTGTTCTAGAATTTTTGTACATATATTCAGGAACTCCACAACATGATCGAATAAACCCATGTATTCATCCAGTGAATTAGTACCGTTTAAGTACAAAGCTAAACTACTATTGAACAGAATATTATAACTCGTTTGTAAATACTCACATTAGATGGAGAACGTGAGAATATTGTAAAAATAGGAAAGCAATATAAAAAGACATCCTGTTGACATGTTGTCTGTTCAAGAGCAAAACAACTAAAAAAGCTAAATGTGTTATTTACATGTTTATATTATGATAGAGGAAATACTACGTGACTTTAATCATATAAAATAGTTTTAAGTCTAAAATTGACATACCGATAAATATAGGTTTGTAAAATTTTACATTTATTCTGGATATTTCAATAAGAACAATAGAACAATGTTTTTATCAAAAATTTCACAACTTTGAATGTTTGGTTGCGAAATGTAATAACTTGCACCAAACCTTCCTTCTCGCCTTATCACTAGTTTTACATCTTTGTACTTTCGCACCTTTTCAATAGTTTTCCCATAGTGGTGCGTTATTCATCAGCTTGTAAACATTTTTTTAAAAGTCATTTGTACTTTCTTTACATCGCTATGTATTCAAATCAATGTATTTTTTGAGCCACTCTGACTGCCTAAGTTTTAAACACCTGATGATTTTTCCAACCTTCGAGTTTAATTTTAATACTTGTCTCAAATCTCTATAATGAATAATATATCGCTTCGTGTCATAACATGTGGATAGTAATTTGGGAAAAAGTGATGCAGATATAGGAAGAATTAAATGTTCTGGACATATTGGTAAGCCTCGGTGTCTCTGAAATAATTCTTTTGGATACCGAATGTCAATTTCGAAAATGTGACCAAACCCACTATCTTGTGAAATGTTTAAAATATCCCCAAGTTGGTAAATGTCATCAACCCACGTAAATTCTCCTGTAGGCCACATGGAATGCTCATTGCTGCACCATATATTCATCAAGTGTCTAATTTCTGAAATGTATTTATCTTCGGTTTGCTTTAACGATAAAGTTTGATCTAGTGTATTCCATTCCAAAACCTAAATGTTTGTCGCTTGACTAAGAACATCTACATGTTGCATCTTACTCTTATACGTACGTTCTATAGAATAATTGTAATTTTGTAGTAAGAAGAGCCATCTCATTAAACATGGATTAGCATATCTTTTATGTAAGTTGAAAACTATCGCAAAGAGTTACAATTTCAAAAGTGTACTCTTTAAATAGTCAAGAAACCTTTTCAATGAATAAACACTGGCTATAGTTTGCAACTCATACCAGTGAAACTATGACTCACTATCCGTGGTTCTTTTACTAAAATAAATCACAGAATGAAATCTTTTTTTTTTGTAAGTGTATGGAGCCAAAATTCATTGCACTTGCATCACAATGCAGCTCAGTTTCAGCATTTTGAGAATAAATCGACAAAATCGGATGTGAGATTCTTTTTGCTTTAACAACTCAAAAGTTTTCTGGTGGTGAGTACCAAAGTGAAGCATTCACCTTTTTTGTGCATTATATCATAGAAAAATATCAAACAAACGTCGAAAATAACTAGTTTGGACAGATTTCGTATTTGTAGGTACTCGATAATTTTTTTATGGAGTCTACATTGTCCTCATTGAGGTTTATCCCCTCGTTTACTGTGTAACCTAAAAAGACCATTTGCCTTGTTAAAAACAAATATTTGTAACAAGCATCAGTTGTAAAAATTTTCTATATAAACGATCCAAAACTAATTTCAGTACTTCAGTAGCTTTGTTCATATGTTGTAATTAAGTCCCTAAATAATTTATTAATATACCTAGTGAAAGTAGCTGGATTAGAACTAACCAAAAGGCATTTTGCAGAGTTCATACTGTTCTGTAGGGGTTACGAAAGAAGTATATTAGTCATATATAGGTTACAAAGTAATCAAGTTAAATTGTTTGTGAAAGATCTTAAAAAAATGTTACCAAACTAAAAAAGTAACAACACCATTATGACTGGGGACGTAAACTTAGACACACTCTTGATAAACAAGGAAACCACTGAATATATGAATGTATTAAATGGACATAGATTTAACTCTTTTAAGTAATAAATTGTGTAACGCGACCAAGCAGCGACTGCACAGGAGGCACTTGCATAGACCTTTTTATGATAAGGTACCTCAGGAGGCTCATTATCAAACCGGCAGTTATCAAAACAGATATAACAGACCACTATTTGTAGTTGACCACAAACGTAAACGTAAAACTCCACTTCACAGAAACAAGGTGGAGACAAATACCACATCAATTGACCACTACAAACTGTCCAATATACTAAAGAAGGCAATCTTGGGAGAGCGTGTTAAGCTCTGTAACAGTGATCACTCAAGCCTTGAGAAGATACGTAGAGAAAACATTAACCCCATCACTGAGGTAAAAAGAATCAATGCCAAGAGGCATAGAATCAAGATTTGGATGACAGATGGCATCTTGACATCAATACGCACACGAAGCAACCTATCTAAAAAACTCACCTCCTACTGGGAGGACCCACAGATCCAAATGGAATACGTTCAATATAAAAACCGACTTGGAAAATTAATATTGGAAACCAAGACAGCCTATAATGAAAAGAAAGTGCAGATTGCCTCCGACCTCAGAACAAAATGGAAAACTCTTAACGAAATAACTGGTGGTATCTCAAAGCCAAATAGAGAAATATAGCAACTTGAAAGGGATAACAACAAAATTATAACAACAGACAAAGAAATTGCAAACTGCTTCAATGAAACCTTCTTAAACATAGGACCTGAAATAGCTAAAATATCCCAAGTAGCCAACAAAAGCCAGAGTTATTTGGAAAGATTACACAAACCACAAGGAATAAGAGACTCTTTTATGTAGGCACCAGAAAAAATATCTGCCATATTAAAAACATTCAAAACATAGCAGCTGGGCACGATGGTCTAAAACCGGAAACAATTAAAGCTATAAGAAAATACATAATAGAGTGCAGCACACTAGCCCATGTGTTTAATCTATCGTTAGCAGAAGGAATATTTCCAGATGCACTCAAACTTTCCCTGATGGTTCCCACACAAAAAGGAAAGTCAGCAGAGAAACCAGGGCATTATAGGCCCGTTGCACTGCTACCAATATATGCAAAAGTGTTGCAGAGATTAGTTCACAATAGACTCTATAAGTTTCTAAGGAAAAACGAATACCTTTCAGAAAATCGGCATGGCTTTCTATCTGATAGAAACACCGACGTAGCATTATTTAAATTTAGCAATTAGGTAACCCGAGGCATTGACCAAAACAAGAAAGTATCCGTCCTTTTCATAGACATACAAAAAGCATTTCACTCAACAACAAGTCAACTTATAAAAAAACTTACTGCATTTGCTGACGACACTGCCTTAATATACGAATCGGACAACTGGAAAAATAACTACAGAAGCATACAGGAAGACCTAGCCACTCTAATAACCTGGTTTTCAAAGAACAACATGCTAATGAACGTGGACAAAACAATGTATATCAACTTCAGCATAAAATCCAAAGCAACATTTAAAGTTACACCTGGACTGCAGTGAAAACTGTACTTGCTCTGAAATCCACCAAGTATTCCAAACAATATACCTGGGTGTGGTTTGAGTAAGTTTACTATGTCAAAGGGCACCTACCACTAGAGCTGAAGAGGATATTCTTCTTCGCCATGGTTCAACCCATCATTAGCTATGGAAATGTTGTTTGGGGTGGCATTTACAGTTCTAACCTCTATCATTTCGAAATTATGCAGAAGGAATTCGTGAGATGTGTACAAGGATGTGGATACAGGGATCACGCTGAGGTACTATATAACCTTAGGATGCCAGCAATGCAGCAGCTCTACTGCATAAACATATGTAAAGTGATAAAGAAGAATGGCAGAAGTTTGATTGCATCCCAGATGAATGACAAAGAAACAATGATTGCCATACTAAGGGTGGAAAAGTTGATGATGCAACAATTGTTCCTCTACCACGGACCAAAAATATTTAACCAAATACCCAATGAAATAAAGCACCTAAATAATAGTAGGTTTCTAAATGAACTAAAAGAACAATATGCTCAGAAAACTTCAACATAAAGGGGCTGCCGGCGAGTCCCTCTTTTGTCCCAATAGTCTCTTGAACTACTTGACACATGTGTTAACCATGCTACCATTAACAATAAACACGATTAGATCACAAGACTGCTGTACTAAGACATAAGTCTCTTTAAACAATTGACCATTCCAAAAGTACGTCATTTGACACATATGCCCCTCTAGGCATTATGGCGGACAAGACAATTTAAATATCAGGCTGAACTTAAACTTGCTCTTGATGATCATCTTTCATGTTTGATTTGAGATATTTATAATATATTCCTAAAGTACAATCTGAAGTGTTTTCTGGGCTATGAAATAATATCCAATGTGGTCCAATAGAATTTCTTCCTGACGTTATCACATGTATTCTAGACATTATCAAAGGTGATGAGGCACTGGGCGAAGTGGTCTCCTGTGCTTCCCGATGTCGACTGATTCGACTGTCGTGAGCTCCGTGATATTTATTCCCCCGCCGGCGCGCAGAAGTGAAGGGACTGGGGTGGGGGTCGTAGTGGCGCGAGGTTTCGGCTTATTTTGATGTTTGACTACACTGCTTGTATGCCCCTCAAAAAGGTTGTCAAAATCAGTTGTTTTGGAATTATCAATGAAAAAATCATTACGTCACATAATCTACCACTAGCAACCCACAATACACTAAACATTGGCGCCTTATTTAAAATGCAACTTTTACCCTTTACAATACCAAGAAAGTACAACTATCTACGCGTTTAGATTACGCATTAAGCTGATTGGTTGAACGGATCTATAGCACATCTAGTATTCATGATGGGTATTAAATGTTGAGGTCGGGGTAACAGGAGTAAATGCGCTTATTGTGGAAAACCTGGCGGCCACCTGTGGTCAGCTGTGTTTTGCAAACACTGACTACTACCTGCCTGTTTACCGCTTGTACAGGCCCCTGTTTTGTCTAGCCCCTGCAGACGTATAATATAATTTGATATTCCAGAAACACACACACACAACACACATATTAATCTAGCAGTTGTATGAAATACGACTGAGCGTCTTACCTGCAGATATAACGTCTTTTATTATTCCTGGCTTTTCATATGAGAAATGTCGCTCTTTAAATTCTCCAGGCTGCAGATGCCATTCGAATGATAAATTGGTTTCGACTATCTGAAAAGTTGCGGTTGCAGGAAGAGACTGTTTGGGATGTAAAGAATGTAATGTTGTATGTGGAATTGTGGTATTAGTTTTGTGACAGTTTCTAGGTCGCATTATTTAACTTCCTTGTAGGGATTTCTATCTTTTTCATGCCCTTAGTGTTTGAACAAATATCAAGAAAATGTTCAGAGTCACCTGCCATTGGAATTTCCGTTCTTGCACTAAAAGCAAATTTAAAAATTAAGTTTTTAATCTTCCTAACAAACCCGTGCCAAGAATTCCGGGAGAATCTAACTTAGCTACTTACAAACTAATTGCGGAACTCCGTAATAACAAATTACCTTTGGCAAGGAAAGAGCTGCCATCCCCATCGTTGGCTCCCGTTGGAATCCTAGCTGTTTTATTAAAAATGTCTCTCCTTATACAAAACTGTCGGCCCCTGGCAAGGAAAGATTTCTGTTTTAGTGACGTAACGATTACCTCAGTAACGTTCGAAGACCATATTTTTCATATTTATTATTTGGAGAAAAATAATTTTTTTTTGTAAGCTCAATGTTACAGAATGCTCAAATTACCCATGGTAACGAAACCATTTATTTGTGATGTCGAATACTTTTTAAAATTAGTTTTGCTGTGGTAATTATTATTCTTATACGTCACATTCGATTTGCAATAAAGATGCTCTGGAGATCGAGACTGGTTTGCCTTTAAGGATAATTGAAATAAAATCTGTGTGAAAAGACCCAGCCGTCAAACAGATGTAAGGTGTGTTTTTTCTTCCTCATCCGCCATGTTCTTTGTAGTTACTTACATTTTATTTAAACACAAAAATTTGGGCAAAAGTGTAGAGTTGGTGTCAATGACAAAACTTGAGTTTTTTTACTCCCAGAAAATGTATCTGGGAATAAAAATCTGGGTAATCTGGGACAAAGAGGAGCTGCAGACTGGGACAAACACAAAAGTCGGCAGTAGCAGAGCACGCTCTCTTCGTAGGTCACGACATCCTTTTCAACGAGGTGGATATCAATCGCAGCGTTTCTATTCAAGACTAACGAGAGAGGCTTTTGAGACCTTTAAACACAACAATTTCAACAAGAAAGAGGAAATTAGTTTCTAAATGTGGCCTGGAAGAAAGTTCTATGACATACTTCAAATGTGCCGAAGCCCCGTGTCACCACTACCCCCACCTCAGTCCCTCCACTGCAGCGCGACGGCGGGGGAATAAACACCACGAAGCTCACCGCATTCGAATCAGTCAACGTCGGGTAGTACGGGAGATCACTTCGCCCATCGTCTCATTGCCTTTAATAATATCCGCCGCAGTTGTAGACGTAACGTCAGGAAGAAATTCTTTTGCACCACGGCTTCAAAGCCCTGAAAACACTTTAGATTGTAGTTTTCATTAGATCTATAGTTCTGAAAATTTGCTCTGTGTCAATATGAACTCCTGGTTCTAAGTCAAAAGTGAGAAATTAATTTTTGATGACTTTTAAACCTAAAAATGTTTTTAATTAATCTCAATCATCCTTGGTTGTCGATAGATTAGGTTCTTCGCAGGAATGTCAAAATCACGTTTTTGATTAAAATTTGTTGCATTATGAGGAACCGTGCGAAGTTTAAGACAATCAGGTGTGGCCTTTTCTCATTATTGCTTCCTTTCTGGAAGATTATTTCTTATTCAAAAGATCAGGCACGGCAGTTAAGTTTCACAGTATAAATTATGATACGTGTCCCTTTAGTAATGTCTGTCTGACGAATTTGCTGCATCGAAGAAGGTAACTTGCTTTTACTGTTTTCTTTTGTTCGAGCTGACTAAGGTCACGTACGCCATTTCCGGAAATTCCTATAACGCTGACAAAAATTTATCATAAGTCAACAATGGAATTCTAAATGAAACGTTTCCCAACTGACGGGCAGCTTTAGATTTACCAAATCTGTTTGAATTTCTCCTTAGAGTATTGTTCATAAACTAATAATGTTCATGTTAATTTAATTGTGATACAGAAGACCAACGTGATTGTTAAGGCTACAGGGTATCCGGACACTAAACCGACAAACAAAGACATGAAAATAATTATTAAAAATATCAGTTGACCCCAAATATGAGGTCTATGGTAACAACTGAAATATCATTTTTACATCATAAGATCGCTCATGTAGGTATTAACACATAACTTAAGTTTGGTTTTTCTAGATAAAATACAATCTAAGAATTCCTAAAATAGCAATTGGCTAAGGACCATCTTCAGAGCGCCCTAGTTCCCTTAGGAGACATTTCTAGATAAGACGATTTACCACAATTCGACATAAAAACTTCCCTGAAATATGCTCTCCTCGTTTGTCAATTTAGTTTGGGACACCCCGTACATCGATCACACGAGGAGAAATTCTAGCAGGAATAATTTCTACACAATCGAAAAGGCTAAAATTACTTTGGTACCAAAATTATTGCTCTTAATTTTGTCTTTATTATCTGTTTGTTATCTTTTGATCCTACGTCTTGTTTGATTAGAGCCTTTACTCACTTAAATGTATTTTATGGTATTTTAGTTAATAAAAATATGTTTTTGGAATAGTAATGTGTAGTAGCCAACTTATTAGTGCATTGAGTACCACACACTGCCACTCAGATCAGATCCCAAGTGGTTCCTCTATATTTGTCTACGTTTTGTTTGTGTTAATGTACGACACTCTCGTGATTCTTTTGATGGAAAATTACAGTTCAACCATATAACTTTTACGATTTATTGTAGAATAGCATTTAAAAAAGACACAAAATAGACGCCAAAACGTCGGAATTTTCTGCGTGACCGTCAAAGTTTTATTTTGTGTTATACTCCAGGTACTTTCCTCCTTGAAATTAATGTCTTGGGGACAAAGTAAGTGACAAACTTCTACGCGGAGAGAATTTAAGCATATACTCGGCTTTTAAGAAGAAGAAATATGCAAAAGACTCTGCCAAGAAGAAGAGTTCGGAAGATCGAGAAAAGAGCAGGAAACTCGATGAAAATAAGAGGAAAATAAAAATCTAGAATTGCGGTAAAACTAACAAGGGCGGCGATATAAATATAAGGAAGAAACTTAAACTTAAAACCCGGATGTAAGTGGCGCCATCGGACGAAGGCAGGTGCTTCCACCAGGGCATTCGAGATGATTGTGAAGTGATCCAAAAACCAGTTTTCTGCCGATTGAATAAGAAAGGCGATGAAAACAAGAAAAGGAAAATAAACGTCTAGAGGATCGGCCAAACCAACAAGGACGGCGATATAAATATCAGGAAAAAACTTAAAACCTGGATGATTGTGGAGCGATCCAAAAACCAGTTTTCTGCAATATTGTCACTTCCCACAGACAAATGGCCGAGATTTCGTACCTATATTGTCTGGGGGCGACGTTTAGCAGAGTATCAGACTCATTTCTCTATCAGGCAGAGGAACCATAGACTAGTTTCGCTCTTATTCGAGCTCATCAGTACGGTATACCTCGAACCTGATAGAAAAATAAGTCTGAACGGCAATTGGATCTAAATCTTGCTTAGACGCCTGTACGTATATGTAAGTGGCGCCATCTGACGACGGCGGGTGCTTCCACTAGGGCATGCGAGATGATTGTGAAGCGATCCAAAAACCAGTTTTCTGCAATATTGTCACTTCCCACAGACAAATGGCCGAGATTTCGTACCTATATTGTCTGGGGGCGACGTTTAGCAGAGTATCAGACTCATTTCTCTATCAGGCAGAGGAACCATAGACTAGTTTCGCTCTTATTAGAGCTCATCAGTTGATGACTGATCAGACTGATGAGCTCTAATAAGAGCGAAACTAGTCTATGGTTCCTCTGCCTGATAGAGAAATGAGTCTGATACTCTGCTAAACGTCGCCCCCAGACAATATAGGTACGAAATCTCGGCCATTTGTCTGTGGGAAGTGACAATATTGCAGAAAACTGGTTTTTGGATCGCTTCACAATCATCTCGCATGCCCTAGTGGAAGCACCCGCCGTCGTCAGATGGCGCCACTTACTTAAAACCTGGATGTGAAAGATACTGACAAGAAGAAATAAATAGGAATCCGGAAGATCGGAAAAAATGAGATTAACAGCAAGAGGAAAAAATGCCAAGGAAAACAGAAAAAGCAAGAAAGGCGATCAAAATAAAAGGAAAATAAACGTCTAAAAGAGCGGCAAAATCAACAAGGACGGCGATATAAATATCAAGAATAAACTTAAAACCCGGATGCGAAAGATTATGACAAGAAGAAATTAAATAAGTAAGAGTCTGGAGGGTCGGAAAAAGTGAAAATAACGGTAAGAGGAAAAGATATGTCAAGAAAAACAAAAGGAGTAAGAAAAACGATGAAAATAAGAGGAAAATAAACGTCTGGAGGAGCGACAAAACTAACAAGGGCGGCGATATAAATATCAGGAAAAATCTTAAAACCTGGACGTGGAAGATTATGAGAGGAGGAAGTAAGTAAGAGTCCGAAAGATCGAAAAAAGTGGGAAAAACAGGAAGGGGAAAAGAAATGTAGAGAAAAACAAAAAAAGCAAAAAAGGCCATGAAAATAAGAGAGAAATAAACGTCTAGAGGAACGGCTAACCAACAAGGACGGCGATATAAATATCAAGAAAAAACTTAAAGTTCGGATGTGAGAGGTTATCACAAAAAGAAATAAGTAAGAGTCCGGAAGACCGAAAAAAGTTACAACTAGATGAGGTGGAAAAGAAATATCAAGAAAAACAAAAATAGCAAAAAAGCCGGTGAAAGCAAGACGAAAATAAATTTCTAGAGCGGCAAACCAACAAGGAAGGGCAAATACCCTCGGCGATACCTCTAAACATTACGAAAAAAATTTAAAACCTGGTTGTGAACACTTATGACAAGAAGAAATAGGTAAGACTCCGGAAGATCGCAAAAAGTGAGATTAAGAGGAAGATGAAAAGAAATATCAAGAAAAGCAAAAAGAGTAAAAAAGGCGATGAAAATAAGAGGAAAATAAACGTCTAGGGGAGCGGCAAAACTAACAAGGACGGCGATATAAATAGCAGGAAAAACTTAAAACCCGCATGCGAAAGAGTATGACAAGAAGAAATTAGCAAGAGTTCGGAATATCGAAAAAAATGAGAATAAGAGAAAGAGGAAAAAAATATCAAGAAAAACAAACAGAGCAAGAAAAACGATGCAAACAAGAGGAAAAGAGACGTCTTAATGTGCGGCAAAACTAACAAGGACGGCGATATAAATATTAGGAAAAACTTGAAACCCGGATGTGAAAGATTATGACAAGAAATAATTTACAAGAGTCCGGAAGATCGAAAAAAGTGAGAAAAACAGGAAGGGGAAAAGAAATGTGGAGAAAAGCAAAAAAGCAAGAAAGGCCATGAAAATAAGAGAAAAATAAAAACTTAAAACTCGGATGTGAGAGATTATCAGAAAAAGAAATAAGTAAGAGTCCGGAAAACCGAAAAAAGTGAGAACTAGGTGAGGTGGAAAAGAAATATCAAGAGAAACAAAAATAGCAAAAAAGCTGGTGAAAACAAGACGAAAATGAACTTCTAGAGGAGCGGCAAACCAACAAGGAAACCTATAAATATCAGGAAAAAAATTTAAAACCTGGTTGTGAAAGATTATGACAAGAAGAAATAGATAAGAATCCGGAAGATCGGAGAAAGTGAGAATAAGAGGAAGATGAAAAGAAATATCAAGAAAAGCAAAAAGAGCAAAAAAGGCGATGAAAACAAGAGGAAAATAAACGTCTAGGGGAGCGGCAAAACTAAAAAGACGGCGATATAAATAGCAAGAAAACACTTAAAACCCGGATGCGAAAGAGTATGACAAGAAAAAATTAGCAAGAGTCCGGAATGTCGCAAAAATGAGAATAAGAGAAAGAAGAAAATAAACATCAAGAAAAACAAATAGAGCAAGAAAAATGATGCAAACGAGAGGAAAAGAGACGTCTTGATGTGTGCGGCAAAACTAACAAGGACGGCGATATAAATATTAGGAAAAACTTGAAACCCGGATGTGAAATATTATGACAAGAAAAAATATATAATAGTCCGGAAGATCGAAAAAAGTGAGAATAACAGGAAGGGGAAAAGAAATGTCGAGAAAAACAAAAAATAGAACGAAAGACAAGAGGAAAATAAACGTCTAGGGGAGAAGCAACATCAACAAGGGCGGCGAAACAAATATTACAAAAAAACTTAAAACCCGGATGAAAGATTATAACAAGAAGAAATAAGTAAGAGTCCGAAATATCGAAAGAAGTGAGAATAACAGGAAGGGGAAAAGAAATCTCAAGAAAAACAAAAAGAACAAGAAGACGATGAAAACAAGAGGAAAATAAACGTCTGGGGCAAGCAAAACCAACAAGGACGGCGATACAAATATCACGAAAATCGAAAAAAGTCAGAATAACAGGAAGGGGAAAAGAAATGTCAAGAAAAATACAAAGAGCAAGAAAGACAATAAAAATAAGAAGAAAATTACCGTATAGGGGAGAAGGAAAACCCACCAGGACGCCGATGAAAATATCAGGAAAAAACTTAAAACCCGGATGTGAAAGACTATGTCAAGAAGATATAAATAAGAGTCCGAAAGATCGAAAAAAGTAAGAATAACAGGAAGAGGAAAAGAAATGTCGAGAAAAACAAAAAAGGCAAGAAAAGCCATGGCAATAAGAGAAAAATAAAAGTCTAGAGGAGCGGCAAAACCAACAAGGACGGCGATATAAAATGAGGAATAAGAATAAAAAATTCGGATGTGAAAGATCATGAGAAGAAGAAATATGTAGGAGTCCGGAAGATCGAAAAAAGTGAGAATAACAGCAAGGAGAGAAGAAATGTCAAGAAAAACAAAAGGAGCATGAAAGACGATGAAAATGAGAGGAAAATAAACGTCTAGAGGAGCGGCAAATCCAACAAGGACAGCGATAAAAATATCAGGAAAAAAACACAAAACCCGGACATAAAAGATTATGACAAGAAGAAATAAGTAAAAGTTCGGAACATCGAAAAAAGCGAGAATAACAGGAAGAGGAAAAGAAATGTCAAGAAAAACAAGAGATGAAAACAAGAGGAAAGTAAACTTCTAGATGAGCGGCAAAACGAACAATGAAGGCGATATAAAATTGGAAAACAAACTTGGAACCCAAATGGATATCTAACTGAAGGTTCTTCAGTATAAACTAGATAAGCAAGTTGGAAAAAAACTTTACAAACGTCTGTTCAAACTTGCGGCCTTGCCAAACTAGTGGACCAATCAGTATATGCCACAGTGTTAATTCTGGAATTGCAAGAAACTCTAAAGATTTGCTTTTAAAGCAGACACTTCAAATTCACGCTGCTGTAACAAGAACCAACTGAAGAGTCAGGTTGCAAGGAACATTGAAGAAAGGAAGTTTGGAGACTAGCATATACATAAGCTTCTAAAGCCTTTTTCGGTCAAATCATGGCAATCGAAAGTGTTTTCCGGGCTTTGAAGCTCTGGTCCAATGGAATTTCTTCCTAACATTGCGTCTACATCTGCGGCAGACATTACGAAAGGCGATGAGGCAATGGGCGAAGTGATCTCCCGTGCTTCTCGACGTTGACTGATTTCACGGTGGTGAGCTCTGTGATATTTATTCCCAGGGCGCGCCGTCGTGCTGTAGTAGAGGGATTGGGGTGGGGGTAGTGGTGGCGCGGGGTTTATGTGCACTTAAAGTATGTAGCAGAATTCGTTTCCAGTCTGCATTTAGAAACGTAGATTCCTCATTCCTGTTGAAATTGTTGTCGTGTTTAAAGATCTCAATGGCGTCTCCCGTTAGTCTCGGATAGAAACGCTGCGATTGATATAAAATATCCACCTCGTTGAAAAGGATGTCGTGACCTTCGGGTCAGGAAGCACTTACTTAACTCAGGAAGAAATTCCATTGGACCACGGCCTCAAAGCCCAGAAAACACTTACAATTTAGTATTTTGACCTACCGTGAAAGCCTACATAGTCTTACAAATCATGGCAGTTTGAAATAATTCATTGAGATACTAGAAATAAGAGTTCAGCAGCACTCAGCTACTAAAAGAAATTTAAGTGCTCCAGCTGTGAAAGAATAGGATAGATCAGTAGGAATTTTAGGCAACGTTAAGCCCAACACTCAAAGAACACATCATTAAATACACAGATATTTCAAAAATCGTCAAATTTTGACATTCAAAATTAGTACACAGTTTTTTACATAGGGCGTTCTTGTTAATGATATTATTTAGCCACATCGCCAGTGCAATTACATATAAAAAAATAGTGCCATTTAAAATTGCCAAGATGGTTACTGGCGCCCTCTATCAGCTACTGTAAAATAAAGAGTTATATATATGAATGAACGTGAATGATGTGAATAACTCGTTTTTCAAACTTGAAAACCCTCGTTTACCTAGTGACAGTACCATAGGTTTGAAGTAGAGCATATAAGGAACACCCTCTTCTTCCTTCTCAGAAAAACCTATACGAGTGCGTTCCTTCAAAGCCTCCTCTGCCAGTCGAGTTCCCGTAAGCTTTACAATATACTCCACAAAACCATCCTATTGAAACCCCTATATTGAATTTCGAATTAAGAGGATGGTGCGCTTCATGGGGGTTTTTCTTAAGAGGAGGACGATATGGGTGCGAGAATCTGTCGTTTCTCTTTGTCCCGATACTTATGAAACACACTGTATAAAAGACAACGCCTACACTTTTATTTTATCAACTGTCTCTCTGAGATATTGTGACTCCCACAAAAGTTAGGATTTTATGTCTAAATGGATTCGGCTTTGCTTCAGACATCGCTGATTGCTAAACCTCCCACTCAGATTTGCATCAACTAGCAATTTTATTTTAGCTTCCATATATTCTGGTCCTTAAATTTGAAAAATTATTTGAATGGTAGTCAAAATCACTTGAAAATAACCTTTTTCGCGTTTAGATGATTTGCGCGGCACATCATTTAAGCGCTATGTAAGGGGTCGATTTGCAGTCGCCGCGCGAGAGAGAAAGGTATAGAGAGATAGAATATAGAAACACTTAGTTGGTGTAATTGTCGCGCCGGAGCGTGAAAATTTTCTTCATTTCACATGGCGCACAATCTTGTAAATGATCGTGTATAACCACAATATTGTTGCGAACTAGGGTTCGATAATTCCAGTGGTACGCTTTAACACGAAAACACTATTTATTTATTCCACAAATACACTCGACTACTAAATAACTCAGTACTTAACACTTTATAGCCTTCTATTATCGCTTCGTAACTTTAGCTTACTTATAGCTCGATTAAAATACGACTACTCTTAACCGCCGCTCTATGCGCCTTTATATACAATCCTAAAATTACAGAAAAACCTAGAAAGTTCTTTATAAGAATTCTTGAATAATCTCACATAAAAAAAAAACGATTGTAAACAACTGCCTTCTAGATTAAACCAGCCGAGCAGTAAATCACTCGTGTCAGCCATGACGCAGCGCGGATAGGTCGCGAAGCTCCACCAACCAACACGCTCCCATGCGTTGCCCCGCCTCCCATGCGGCGTTGCTGCGAATCGTAACATTGCCCTCCTCCTAAGGCTGTTCGTCCCGAACAGATAGAGTTCCATGGTATCGTGCTAATCGATCCAAATGAACGACCTTCATCTTTGACCTAGGTTCGCTGGATCCTATACACCACATCATTAATCTTCTTTATAATTGTATAAGGTCCTTCCCAATTTTGGCGACTTCCCCACCTTTCGCCTCGGATTGTATAGCCACACCAAATCACCATCCGGGAAGCCGCGGGAGTTAGCTAGTAAGTCATATCTTGCTTTGGCTCGATCACTGGATATCCGCAGTTTATTCCGGACTTGTTCATGAACATTGTCCAGCCTCTCCTTAAGCTCCTCCACAAAATTCTCAGAGTTGAGTGTGTCTTTTTCTGGTGTTCCATACATCAAATCTGCAGAAAGCCTCATTTCCCTTCCGAACATCACTTTCGCCGGAGTATAACCAGTGGCTTCATGCGTAGAGCCTCGGTATGCCATCAACATGAGAGGTAGATGTTGGTCCCAATCACGCTGATGATCTGCCACCATTTTAGACAGGTAATGTTCCATGGTCCGATTAAACCTCTCTACCCTCCCATCCGACTGTGGATGCAAAGGAGTTGTCCTGGTCTTGCGAATTCCGAGAAGTTCCATGACCTTCTGGAAAACAGCCGATTCAAAATTTCGGCCCTGATCAGAATGAAGTTCGAGAGGGACCCCAAATCTGCAGAACATTTCATTTACTAGCACCGTTGCCACAGTCGTTGCTTCTTGATTAGGTAGGGCGTATGCTTCAGGCCATTTAGTGAAGTAATCCATGGCGACCAAGATGTATTTGTTGCCCGACTCAGTCTGAGGAAATGGTCCCGCCACATCAATTGCTACCCTCTCGAATGGAGCACCTACAGTGTACTGCACCATTCGGCCCCGTGATCTTTTTCGAGGTCCTTTTGTGGCACAACAAACTTCGCACTTGCGGCACCAAGATTCGACGTCTTCATGATAGTTCACCCAATAATACCGCTCTTTAATTTTGGCCAATGTTTTATTGACCCCAAAATGGCCTCCGCTTGTTCCGTTGTGCATTTCCTGTAGTACATCTGATTTTCTGCTATCAGGAACAACCACTTGCCATCCGGACTCTCCCACGCTCTCTTCAGTAGTCCATTTTCTATTTTGAGAGAGTGCCACTGGGCCCATAGCGCCTTCAGGTTTGGACTTTTACCAGCGATTTCTTGCCATTCTGGTCTCTTGTCGTCAGTCTTTGCAGAGAGAATGGGTCCAATATCTGAATCATTCAACTGTTCTTCTCGAAGCGTCTGTGTGGTCCAGCCATCGTTTACTTCCACCGACGTTCTCCTTACAGAACGAAATCCCTCACGCTGCTCAGTTCTTTGACAATGCCGCCAATCTTCTTTACATGGCCGTCTAGACAATGCATCGGCATTTCCGTGAGACCTTGCTGGTCGATGTTCAGTTTGGGTCTTCGGTCCTTTAATGCGTCCGGTCTCTGTAACACTTTTGCCACCCAAATTATTGGCCTGACTTGATTGATTGACTTGACTGATCCTGGGGGTCTTAACGGCCTCGGTCAATTGCCCCCTTACATTGATAGGAATTGGTTTTTCCTGAATTCTAGGGCGGTCTTGATTGCCGCTCGATCTTCTAAACAACGGCGACGGACTTCTTGCCCTATTACGGCAGTTACTCTTGACGTGACCGAGTTTACCGTAGTTAAAACATTTTATGCCCCGTTTGCCTGTTGATCGAGGAGGTCTTTGCAACAAGGCTTGGATATTGACTGCCAGATCCTTCAACGCTTTATGTAAAGTTGCCATAGATTCACCCCTAGACGTATCCCCCTCGTCATCGCAAGTTGCCATTCTTACACTTGGAGAAGAATCAGATGACAATCGTGACGCCTCGAATTCCAGGGCCCGAACTAGTGCCTCGCTGATATTCCTGGGTATCTCATGTCACTATCGCGAACACCCTCAATGAACCTTTCGGCGGCAAATTGCGTTTGAAAACATTCAGGGGCTGATGGGTATGCCAGGTGAATTAGTCTGTCTATGTCCGCCTCAAATTCTTGCAAGGATTCACCTGACTTTTGCTGTCTCATCCTTAGCTGGGCCTGGAACACGGTTTCTTTGTGCTCGTTTCCAAATCGTAGTTGCAGAGAGTGTACTAAAACCGCATAATTACTTTGATCCGCTGCCGACAGAGATTGGAGTAACTCAGCCGCTTTTCCACGAAGTGCTACCACTAACGATGTAGCTTTCTGGGGCTCGGACCAACCATTAGCTTTTGCAGCTGCCTCAAACTGAGTTTTCTAAATTTCCCATGCAGTAGTACCGTCATAATCGGGAGGCTTAATTTTAGCGTTGGCTGTGCTAAAACTCTCTGTAGACACGTTGTCGTCCTCAAGTTGTTCCCGGAATTTCTTTTCTAGCTCGAGAACCCTCTGGTTGACAGCTTCTAGTCCTTCGTTAACGCCGTTAACGGATTCGTTAACGGATTGCATTATTCTTTCTTCCAACTGTTGCTCCCTAGCTGCGAGATGGGTCACTAATTCTTCTTTGAACCGTTCCTGTTCTTCCTTCTGTTGTTGATAACGTCGCTCCTGTACTTGATCACGTTTTTCTTGTTCCTCTTTTTGTTCCTTATAACGTCTTTCTTGCTCTTCCTTCTGTTCGTTATAACGTTTCTCCTGTTCAAGATAATGTTTTTTCTGCTCTTCCTTCTGTTCTTGCATAAGCGAGAGCAGGGTGGCAAATTGATCCTCCATCGCTTGATGCTGGCTTCTAGTCACTGGCATAAACGCGTAATGTCCGGCAATGAAGCACTCACTTACAGTTCAGCAATATTAGTCCTCAAATTCCCACTGGAATCCCACTTCTGACACCAATTGTTGCGAACTAGGGTTCGATAATTCCAGTGGTACGATTTAACACGAAAACACTATTTATTTATTCCACAAATACACTCGACTACTAAATAACTCAGTACTTAACACTTTATAGCCTTCTATTATCGCTTCGTAACATTAGCTTACTTATAGCTCGATTAAAATACGACTACTCGTAACCGCCGCTCTATGCGCCTTTATATACAATCCTAAAATTACAGAAAAACCTAGAAAGTTCTTTATAAGAATTCTTGAATAATCTCACATAAAAAAAAAACGGTTGTAAACAACTGCCTTCTAGATTAAACCAGCCGAGCAATAAATCACTCGTGTCAGCCATGACGCAGCGCGGATAGGTCGCGAAGCTCCACCAACCAACACGCTCCCATGCGTTGCCGCGCCTCCCTTGCGGCGTTGCTGCGAATCGTAACAATATGTATAGCACATACAAATCATTGTTACTCTTTCGTTATTTATTGGTTATCTACAAAAGTGAGTTGAGAAAGAACGCTCAAATTAAAGAAAGCCCGTGTTTGTTATTATATCAGTCGTTCAGAAATCACAACTTTTCTACTTACTCTTCACTTCTAATCTGTGCCAGCTTAACCGATCAGAAACAGTCTTGCAAACTGATAAGAGTGGGCTCTGTTATACCAGGTCTAGAATGAGTGACTGTTCACGATGCATCGGACGATTTGTAGAATGAGTTTGGGCTGAGTAAACCATTGTCTGACAAACTTGCATTTAATTTAATTCTGGCCTTCATCGCAGTTCCTTCCATCAGCTAGTATTTTGCTAACTTTCTCTTAAATATTTGATGAATTTTTGACCAAAGCCTTCGTGACGGTACTACCAAAATTGGTTTAACATTAAAAAACGTGAGGCATGAAGTACAAGGAAAAAAGTACAAGGATAAAAGTCCAATAACTCTAAGTATATTATCGCAGCAAATGAGTGGGCGCCTTATAGGTTAATGCGCACGTGCCTAGCGGACTCTATGTTCTGTCTCTGTTTAGAGCAGCGCTGCAGCGCTTTTACGATGTCTTATCTACTATCGTGGATTTGACTATTGATAATTACCTTACAGTTTTTTTAAGACAAAAGGTGTGTGCCAGAGAGAAATGCAACAAAAAAACAAGAAACATTTTCTGTTAAATTTAATGTCAGTCTAGTGATACCGAATTTTGAGTTTTAACAATGGAAGCCAAAAAGTTAGATTTGAGGCGAATCAATTACACACGTACCTGGCAAAGTCAAAGTTGAAACCCTAAACGTGCGTCTGTCTCCGTTCGCATTCAATATGTAGAAACTACCCTAATGACCCAAACACATTTTGCTATTCCATCTGACACATTATCTGCTTGACGGTAACATCGGGGGGATCGATTAGGGAGGCTATTAATTTCCCAACTAAACTTGTTCCCTGGCATCTTTGCCATGCGTGTCCAGATAACTTTGGGTATTATCATTTCGAGGGCGGCTGCTTATGTATACGGGGCAGACTTTCAACCCTTCGTTTTCCATTTATCTAAAACTTCCGGTCTGAGAAAGTTTGGAACGGTGCGGTTCTTTGGTAAACTAGGTTAGAGCACAGATCTTATTTGTGGGGGCGATTCTCTACATATATGGAAATCCGTCGAAAGATTAATAATGGAGTCAAATTGGTCCTTCTTTTGTTTGTCCGACCGTTCGGAATAAATAATGGAGCTGACGTGGAAGGTCTGCCTGTCTGTTCGGTGAATATGCACTTTGCGCATCGGCTTCGGGAACTAATGCTAATCTAAATTTCGAAACCGGACTAATGCTAAATGAATGATCTCTTGTTTGTTCCCATCATATGCTTGTAATTAAATGCAAATACATTAAACGTTTAATGAATAATAATTAGGATTTGTGTGGCTGTCAGAAGCATATTTGTCGTCTGGTAGGAACTGAAATTTTAATAGTGGATTTGAAAAAATTGGAGCTTTAACTCAGTGATGTTGAATCTATTGTTGATGATTTTTATTGAAATTGAATAATGTTGAAAATTCTAAATTTACAAGAAAGTTTTAATTCCGAACTGAATTAATTCACTCGTATTTTATAATAATATTTTCTTTTATATAGTAAATATGCAATCCATTGGAGGAACCAATGTAAATTCCTGTAATGGAATTTAGGAAGAATGCTCAGGACACTTGGTTAACTAGTTTATTATTGTCTAGGGTTTACGATGGAAGGTTGAGTAAGAACTATTGTTGGATTAACACTGGTTCAAGGACAATCGCTTCTGTGGGCGGCTGGGCAGCTCTGATTGTATTTAATAGGTTGTCTGCTGCATCTCTGTCTCTTCTCGTATTGGACCTGCTACTTTGTCGTCGTTTGTAGAACCCGAATAGCACCATAAGTGCGATAACAACAAGTATAGTTATTAATGTACCAATGAGGCTTGTGAGGTGCTTTTTGACTGTCACCCAATGCGTGGTTTCAAGTTGTCGTTTGATGTTCATTTCTTCATTCCTGACTTCATTAAGCTTGTTGGATGCATCAATTACAGGTTCGTCAATTAGCGTGGCTTCTCTGTCGTGCATAACTGGGAGTAATGATATATTTTGTGGTATAGATTTGGAGAATGCCTGTAAGACAGTGACAGTTTCTGACCTCTTAAACTTTAGGATGTTCTTTTTCGTTTGGATGAGCCAAGTTGAATTTGTTTCTATAATAGCAGTCTGATTTAGAGACACATCGTCTCGGTTTCCATCGCAAATAATGGCAATTTTAGTTTTTTCAGGCGCAATTGCTAACCATGAGTTTGGAGTGTGTAGCCGCTTTGATTGATGATATGGAATGCTGTATGATTTTGCATGATATATTTTCTACTTGCTGGTATATTTGGTCTATTACGCAAATTGGACTTGCCTCTATGCCTCTTGTTGTGGTGGGTGAACATACGAAGACATTTAGGAATAAGAGGCTGGAGTTTGAGGTTTTTTTGGCTGAAAAGTCCTTCATAGTGCTGGTTCTGACTGAACACTGGATGAATGAAGGTAAAATAAAATATTTTGGCTTAGAAAATTATGTTGTTGTAAACTTTGGTGTAAGAAATAATTCTCGGGGAGGGGGCATTCTGTTGCTTATTAGAAAAGATACAGACCTGATATTTAGGGATCTCAGGCTAAATAAAGAATAATGCTGCTTAAATATCCGAAATTTATCTCCAGAGACACAAGATTGGAATTTTGAGTGTTTACAGATTTCTGTCTGGGAATTTTCAATATTTTTTGGGAGAGATAGGAGTTCTGTACCGAGTTGAGGGTCTTGTAAGCCACACATCTGCGTCACCTTTTGGAAAGTTTCGGCCTTTTCCAGGTTATACATCAATCGTCTCGCGCAGGGGTTTGCCTGGACAATGTTTCCATTGACCCTGTGGTTGCCACATCGGGGGCAGGTGTTATTGACACTGGGCTATCAGATTACTGTGCTCTTCTGCTTGGTGGCGAGAGTGATACCGTGCCTCGTGAGTCCAGTCCGTTTAGACCCTTTAGACAGAGAAAGTTGTCGGTTTTCCTTACACTGATAGAGGGTCAGGAGTAGGATTTCTTACAGAATCATAATATACCTGCAAATGCAAAGGCGAAAATGTTTATTGTGACACTTGAGGAAGCATACCTGCAGGCTTTTCCTCAGAGGCACTATAGGGGATCGTGAGCAAAGTGGTGCTCCTTGGTTCACTGAGGATCTTTTGCATATGAAGGATCGACTACGGTTCTATAGACAAATAAGTAGTCCGTGCCCAGGTGTACAGAGACTATCGAGTATCATATGGAAGGCAAACAGAAGCACAGAAGTGTCTGATAAATGATACTATTATAAGAAATACAGTAAATCCTACAAACGGCCTGTGGGATATCATCAATAAGAACAGAGATAAATGCAGGGCCGGGACTCGCCCCACTATAGACTCTAATAAATTCAATGATGTCTTTGTAAATATTACGAAATATTTAATGGCCAGAATTCCAAATAACAGCTGTGACCCATTAGATAATTTAGCAAATATCATGCAGAATGCTGAGTCGCATTTGAGTTTTGTAGAAGTGACTACTAGTCATCTTTGGGATATTATAGCCCTTTAAAAAAGAATAGGAAATCCGCGGATATATATATGGATTTACTGTTTTTTTGATAAAGTCAGTAAGGCACCTATTAGTCATACCTCTTACGATGATAATAAACTGCTGTATTGCTGAGGGCATTTTTCCCGACGTTCTGAAGAGAGCAATTGTGGTTCCTGCCTTTAAGAAGGGTGACCCATCTGAAGTCACAAATTATAGACTAATTTTTATTTTTATTTAATAATTTCTCTTTTACCGGTACTTTCTAAAATCTTTGAGGGATGCATGGCGTTCCAAATCTCATGATATTTTGAGAATTATAAACTCTTTTCCAAAAGTCAATTTGGTTCTAGAGGGGGGAGGGGCACTGTACTGGGCATGCTCGACTTGCTGTTTACCATTATCGACTCGTATGAAAAGGGAGACTATTGCACCATTATCGACTCGTATGAAGAGGGAGACTATTGCGTGTCCCAATTTTACCAAATGAGGAAAGCTTTCGACTGTGTGTCTGACGCACTCCTGGTATCCAAACTTAAAAGGTATAATTTTGATGAAAATAGTGTGAGACTAATGGACTCCTCCTTGCCGAGAGATCTCAGGTGGTTATGGTGAATAGGGTGTTGTCGCGTGAGGAGGCTATTGGTGTCGGGGTGCCACAAGGATCTCTCTGGGGGTCACTTCTTTTTTGATCATCTATGTAAACGATCTGCCTTATAAAAAGAGTACACACTATTTGCTGATGAAACCACACTCACACTTCACAGGGGTGCAGACCTGTTAGACTATGAAATGAGAACAGCTGAGGCCAAGTCATAGGGCAGAGGACACACTACGACTTTCACCTTTTGTCCCAGCCTGAAACACCTCAAACAAAAGTCAGCGGTAGCAGAACACGCTCTTTCCGAAGGCCACGACGTCCTTTTCGACCAGGTGCGTTTCTATCCGAGACTAATGAGGTCTCTAAACACGACAACAATTTCAACAGAAAGGAGAAAATTACATTTCTAAATACAGACTGGAAGTGAGTCCTACGACATATTTCAAATGCACCGAAATTGTTTCTTCGACACCCCGTATTCAAACACCGGGCACTTACGGATAGGGGTTAATAAGCAAAAATATGATGACATGGCGTCCTCTATAACCCCGTAAAGTTTGTCGGCACCTTTCTGAAACATCCTGTATAGTATACTAGTTTTATAGTTTAGTAGCATATCAATTAGTTTTGCATTTAAACGTTTTTACAGGGTGATTCAAAAGTACTTTGACAAATTCAGGAGGTGACTGCTGGCTACCGGCTTTAAATAGGCGAATCACGGTCCCTAATTTGTCGACCAGCCAAAGCTGTACTGATGAGGGGTAGGCCCCGAAACTAGTATGCAGATGGGTTGATCGGCAAATTGGTGACCGCCTACACTCTTTTCACATTCCATCCTGTTGAGGTAACGATGCTAAGACGTGCATTAAAACGATTTTTATTTTTTTAATTGAAAATGACGCATCTAACGAAGGAAACTTAAGAGAACTTTTTTATTTAGAGTTGAACAGAGAACAAAAAGGTAAAATTTATTTTTTGCAGACCAGTGGCGTATCATAATTTTCTTCAAAAAGATGAAGGGTTATTGAGGTACGCGCGCCACTGGTGGAACAAAAAAAAATTTTGTTTAACGGGAACATGGCTACTCGCTAGCCATTGACATCTATAAAAAACTTTTAAAACCTTTCAAGCGGTTTAGAGGATATTATTATTTTTTTTACTTTTTAAAAAACTTTTTAAAAAACTTTAACACCCTGTATCTTCATAACGATGCTCTTATAGACCCTCGTTTGTTGGAACATTTCTTCTTAAAATAATGCCAGCAATCACCCCCTGAAGTTTGTCAAAGTACTTTTGGATCACCGTGGATATGGCGGTATTGATGGTGGGGACCATTGATAACGATTCGGAGTTTGCGCTCTCTTGGATTTTTCGGAGAAAGAGGTAGCGCTCTCGTAGGTTTTGTTTAGTTAGAATTCCCGGAGGAGGAGTCTGTTTGGGATTAGGGTGTCCCACAAACCTTCTTCTAGTTTAAATTTAAATATTTATTACAAATGTAAACACTTCCACTTAACAGAAAAAAAACAGAGAAGGAAAATTTATTTGTTTCCTCTATGGCTCTGAATGTAGTTTGAAATAAGACTTAGCTCAAAATCAAAACAGAAAGTTGTACTTTTCCTGTCTCCCTCAGCTCATATATCTACAAACACTAAATCTATTGCTACTCCCTTACCACTATTTTTCCATTCTCAAAGGAGTACATTTGTGTACGTTGTTATGAAGAACTTACCTGAAAGAAAAAAAACTATCAGTTATATTCTAGTTCTTGTATCTCAGGTATTTCTACAATATATCTATAGCTAGTTCCTACGGTAAAATTAACTGAAGTGTCTATAGAATTTGCATTGTTATAAACCATTCACTTATTTCAATCTTAAGTGGTTTTCGTGGTCTGAATTCGTGGACCAATGGAATGTCGGAAAGCACGGGAGATAACTTCGCTCATTCCCTCATCGCCTTTGATAAAGTCTGCCGCAGCTGTAGACGAAACGTCAGGAAGAAATTCCATTGGGCACGGCTTCAAAGCCCGGAAAATACTTTAGATTGTATAAAACTATGAAGGCTTTCACGGCCAATCAAATTATAATCTATCGGGAAACACTTTAGATTGTACTTAAATAGCATTTTGACCGGCCGTGACAGGCTTCACATGCACTTATTATTGACAACAAGGAGGCGTTGGAAATTGGAAATCTGATATTGACATTTTTCTCGTATCTTTTCAACATGTCCTGAAAGGTGATTGTTAATAAAAAAAAAGAAAATTTCAGAGTAGAAAAGATGTCAAAAATAAGTGAATGTATTTCAGCGAATACAAAGGATACTGAGACACAAAAGACAATTGCTTGTCATGTTGAAGAGAAACCGTTAAGTCGTACAATGAGCTGAAATACCAAATGTAAACCTGTATATGAACATCAGCATGCGATGAAGAAAAGTCAATGCATTGGTGGCTAAAGCAAATAATCTCGGAGCAGAAGGTATTTACAACAGGTTAAATAAGAAGGAGCAGTATGCTTCAACAGCCAAAAATAAACCATATATCATAAGAGACTGCTTGTTATAATTTGCGATTTATCTATCTATATCTATGAATAAACCTTTATCCACGACTATACTATGATTATTTTTGTACATTCTCAAGATTAAGGCTAATCTTTATTCACTTGTGAATAATGAACATTATGCAATAATGAAACATGTCGTAGGAAACTGGCAACTCAAAAACTAACCCGCCCCAAACATGAAATCGGTAGTTGCCACTGGTTAATTCAAACAGTTATCTTTGTATTGGGATGTATTGAGACAAATGTAGGTTACAATGTCTCTTTTTCACTAAAAAATGTATTTTTCACTGAAAAGTACTTAAAATAGGCCATAAAATGAAGTAATTCACCGTCCATCCTCGTAACATTGAAATGAACATGCACGGGCGTCTAGACCGTCATCTACCTGACGTATCAAACGTCGCGCCGTCGGCGTCGATTAACGAAACCAGTCGTGGTTTAATAATTGTGAATTATCTTTGTGGCACATTTAACCTATCTGATTTGAGAATACCAGGAATTTTGGTCGTGGATAAATTACAGTATTCAACTAGCATTTAATGAGCGTTACTCTAGAGGGTCACTTTTGAGCCCACGAGCGAAGCTAGTGGCACAAGATGCCCGTGCCCGAGACATTTTCTATTCGTTTGTTTTTACATGGCGGTAATATCCATGGCCGCCTTCTAAACAATTATGAATTCTGAATACATTTTTTGTCGCATGTCAATGGATTTTAAAATCGATTTTTCTCAAAAAAGGTGGAAGATACAAAGATAATGCGAGAGGCCAAGTTTGTCTCTAAATTGAACAAAGAATGCACATTTCAATAAATAGACGTCCAGTGGCGCACCATTAAAAAATTGGGGTAATAAAATAAAGCTTGACCCCAGAAAAAATAAGACCCTGAAGATTTTGCCAACCATTTGAAAATTCTATCTAGGTAGATGATAATTTGTTTCACATACTCCAAATTGGAACAAAATATCTCAAAAATTGTAGGCGCCATAAAAGTAAAATAAAATAGAATTTCAAACTTTAACACCCTGTATCTTAGTAACAAAGCGTTTTCGGACTTATGTATATGAACTTTTTGTCAAATTGTTTTGTTGTTTTGCGACGCTGAATACAGTGTTAAACTGTATACTGACACTCTGTACACTATTCCTCGGTGTTTAAGTAGCGAATCACTCTTCTCGTTCATTTTTTTTTGTCGGTTGAAGGTAAATCCTCGCTTAGCGGTCGATTCTAGGTCTAGATTTACAGTTTCGGGCTGTTGACAAAGGGGACAGATCTGTGATAGTCGATGCAGGTAGTATAAGCGACCGGGAAGGTGGCCTACATCCAACAGTCACAGGTATGCCCTTAAACGTTTCTAGCATGGCTCAGAGCCAGAAAAACAATTATACTTTTCAGAACGTTATTCTTCGGAGGAGAAGCCTTTGCAATTACAAAAAAAAGACGAAAACTGCTTATTGTGGAAAAAGAGTAGGCCACCAAAAACTGGAAAATATACACCCATTTAACTGATCTATTTATTACGCGACGGGAGGTCATGCCGTTACGAAAGTAGTCCAAATGAACCTTCTGGGGGACGCACTGGACTTTCAAAAGCATTCATTGGTGGTTATGATATCCATTATGATCCCTCAGATGTACTAAGTCTGAAAGAAGCGGATTCACTCTAATTGGTCCATTATTTTTTAAGTCATATAGGTTCAAAATTGAAAATCACTAAAAAAAAGAAGGAATTTCTATGGTCAATTTTAAGAGAATTTTATAAAAATGTGTTGTGTGTGCGTGAACGAGGCACACAGAATTGAGGTGAAAGTGGATCCATAAGTGAGCATCTTTGCAAATGTCAAAAAACCTGATTTCAAAGTACATGTTCAAATATCGACCATCAAAGACGTCTATTTCCAAAGCTAGTGAACCAAGACTGCTTGTATCTATGGCTTGTAAATAACGACAACAAGAAAAGGAAAATAAAGTTAGATTCACTCTATTTTCCTTATAGTTAGATTCATTCCGTTCAATTTGTTGTTTCTCCATATAGAGATTCAAAGCTGGAAAGTAAGAAAAAAAACAAACGGGGGAGAGTAGGTAAAAAACAATCTTGCTTGTTTAATTTGTTTATATTTTTGGTCTGTAATAAATTGTTTCATTTAAAGTTCCAGAATTCCTCCCTCCCGTACGTCTTGTCTCATTTTCTTCGTGTCATCTTCTGTTGCCTAAAGTGTGTAGTCCCAACAACCAAAAAAAATAGAGTGTAATATTTGCTTCGTGCGATATGGCCATCATATTCATCCTTTCGATTACCCACATCCGTCATCTGAGTTTTGGTGGTTCAGTATGGTTGTTTTATTGTCCTTATTTTATATAGGGTGGTCCACTAATAATATTCTTTGTGCGGCCATCGCTAATGTGTGTGTACTCCTATATGGAGCTCGTTTGCTCGTTTTTTTAACACAACGTTTAGTTAACAAACTTCGCATATTGAATAAGCCCTGAGGAAGACCTCAATAAAGGTCAAATCGTTGGCTCTTTCACAAATGTGAAGTAGTTATTTCTGTCCTATACCCGCTACTTTCACTTCTATAACTATTTTACTAATGATTGTAATTAGCACAAGTATTATATTTCCAATAAAACATGTTTAAAATATGTGATGATTTTTTGATAAAATGCAAAGTTTGATATACTAAATACGTAGAGACGTCAACAAATGGACGTCTCCTGGTGGACGTGACATGTGACGACGTAGTAGTGTGCTACCTGGGGTCAAACACTTTTTTGTATGCGCTTTTTAATTAAACATTAACGCTCTATATATTTTTAACAGCATTTTTGGTTTACAGTTTTTGTCTTAAACTAAAATTAAAACTCATTAAACAGGTTCACTCATTTTTATCGAATAAGTTTTAACTGGGTTCAAAGTTCAAACCCTGGTAAACTCATTTGACGTAAATTATATTCATGTAAATGGAAAAAAAATAGATGAAAACGTTGATTTAACGTTTTATGCTAGGTTGATTCAACGCTTTAAGAAAACGTAGATTAAACGTTTTAACCAAACGTAGATTAAACAAGTAGTCTTAAGCAAACGTTGATAAAACGTTTTAAGAAAGGTTGATAAAAACGTTGATTCACCGGACATAACTACGTTGAAAAAACCTTTGGTTACAGGGTTTTTTTTAACGTTGAATCAACGTTGAATTGTTTACTGGGTAAATAAAAGACATTCATAAATTTTAATTCCATGGCTTGCTACGAGATTTTTTTTTAATGAACACCCTTTATCTTTTATCTAAACCATTACTAGTTAGGTAGCACCAACAAAATTTCAACATTTACCCGTCCAGAAATGTAAAATCACCAGGAGAAAATCCCTTTCTCCTGATGGTTAGCGTTATCCGCCACGTAAGTGTCGTTGTTGCCCTTTATTTCGCTACCACGAAGTTTTATTTTGTCCGTAAAACAAGAGGGTGCTACAAACAAAACATGTAAATTATCTTTGTGAACATGAAAAGGACCCCAATGAATTTAAGTTTTTTTCCTGCGGACGAAAAGCAGCGTAATTCTGCTCGTTTCTGGCAGGTTTGAGGAATCGCTTAATTTGGTAAAAGGCAGAGAGAGGATGTCAAGTTGAAAAAGTTTTTTGCAAGCAAGCGGCATGAAGGCGAGTTTAAGAGGCTTGTGGCAATTATTGTTGGACAATAAATAAATTCGAGACAAGAAGTATTGTACTTTGCTTAAATCACATTAAGAAATTCTGGCCGAATGAAGCCTTTCTCTCATCATTACACTTAACGAAATATAAAAAAAATAATCAATAACAAGAAAACTAAAATATCAGGAAACTAATAAGTAATAACCATGTATATCGTAAAAATGACTTTTCATTATTCAAATAAAAAAACGTTTTCCTCAGCTATAAAAGTTGTCGCTTCTTGAAGACACTCTCTGTTCAACAGCCAAAATATCACGAATAAAAGATCTAAGTTATTAAACTTTTTCAATATATAATACTACGAGGGTCTCTGGCGTAATTTTCCGAATTTGTCAAGCGAAATGTGTAAATTTACTGGGTCTGACAAAGTTTAATATAACCGACCGGCTGGCGTGTTAAACTGATAGCATGTTTTGCATAATATCGGGTATTTTACGTTACAAATCGAGAGAGAAATTGATTTTTAGCATTGGATCGCCTATAAAAGTTACTAGGGCCCTTTCCCTTTACAGGAAAGTTGCCGAGCTTCTTTCAAAGGAATACGTGATTCATAAAATGAAGAAAAAACTGGTAACTTTACTAAGATTAACTTAGTAAAGTTATTAACTAGGTAACTAACTAAGAATATCTTTGCAGGCTTCTAGGGTAAGATTGTTTTTTATAAACACTCCTCTCACAGAGTCATGTTTTGTTTCTAAAGAATTAATAGCTTGTTTGTGTGTCTCATTTCAAGCCTTCCAGTCGAATATCTCGCGAATCAGAGCAAGTACAAGAAAATGTGTCAAATAAATAAATGTTGCGTAAATTTAAAAAGAACAAGAAGGCCATATCAATTTTTTTAGATGGCGCTGCTAATGCCAGATGGAAAACAACTTCAAATTTTTAAATGAATCAATATATTTTTCTTTCGTGAATTGGATTCGGTGCTAAACAGAAAATTGTCAAGTTATGTATGGGCTAAAACCAACAGATTTCGAGATAATATTTATAGATAACTGTGATCTACCTATCTAATACATTAAAATCTTAGTAAATTTTCAAAAACGGTTTCCTTTACATCAATGCAATGTTGCACTATTTTCGCAAAAATTTCCAGATAATAGCACTTTTCTCAATCATTAGATCGTTTGATCTCGGGGTCTACAATACTCCACCAATGAGACCGATCCAACGCCTGTGATAAAGCTAGATATCATGGAGGATCTTGAAATCTGCCGGGAATAGCTACTTCGCTATTTTTTTCTTCTCATATTTTCAGTGTAAAATTTACATTGCTGTCAATTACAGGAATTTTGTCAAATTCAGAAGGATTTTTTTGGCATTAATGGAAATTTTATGGAACTAGTGGGAATTTCGAAAAATGATTGGGAACTTCATGAAATTACTATGTTTCATGGAATTTCTTTAATATTTTCTAAACTAGGTACTTGTGCCATCTTGAAAAATGTTGCATCTTGAAACCCGCTTGCATCTAGAGTATGTTTTTATCAAATTAAAACATCATATCATCTGCAAGAATGACTGTGGACGGGATTTCGTGGAGGATCTGGAAATCTGCCGGGAATAGGTGATTCGCTGTTTTCTCCTCTAATATTTTCAGTGTACAATTTGCATTACTCTCAATTACAGGAAGTTTCTCGAATTTAGAAGGTTTTTTTTTAGCATTATCGGAAACTTCTTGGAATTTTATGGAACTAGTGGGAATTTCGGGAAATTATTGGGAATTTCATGAAATTTCCACAACTTTCATGGAATTACTTAAATTATTAGCAGGGCCATCTTGAAAAGTATTGTGTCTTGAAACCCACTTGCATTTAGAGTATGTTTTTATCAAATTAAAACATCATATTATCTGCAAAAATACCATTACTGGATGTTTCATGAAATACCTAGAAATTTCAGTGAATTACTTTAAAATTACCAGAAATTCCATTTCGAAAATTGTTGCATCTTGAAACTCACTTATATTTACAGTATGTTTTTATCAAATTAAAACATCATAATATCTGCAAAAATACCATTACTGGAAATTTCATGGAATTTTATGGAACTAGTGGGAATTTTGGAAAATGATTGGAAATTTTATGATATTACTAGAAATTTCATGGAATTACTTTAAAATTTTTTAAATCACCAGAAGTGCCATTTTGAAAAGTGTTGCATCTGGAAATCCACTTGCATTTAGTGTATATTTTCATCAAATTAGAACATCATATTACCTGCAAGAATGGTTCTAGACTGGGTATCATGGAGGATCTTGAAATCAGCCGGGGATAGGTGATTCGCTGTTTTTTTCCTCTATGTTATGAATTTAATGCTGCAACTGAAAACCACTTGTTATAAACACAATAACTGAACTAATCATTAATTACTACTTTATGTGAATGTTTCAATTTGATAAAAACATACTCTAAATGCAAGTGGGTTTCAAGATGCAAGACTTTTCAAAATGGCACCTCTAGTAATTTAGAAATTTTTAAAGTAAGTCATTGAAATTTCTAGTAATTTCTTGAAATTCCCAATAATTTCCTGAAATTCCTACTAGTTCCATAAAATTCCATGAAATTTCCAGTAATGCCAAAAAATTCTACTAAATTCGAGCAATTTCCTGTAATTGACGGTAATGCAAATTGTACACTGACAATATGAGAGGGAAAAAACAGCGAATCACCTGTTCGCGGCAGATTTCAAGATCTATCACGATATTTAGTCTAGAGTCGTTTTTGCAGATAATATCATGTTTTAATTTGATAAAACATACTCTAAATGCGACTTTTCAAGATGTCACCTATAGTAATTTAGAAAATTTTAAAGTAGTTTCATGAAATTTCTAGTAATTTCATGAAATTCCCAAAAATTTCTCGAAATTCCCACTAGCTTCATAAAATTCAATAAAATTTTCAGTACTGTCAAAAAAGTATTACTAAATTCGAGTAATTTCCTGTAATTGACAGTAACGCAAGTTATACATTGAAAATATGAACAAATAATTTCAAATGTCTGCAGCACTTTCAGTTATTTCAAAAACTTTCCAGTAATTTACACCCTTAGAATCGACCAAGAATATGAGATTTCATTTTCGACCACCCATTACAATTCACCCCGTATACTAATTTTGTCAAGTCCGTACCTGTAATTCAGTCAATACCTGTAATCACATTTGGAAAACTCCCTTGTTGAGAAACAATTTGTAAATAATGCTATCGATCCAAAGAATAAAAATAATAATCCGTCAACTTTTCCGCGAATTACGATAATTTAAAAAAAAATACTAACAAAATTTTTAAGGATATTTTGATTCCCTCTGTATAAGTTCTAATAGCTTAAAAAGAAAAAATACAAAAACGTCTAGAGATATTGATGTTGCCATTGTTCGACGTCATCACTCAATGTCCTTTTACCTCTAGAAAAGTTATTTTATTTAATATTGCTATTATAAATCACGAGTATATATATAATAATGTTATCATATTGTTGCGAACTCGGGGTTCAATAATTCCAGTGTAACGATTTAATACGAAAACACTATTTATTAACTCCACAAATACACACGACTACTAAATAACTCGCTACTTTAACACTTTATAGCCTTCTATTATCGCTTCGTACTTTATCTTACTTATAGCTCGCTTAAAATAAGACTATTCCTTAATCGCCGCTCTATGCGCCTTTTATATACAATCCTAAAATTACAGAAAAACCTAGAAAGTTCTTTATAAGAATTCTTGAATAATCTCACATAAAAAAAAACGGTTGTAAACAACTGCATTCTAGATTAAGCCAGACGAGCAATAAATCACTCGTGTCAGCCATGACGCAGCGCGGATAGGTCGCGAAGCTCCACCAACCAACACGCTCCCATGCGTTGCCCCGCCTCCCATGCGGCGTTGCTGCGATCGTAACATTGCCCTCCTCCTAAGTCTGTTCGTCCCGAACAGATAGAGTTCCATGGTATCGTGCTAATCGATCCAAATGAACGACCTTCATCTTTGACCTAGGGGTCCGCTGGATCCTATACACCACATCATTAATCTTCTTTATAATTGTATAAGGTCCTTCCCAATTTTGGCTAAGTTTGGGCGACTTCCCCACCTTTCGCCGCGGATTGTATAGCCACACCAAATCACCATCCTGGAAGCCGCGGGAGTTAGCTAGTAAGTCATATCTTGCTTTGGCTCGATCACTGGATATCCGCAGTTTATTTCTGACTTGTTCATGTACATTGTCCAGCCTCTCCTTAAGTTCCTCCACAAAATTCTCAGAGTTGAGTGAGTCTTTTTCTGGTGTTCCATACATCAAATCCGCTGGAAGCCTCATTTCCCTTCCGAACATCACTTTCGCCGGAGTATAACCAGTGGCTTCATGCGTAGAGCCTCGATATGCCATCAACATGAGAGGTAGATGTTGGTCCCAATCACGCTGATGATCTGCCACCATTTTAGACAGGTAATGTTCCATGGTCCGATTAAATCTCTCTACCATCCCATCCGACTGTGGATGCAAAGGAGTTGTCCTGGTCTTGCGAATTCCGAGAAGTTCCATGACCTTCTGGAAAACAGCCGATTCAAAATTTCGGCCCTGATCAGAATGAAGTTCGAGAGGGACCCCAAATCTGCAGAACATTTCATTTACTAGCACCGTTGCCACAGTCGTTGCTTCTTGATTAGGCAGGGCGTATGCTTCAGGCCATTTAGTGAAGTAATCCATGGCGACCAAGATGTATTTATTGCCCGACTCAGTCTGAGGAAACGGTCCCGCGACATCAATTGCTACCCTCTCGAATGGAGCACCTATAGTGTACTGCACCATCCGGCCGCGTGATCTTGTTCGAGGTCCTTTTGTGGCACAACAAACTTCGCACTTGCGGCACCAAGATTCGACGTCTTCATGATAATTCACCCAGTAGAACCGCTCTTTAATTTTGGCCAAGGTTTTATTGACCCCAAAATGACCTCCACTTGTTCCGTTGTGCATTTCCTGTAGTACATCTGATTTTCTGCTATCAGGAACAACCAACTGACTGACTACGGACTTGCCATCCGGACTCTCCCACGCTCTCTTCAGTAATCCATTTTCTATTTTAAGAGAGTGCCACTGGGCCCATAGCGCCTTCAGGTTTGGACTTTTACCAGCAATTTCTTGCCATTCTGGTCTCTTGTCGTCAGTCTTTGCAGAGAGGATGGGTCCAATATCTGGATCATTCATTTGTTCTTCTCGAAGGGTCTGTGTGGTCCAGCCATCGTTTATTTCCACCGACGTTCTTCGTACAGAAGGAAGTCCCTCACGCTGCTCAGTTCTTTGACAATGCCGACAATCTTCTTTACATGGCCGTCTAGACAATGCATCGGCATTTCCGTGAGACCTTCCTGGTCGATGTTCAATTTGGAAATCGTACTGCTGCAGGCGCTCTATCCATCTGGCTATTTGACCTTCAGAGTTTTTCATCTGTAATAACCATTTCAAGGCTCCATGGTCAGTTCTAATCAGGAACCTTTTTCCATATAAGTAGCGATGGTAATGTTCGACTGCTTTAACAATGGCCAACAGCTCCTTTCTAGTGACGCAATAGTTTCTTTCTGGCTTACTTAAAGTCTTACTGTAGTACTCAATAACCTTCTCTTGCCCGTTTTGTCTTTGAGAGAGTACTGCACCTAGACCACAGTTACTTGCATCCGTGTCCAGAATAAACAGTCCGTCCTTTATAGGGTAAGCCAAGATTGGACTAGAACAGAGGGCAGCTTTAAGCCTTGCAAACGCCTGACTGCAATCGTGGTTCCACAAGAACGGTGTTTTCTTTTCTGTTAATTTGTGCAGCGGTTTTGCGATGTCGGCGAATCCCTCTACAAATCTCCTGTAGTAAGTACATAGTCCCAAAAAGCTCCTTACTTCGTGTTTGTCTCGGGGAACTGGCCAATCTTTAATGGCAGATATTTTACTTTGGCTAGTTTTAATGCCTTGTTCTGAGATGGTATGCCCCAAGTAATCGACTTGCTTTTGGAATAGGCTGCATTTCTTGTAGTTTAGCTTCAGGTGAGCATTCCGTAACTTGTTGAAGATTTCTCTTAAATTCTTCAAATGCTCGTCGAAATCACGTCCCATGACAATTATGTCATCTAAGTATACCAGGCAAGTTTTCCAAGTCAGCCCCCTCAAGACAAGTTCCATTAGTCGCTCGAAAGTTGATGGAGCATTGCACAATCCAAAAGGCATAACAGTGAATTGGTATAGTCCAGAACCAGTAGAAAATGCAGTCTTTTCTTTGTCTTCGGGAGCAATCTTTACTTGCCAGTACCCACTTTTTAAATCTAGAGTGGAAAACCACTTTGATCCCGATAAAGTTGCTAAGGTGTCGTCTATACGTGGCAATGGGTAGCTGTCCTTCTTGGTCACGTCATTAAGTTTCCTGTAGTCAACACAGAACCGCGTTGAACCATCTTCTTCTTAACAAGAACCACAGGCGACGACCATGGACTAGATGATTCTTCTATGACGCCCTCCTTTAACATTTCATCCAGCAAACTGTTAACTTCTTGTTGTTTAGCCAGAGGGACCCTTCGTGGGTGTTGTCGTATTGGCTGGGCATCTCCTGTGTTGATCTTATGGACAACTAAATCAGTTTGACTGTCGTTGCTCTTGAAGTCGAACATATCAGATTCATCCATAGCAAATTTTATGGCAGATTGAAGTTGTTCCCTTGACAGATGACTCCAATGTCGTTTGAAAGCATCAATAACCTCTGGGGAAGCTTGGTTAGAAGATTTAACTTTGGATGTCTTTGCGTCGACACAATTGCATACCCATTCCACAGGCTCATAATTGGCAAGAACTGTTCCTTCTTTGAGCTTGATGGTCTTTTCTCCAATATTTGCAACTCGTACTGGCATAGTCTTCTTCGTGTCGGTCAAAGTGCGTGCTACCATGATTTCAGTCGTCAAATCCAGGTTAGGTTCTATAAGTCCTATGGACCACCCAGGATCATTTTCAGAGGTCACTGTGATAATTTGTTCTGAATTTGGAGGAATTTTCACATCTTCTACCACCAGTAGGCGGACACTAGTTTCCACATTTCCATTGGTTAATGCGAACTCCTCATCTCCAAACGTGAGAATATTCTGTTTATGATCATAGGAGAATCCATGTTTCCTGATGAGATCCATTCCCAAAATAAACTCGTCTTTGATCCTGGCAACCAACACTTTATGCCGAACTTCGAGTCTTTCTCCAATAATGATGGTGACATCGGCTTCTCCGTCTATAGGGCAAGACTCTCCAGTGACTGATTTTAACATAATAGGGTTGGGCAATGGTTGTATGGTATATCCGACAAGCTTATCTGGCCTTACAATGGTCACATCTGCTCCTGTATCGATGGTAATCTGGATCTTCTGTTCCTTAATGCGTCCGACCACTGTGAGACTTTGGCCACCCAAATTATTGACTTTAAAGATCCTGGGGGTCTTAGCGGCCCCGGTCAATTGCCCCCTTGCATTGACCGGAATTAGTTTTCCTGGGACCTAGGGGGGCCTTGGTCGCCGCTTGGTCTTCTAAACGACGGCGACGGACTTCTTGCCCTATTACGGCAGTTACTCTTGATGTGACCCAGTCTGCCGCAGTTAAAACATTTTATGCCCCGATTGTCTGTTGATCGAGGGGTCCTTCCCAATAGGGCTTGTATATTGACTGCCATATCCTTCATAGCTTTATGTAAACTGGCCATGGATTCAGCCATAGACGTATTCTCCTCTTCATTGCAAGTTGCCATTCTTACACGCGGAGCTGAACTAGATGACACTCGTGACGCCTCGAATTCCAGGGCCCGAACTAGTGCCTCGCTGATATCCTTGGGCCTTACTAGACGTAAGTGGTATCTCATGTCACTATCGCGAACTCCCTCAATGAACCTTTCGGCTGCAAATTGCATTTGAAAAGATTCAGGGGCCGATGGATATGCCAGGTGAATGAGTCTGTCTATGTCCGCCTCAAATTCTTGTAAGGATTCACCTGACTTTTGCTGTCTCATCCTCAGCTGGGCCTGGAACACGGTTTCTTTGTGCTCATTTCCGAATCGTAGTTGCAGAGAGTGTACTAAAGCCGCATAATTACTTTGATCAGCTGCCGACAGAGATTGGAGTAATTCAGCCGCTTTTCCACGAAGTGCTACCACCAATGATGTAGCTTTCTGGGGCTCGGACCAGCCATTAGCTTTTGCAGCTGCCTCAAATTGGGTTTTATAAATTTCCCACGCCGTAGTACCGTCATAATCAGGAGGCTTGATTTTAGCGTTGGCTGTGCTAAAACTCTCTGTAGACACGGTGTCGTCCTCAAGTTGTTCCCGGAATTTCTTTTCTAGCTCGAGAACCCTCTGGTTGACAGCTTCGAGTCCTTCGTTAACGCCGTTAACGGATTCGTTAACGGACTGCATTATTCTTTCTTCCAATTGTTGCTCCCTAGCTGCGAGATGGTTCACTAATTCTTCTTTAAACCGTTTCTGTTCTTCCTTTTGTTCTTGATAATGTTTTTCCTGCTCTTCCTTCTGTTCTTGATAACGTCGCTCCTGTATTTGATCACGTTTTTCTTGTTCCTCTTTTTGTTCCTTATAACGTCTTTCTTGCTCTTCCTTCTGTTCGTTATAACGTTTCTCCTGTTCTAGATAACGTCGCTCCTGTACTTGATCACGTTTTTCCTGTTCTTGATAACGTCGCTCCTGTACTTGATCACGTTTTTCCTGTTCTTGATAACGTCGCTCCTGTACTTGATCGCGTTTTTCCTGTTCTTCCCTCTGTTGTTGCATAAGGGACAGCAGGGCGGCAAGTTGATCCTCCATCGCTTGATGCTGGCTTCTAGTCACTGGCATAAACACGTAATGTCTGGCAATGAATCACTCACTTGCAGTTCAGTAATATTGGTCCTCAAATTCCCACTGGAATCGCACTTCTGACACCAATTGTTGCGAACTCGGGGTTCAATAATTCCAGTGTAACGATTTAATACGAAAACACTATTTATTAACTCCACAAATACACACGACTACTAAATAACTCGCTACTTTAACACTTTATAGCCTTCTATTATCGCTTCGTACTTTATCTTACTTATAGCTCGCTTAAAATAAGACTATTCCTTAATCGCCGCTCTATGCGCCTTTTATATACAATCCTAAAATTACAGAAAAACCTAGAAAGTTCTTTATAAGAATTCTTGAATAATCTCACATAAAAAAAAACGGTTGTAAACAACTGCATTCTAGATTAAGCCAGACGAGCAATAAATCACTCGTGTCAGCCATGACGCAGCGCGGATAGGTCGCGAAGCTCCACCAACCAACACGCTCCCATGCGTTGCCCCGCCTCCCATGCGGCGTTGCTGCGATCGTAACAATATTTTTTGAAAGTTCGTATACTAGAAAAAACGGCATTTATTTTTTAATTTTTTGAATGGGTAATAATCCACAGAAAATATATCAATAAATGAGGGAAAACATAGTAAGATCTTTACCGCTTTTCCGAAATACGACGAATTAAAATTATCAGCAACAAGAATTTCAAACATTTTACGTTCCGCTCTGTATAATAACTCAGAGTACTTTAATAAAAAACTTTAAGTAATTCCAATAAATGTCTACTAATGTATTGGAACTCTCTGTATTTAACAGTAATCTTAATTACTTGTTCACTAAAATTCTAGAAATGACATTATTAAACGAGTAAACCGCACCTCGTGATATGCATAGTGAAATTTCCAAACTGAATACTTTGAAAGTCTAAGTAATTCCAATAAAGTTGGAGCAATCTCAAGTAACCGCAGATATTTTCAAGAAATGCCAAAGTAATTCCATACTATTTCAACAAATTTCTTTTGTAGTTATATAAAATTTTCAATAATTCTAAAACATGTGCAGTAATTCCATAAAATTCACAGTAATTGCAAAATATTTCGTAATTTTAAGCAGTACGTAATTCCGGAAACTTTATGATGCAAAAATTCCAGAGTAACCTTTGCCGAGGGTTAAACCCCTCTCGATAACGTGTGCGTTGAAATTCCAAAACTGACAGATTCCTTTAAAATTTCAAATATTTGCTATAAATTACAAATTCGTCCTAGAAAGTCCATGCCTGTCCATGCCAAATAATTTGAGGTATTTTGAACAAATACTTAAGTAATTCCAAATTTCTTGATCTTCTACATAACTTCCATTAATTTCGATAATTTTAGGGTCTTTTCATATAAATTAATAGTAGTTAAAAAAAAAATCTGTAATTCGGATAAATCGTAACTTCAGGTATTTTTAAGATATGCCCAAGTGTTTCTACTAATTTCCCGAAATTTGTTGTAATTAGTAGTAATGACAATTGCTTGTACACTAAAATTCTGGAAATGACATTTTTAGACGAATACATCGCACCTCATGATGTATACTACAATTTTCAAACTGGATTATTACTTCGAACTTCGATTCAAGATCCTCTACGATATCTAGTCTTGAGTCATTCTTGCCGATAATATGATGTTTTAATTTGAAAAAAACATACTCTGAATTCAAGTGGGTTTCAAGATCTAACACTTTTCAAGATGGCACTTCTAGTAATTTAGAAAATTAAAAAATAATTATATGAAATTTCTAGTAATTTCATGAAATTCCCAATAATTTGCCGAAATTCCCAGTGATTCAATGAAATTTCCAGTAATGACAAAAAAACCCTACTAAATTCTAGAAATTATCTGTAATAATTGACAGTAATGCATTTCCTGTGTACAATTTGTATACAGAAAATATGATTTCCAAATGTCTTAGTATTTCTCCAACACTTCCAGTGATTTCAAAAACTCTCTATTCATTCCATAAAGCTTTAAATAATTCCAATAAATGTCTACTAATGTCCAGTAATTTTCTATATTTAACAGTAATTTGAATTACTTGTTCACTAAAAGCCTAGAAATGGCTTTATTAAACGAGTAAACCGCACCGTGATATGTATAGTGAATTTTTCAAACTGAACAATTACTTTGAAAATCTAAGTAATTTCAATATAGTTTACGCAATCTCAAGTAACTTCAGGTATTTTTAAGAAATACCCAAGTAATACCATACAATTTCATGAAATTTTCTTTGTGGTTATATAAAATTTTCAGTAATTCTAAAACATGTTCAGTAATTCCATAAAATTCACAGTAATTGCAAAAGATTCCGGAAACTTAACGATAGTTGCAGTAAAGCAATGCAAAGCTTCTAGAATAACATTTATGTAAGAGTAGCAGATATGTAATTCCGGAAACTTAACGATAGTTGCACTAAAGCAATGCAAAACTTCTAGAGTAACATTTACCGATGGGTAAACCCCTCTTGGTAACGTGTGCATTGAAATTCCAAAACTGACAAATTTATTTAAAATTTCAAATATTTGCTGTAAATTACAAATACGTCCTAGAAAGTCCATGCCAAGTAATTTGAGATATTTTGAAAAAATTCTCAAGTAATTCCAAATTTATTGGTCTTCTTCATAACTTCCATTAATTTCGATAATGTTAGCGTTTTCTCATAAAATCCCTGGTAATTTCAAAGAAAACTATGTAATTCTGATAAATTTCCACTAATTTCACAAATTTTTTTGTAATTAGTAGTAATGGCGATTGCTTGTACATTAAACTTCTAGAATTTTATACCGCAATTCCCAAACTAGATCATTACTTTGGAATTCTAAGTAAACTCCTCAACCTAAAGTTCAACACAAACAATTTTTCGTGTCATATTCAATTAGCTGTAACTTTTTAAGCAATGAATTGTTTTAAATACAATTTGCACCGGCCTGAAAAAAACCGACACTATTTTCATTATATAGGGTGTGAAACAAAGTGATGCAAAAATTTCAAAATTTTTATGTTCTGCCATTTCGCAATAAGCTCATTTTTCCTTATCGTTTTCAGGTGAGTAGTAAGCCAATATCCATATCTCGGGATGTTTTAGCCAGTTTTTTTTATTAAAGCACTCTGAATTTTTATACAGAGCAAAACGTAAAATGTGTGAAATTCTTGTTGCTGATATTTTTAAATCGTCGAAGTTCGGAAAAGCGGCAAAGAATCTTACTGTGTTTCCATCATTTTTTGACATATTGCCTGCGGATTGTTACTCATTCAAAAAATTAAAAAATAAGTGCCGTTTTTTCTAGTACACTAGCATTCAAAAAATATGATACCATTATTCTTGATAGTCGTGACTTATAATAGCAATATTAAATAAAATAACCTTTCTAGAGATAAAAGGAAATTGAGTGATGCCGTCGCAGATAGCTAACATCAATATCTCTAGACGTTTTTGTAATTTTTTTCGTTTTTAAGACCTTAGAACTTATACAGGGTATCAAAATATTCCTAAAAATTTCGTTAATACTTTTTTAAATCGTCGTAATTCGCGGACAAGTTGACGGATTATTATTTTTATTCTTTGGATCGATAGCATTATTTACAAATTGTTTCTCAACAAGGGAGTTTTCCAAAAGTGATTACTGAATTACAGGTACGGACTTGACAAAATTAGTATACGGGGTGAATCATAATGGGTGGTCGAAAATTAAATAAAATATTCTTTGGTCGGTTCTAAGGGTCATACAATTTTGTTACCTATCGAGCTTCGTTAAAAAGTTACAGGGTGAATGAATTTAGAATTTTAAAATGCATGATAAAATGATATTATTTTTTTAAGAAATGCCTAAGTAGCCTCAAACACGGGGTGTTCATTATAAAACTTCATCTAGTTGGCTGTGAAATGTCAAAAGAATAGGATAGAGAAACAAAAGTCCATTCATTTTCATTAAGTCATCTTTTTCTGTCACAGTTTCATAGCCTGCTAGATGAAGTTTTATAATGAACACCCCGTATATCCAAGAAATTCCGAAGCAACTTGTTTGATCCCGAGCATAGTTACTTATTCATCCATTCGGCTATGCCAAAGCTCCCAATTTGGAAGTCTTTCTAACTTCTCCATATACCTACTCCCCTCCCACTTCTGTAGGTTAATTGTTAAACCCTATATTGTCTAATAGAACGGCATAAAGTTGCGGATCAGAACATTTAAAATGTTTCGATTTGAGTTTCTATGATAAGTATATTTTCAAAAACCTTGGGACTTTTGTTGCCACAATTCAAAAGGGTTTAGTCAATGTGGGACGTCTGCCTTTCTTAGAAGTAGTAATTAATGATTAGTTCAGTTGTTGAGTTTGTTAGTATTTTTTGGAGCATTTTCAGTTCAATTCATAACTCAAGGAAAAAATCAGCAAATCACCTATTCCCGGATCTAGGAGATTTTCAGATCTTAGACGATATCCAGTCTAGAGTCAATCTTGCAGATATGATGATGTTTTAATTTGAAAAAGACATACTCTAAATGCAAGTTGGTTTCAAGAAGGCACTTCTAGTAATTTAGAAAATTTTAAGTAATTCCATAAAATTTCTAGTAATATCCTGAAATTTCTAATAATTTTTGGGGAAATTATTTGGGGATTCCCACTAGTTCCATAAAATTCCATAAAATTTTCTTTCATGCCAAAAAATCCTGCTAATTTCGAGAAATTACCTGTAATTGACACTAATGCAAATTGTATACTGAAAATATGAGAGGGAAAAAAACAGCGAATCACCTATCTACTACAGATTTCAAGATCCTCCACGATATCCAGTCTAGAGTTATTTTTGCAGCTGATATGATGTTTTAATTTGATAAAAACATACTCTAAATGCAAGTGGGTTTCAAGATTCAACACATTCCAATATGGCACTTCTAGTAATTTAGAAAATTTTAAAGTAAGTCCATGAAATTTCTACTAATTTCAAAAAATTCCCAATATTTTCCCCAAATTCCCACTACTTCCATAATATTCCATAAAATTTGCAGTAATTGACAGTAATGCAAATTGTACACTGAAAATATGAGAGGGAAAAAACAGCGAATCACCTATTTCCTACAGATTTCCAGATCCTCTACGATATCCAGTCTAGCGTCATTCATGTTCTAATTTGATAACAACATACTCTAAATGCGAGTGGGTTTCAAGATCCAATACTTTTTATAACGATTAAAAAACAGTAATTTAGAAAATTTTAAAGTAATTCAAGGAAATTTTTAGTAATTTCATGAAATTCCCAATAATTTCCCGAAATTCCCACTAGTTCCTAAAAATTCCTTGAAATTTCCAGTAATGCCAAAAAAGTCCTACTATATTCGAGGAATTTCCTGTAATTGACAGTAATGCTAATTGTATACTGAAATTATACGAAAGGGAAAAAACAGCGAATCACCTATTCCCGGCAGATTTCAAGATCCTCCACGATAACGAGTCATTCTTGCAGATAGTATGATGTTTTAATTTGAAAAAAATATACTCTAAATACTAGTGGGTTTCAGGAACTGAAATTATTACTATAAAAGTAAAAATATTATTTGAAAATAGAAATAACTAGATGTGTTTAAACAGTATATAAAAAGAGTTAAATAAAAATAAAAATAAAGGTGAAAGTTCCACTCCGAGTTCCATAAAGGTTTGTCACTTTTTGCACTATAAAAACAAATCTATACCAAGAATTCAACAAACCTAAACTAACCATAATGGATAACTCTTTATAGAACACTTTGGCTAAAAAGATCAAACACAAGCCTTAGGTATTTGATAACCGCTCTAGAAAATTCTCTCATTATATCATGTTTTAAAACTCTTGTATGGAACAGGTACAGGGGGGGGTCCCATCCCATGGTTCTGTGTCGGCGTTAGATGTTATATGACACCCATGTATCAAAATTTTACAAAGTTTAACAGAAAAGCTGCTAATTGAGTGAGCAACATAAAATGATTTTTGAAATTCAACAACTTGGCCACTCTGTATAATTGAAACGCCTATAGATAAATGAGAAATTTAGAAAATTTTAAAATACTTCTTTGACATTTCTAGGAATTTCATGAAATTCCCAATAATTTTCGGAAATTCCCAGTAATTCAATGAAATTTCCAGTAATGACAAAAAAACCCTACTAAATTCGAGAAATTATCGGTAATAATTGACAGTAATTCAAATTGTACACTGAAAATATGATCAAATAATTCAAAATATCTTAGTATTTCTCCGAAACTTCCAGTCATTTCAAAAACGTTCTATTAATTCCATAAAGCATTAAGTAATTGCAAAAAATTTCTACTGATGTCCAGCAATTCTCTGTGTTTAACATTAATCGTAATTAATTGTTCACTAAAGTTCTAGAAATGGTATTATTAAAGGTGTAAGCCGCAACTCGTAATATGTATACTGAAATTTCAAAACTGAATAATTACTTTACATACAATTTCAAGATATTTTCTTTGTGGGTATATAAAATTTTCAGTAATTCAAAATAATGCTCAGTAATTCCATAAAATTTACAGTAATTACAAAAGACACCAAGTAATTGTAAGTAGTATGTCATTCCGGCAACTCCGTCACTTGCTCCGATAGTTGCAGTAAAACGATGCAAACATTCCCGAGTAACATTTGGCGAGCGGTAAATCCCACTTCGTAACGTGTGCATTCAAATTCCAAAACTCACAAATGCTTTTAAAATTTCAAATATTCGCTATAAATTACAAATACGTCTTAGAAAGTTCATGCGAAATAATTTGGGATTTGTTGAAAAAAAAAATTCAAGTAATTCAGTCTTCTACATAACTTCAATTAATTTCGATAATTTTAGAGTTTTCTCATAAAATTCCTGGTAATTTCAAAAAAAAGTATTTAACTCTGATAAATTTCTACTAATTTTACAAAATTTTTTATAATTAGTAGTAATGGCAATTGCTTGTACACTAAAATTCTAGTAATGATATTTTTAAACGAATAAGTCGCACCTCATGATGTTTATACTGCAATTTCCAAACTGGATCATTACTTTGAAATTATAAGTATTTCCAACAAGGTTTGCGCATTCTCAATTAACTTCAGGTATTTTTAAGAAATGCCTAAGGAGCCTCGAATATATCCAAGAAATTCCGCAACAAATCTTGTGACTTGTTTGATCCCGATTATAGCTATTTATTATCTTAGATTCATTCGGCGTTGCCAAACCTCCATATTTGGAAGTCTTTCTAACTTCTCCACATACTGCCCCTCCCACTTGGGCAGGGTTAAATGTTAACGCCTTTATTGTCTAATAAAACGGCATAAAGTTAGGGATCAGAACATTTTAAATGTTTTGATTTCAGTTTCTATTGTAAGTGAAATATTTTTTAAAATCTTGGGACTTTCGTTTCTATAATTGAAAAGAATTTAGTTAATGTGGGACGTCTGCCTTTATTAGAAGTAGTGTAGTACAGTAGTGATTAGTTCAGTTATTGTGTTCATAACAAATGAGTTTTTTTGGAACATTTTCAGTTGCAGCAATAAATTCATAACTTATAGGGAAAAAACAGCGAATCACCTATTCCCGGTTGATATTAATATCCTCCATGAGATCCAGTCTAGAGTCATTCTTGCCGAGAATATGATGTTTTAATGTGAAATAAGCATACTCTAAATTCAAGCGGGTTTCACGATGCAACACTTTTCAAGGGGCACATTTAGTAATTTAGAAAATTTTAAAGTAGTTCCATGAAATTTCAAGTAATTTTATGAAATTCCCAATAATTCCACGAAATTCCCAGTAATTCCATAAAAGTCCCAGTAATTCTATAAAATTTCCAGTAATGCCAAAAAATTCCTACTATATTCGACAAATTTCCTGTTGACAGTCATGCAAATTGTACACTGAAAATATGAACAAATAATTCCAAATTTCTTCCACACTTCAACACTTTCAGTGATTTCAAAAACTTTCTAGGGATTCCATAAAGCTTTAAGTAATCCCAATAAATGTCTACTAATATCCAGTAATTCTCTGTATTTAACAGTAATCTTAACTACTTGCTCAATAAAAGTATAGTGAAATTTCCAAACTGAATTATTACTTTGAAAATCCAAGTGTTTTCAGGTTTATGCAACTTCAAGTAACTTCAGGTATTTTTAAGAAATGCCCAAGTAATTCCATACGACGTCAAGAAATTTTCTTTGTAGTTATATAAAGTTTTCAGTAATTCTATAACATGTCAGTAATTCCATAAAATTCACCGTAATTGCAAAAGATTCCAAGTAGCTTTAAGCAGTACGCAATTTCGAAAACTTTCCGATCGTTGCAGTAAATTGATGCAGAAAATCCAGAGTAACATTAACCGAGGGGTAAACCTCACTTCGTAACGTGTGCATTGAAATTCTAAAACTGATAAATTCCTTTAAAATTTCAAATATTTGCTGAAAATTACAAGTACGTCCTGGAAAGTCCATGCCAAATAGTTTAAGATATATAGTCTTCTACTTAACTTCCATTAATTTCGATAATTTTAGAGCCTTGTACTATTGTAATTCTGATAAATTGTAACTTCAGGTATTTTTAAGATATGCACAAGTAGCCTCAAATATATCCAAGAAATTCCTTAACAATTGTGTAAATTGTTGAGTAATTCTTATAAAATCTAAGTAGTTCCATAAAATTTACAGCAATTCCGAAAGATTTGTGGTAAATCCAAAACCTTCCCGGTAGCTCCAGCGAAGGGCTTATACACTAAAATTCAATCGTGACATTTTCCAACAGATAAACCCCCACATCAGGATATTTTAAAACTGACAAATTTCTTTGAAATTTCAAGAATTTACCCTACATTACAGTTAGCTACATCCTAGAAAGTCCATGTAATTACAAGGTACTTTAAAAAAAAATTCCGAGGAGTACACCCCACTTTATAGTGTATACACTGAAGTTCCTGCAAAATGTCCAGGTGCACCGTCATACTAATATGCGGTTAAAGCCAAAAAAGAAAAAAATACAAAACTAAGACTTTAGTTTTGAATATTTTAATATTCATAGACTTTAAGCGATATGTACCTTGATACTTTTTTATTTAGCATCAAATTCTTCGAAAAATATTGAAATTACCTTCACATGTCCCCTTTGAAGTTACACAATATTTATTTGACATTCTCTTGGACGAGCTGCATGATATTCAACTGGAAAATTTAAAATGGGACACCCTGTTTAGAATTCGGCAAGATCCAATTCTCTACCAAAAGGATTTTTCGAGTTAATCCATAATGATCACAAACTTTCAGTTCTCATTAAAACATAGTTTTTAGTGGAAGGAAAATTTATACATACAGGAATTAAGCCGTTTCGCAATTATTATTTGTAAATATAAATAAAACTTTGGCAAATTCCCAAAAGGACTGCAACAACCTCGATAATGGCGAAGCAGCGAATTGCACGTTTAATGAGAAACATTGATCGTGTTTCCGCTTATTTAATAAAGGCAAATAGCGGAGGCCGAAACCGAAACAAGAATACTCCAGTTTTGCAACATATTTCCTTGATTTCTTGTTTCTGTTTCATGCAGCGGACGCTGGTGGAACAACGCAATTACCGCACTTTTCGCCTCATAGCACAATGGTTCGAACGCTTATTAAGTCAGTTATTTGTTTAAGAGAGATGGGTCGAATTTCAGGAAAACTTTGCTTATTTTCTTCAGGTTCACTGACTTCTTCTGATCTGTTTTGTTCGGTTTTATAATGCCTATTCGAACCCTCATTAATTCAGCCTGGATATTTAAAGATTTGGTAATTATGTCTGTCCCGTTTTACAAAGTACAATAATTATTGGATTGATTTAGATGTTAAAGAAGCAAGTTACAATAAAAAAAAAATACAAAAAGAGTTGCATATAAGGCAAACGGGAACACTCTGAACAGATCAAAACAAGAAGGAAAGAAAGTGGTAGCAGACTAGACCGCTGTAAATGGTCACATAAGTCAGAGGGTACAAGTTTTCAATTCGCTCAGTATCTGTCTCACTACTGTTAAAAGGTGGGCGATGCGTTTTTTTTCTTCACAATGGATTTCATTTGAGTTAAAAATACGTTTGACCTCCTGATAAATGTATTACTTTATGACAAATTAAAATTTATTTTGAATAACTTTTTCTCTCTCGAACCCACTGCCCTCACATAGCTATCCTTATAAACAAACTTATACTTTGTCTTGTTGGGTACCATTGTCCAGAACTTTTTTTTAAAGACAAATAAGTTAATTTTAAACTGAGGCACATACAGAATATTATTAATCTCACTGTCAATGCCACCTTTACCACTCGAATTTGAGTAAAAGATATGCCACAAATTAGTTCGTTTGAAGGTGATTCTACAATGATGTAAAAATCGACCATCGAAAGGGTCTATCTCTACTAATACTAAACCGATGGAACTGCCGTTTGTGGTTTATGAAAGAGAACAAGAAGGAAAAAAAAGAGGGAATTTCCCCTACCCTTTTGGTCCACTTTTACAGATAAATTTTACATTTTATTTAAGCTGTTTTTCATCTGAATAAGACAATTTTAATACTTTATGGTAGTAGAAAATTACGTGAAAATTGTACCTTAAGACTACCACCCTTAAGACTGATTTCTAAAGGATCCAAAAATCGGCCATCAAAGTGGATATCTCCAAAACTACTTAACTAATGGGACTGCTGTTTGCGGTGTCTGAAAGAAGACTCAAGCCAGTCTATTGCCAGATCGAGACTGTTTGGAACACCATCATTGATCCTGAAGATGCAAATGTAGTGTCGCCCGAAACACTCATCAAATTCGTTGAGAATCTGGGCATAACGCGTAACAAATAGTGGAGCAAACAGCGGTAAACCTTGCTGGCGACACTTCGAGTGAGCCACAATAGTCTGCAGGTCGCGGTGGAGGACTGTAAAAGTCCACTCACATTGAATACAATACAATACAATACTGCTGATCTTAAAAAACTTCAGAGAAACTATTCATTTTAAATATCTAAACACTTTTCAAGGTGTGGAACACTTTAGGTCATACTGGAAGCCAACGCTATCTTGAATCTTTCAAAGGAGATTACCCAAATTTGATTTCAAATTTCAATTCAACTATCAGTTGTTCAGTCACTTCTGTTAAATGAATTATGCTCCTAGTGTCAACTAGTTTTTGAAAAAATTGATTCTTGGCCTGAATCTTAGAGACTGGAGTGTCTACGACATGCATTATGTCTTAATTGCTCTATTTTAATCTACTATATTAGCTACGATATCTATAATTAATGTACTAATGCAATAACTGTCTTAATTACAACTAGGCAAAGCCAAATAAGTGTAAAAAAATCTTGCTGCGTTTTTCAAAAAGCCTATTAAAATAGGGCCAAATGTTAACTAGGTACTCCTGCAATGTATGTACCACGGACATTAACATGTGTTAAACCTTTAGGCGTCTACGAAACTTTTGGGCCAAATTGAGTCCAATCAATACTAAGTGATACTCAATATTGATTGCCAGCTAGTAGGTACAAAATTCTTATATTTATAGGGCTGTGAATGCGATGGTACCCATTAAGGAAGCCATGGAACATATTAAGCAGGAATGTCCAAAAGATATTTCCAAGTTGTTTCAACACTGCCTAACCACTACATATGAACGAACTGATGGGATAGCTATGGGCAGTCCACTTAGTCCAGTAATAGCCAACTATTTTATATAAATTTTCGAGGACACAATTTCGTTGGCAAAGGCAAATAAGAGGCCAAAGTGCTGGTTCCGATACGTGGACGACACCTTTGTTACTTGGAGCCATGGCGAGTGCGAACTTCAAAACTTCTTCTTACATCTCAACTCTATCAACCCAAAAATACAATTCTCTATTGAAGAAATCAATATTGTACAATATGAAGATTGTACTTCGAGTAAATGAGTGAAAGGTTTCCCTTAACTCTACTTATCGCAATTGTTTGGAATACATTTCCCTAGTGGTGATCACCAAGCGTAACAATAAAAAAAGTTAACTTAAATACTACGACTTAGCTTGACACGACGCTATTACAGATGGTCACAAAAGCTAGGCGCCTTAGGTCCGAAACAACGCAAAAGGTAGTGGCTATTGGCCCACCAAAAGTTATGGTGGTAGCTATCTGCCCCTTAGAAAAAATAGTGGTGGTTTTCACCCTTCGAAAACAATGGTGATGACGGTCAGCCCGTTGGAAAAACTAAGGTGGTGGTTAACCCTTCGGAAACAATAATAGTGCCTGGTAGCTCCTTGGAAACAATAAGGATGGCTGTCGGCCCCTTGGAAACACTCAGGTACCACGAGGGTTCCCAAAAACAGAACAACATAAACACGTGGTGTGGCTGCTTTCAGCTCTCGCATTAACCTCGCTGACACGTGGTACAGTGGCTTATGTGGCCCTGGATCGTAGGATAGGTTGAGAAATTCTTTACTTGTAGGCCTTGTAGGCCATTCAGTTCAACTTGCTTCACCCAAAAATGTCCCAAAAACTGGTCGTGTGATCACAAAACTAACACCAACTAAGGGAAGTTGAAATACTACTACAAATCGACTAAATCCCACGTGTCTTGATCCAGAAAGAAAGATCTTCTCCAATATTCTGATTTTCAATAGATAAAAGGTGGAAGTGGGGAAAAGATATTGGTCGATAGCGCGAGAGTGCCAACGAATAATTGACGAATGACAATTCTCATCGTTGTCGAAAGGCGTTTTTGGACATCACCCAAAATACTTGCTCTCGCTACCCTCCTTACTCCTCAGAAAATCAGCAAAATGTACCCCTTTAAGTTTGTTCCACATGATTCCCATTTCAACTGATGATATTATCATAAAATAACGTTTGACTTACGAACAGCTAACAATGGGCTATTAGGTACAAGCAAAGAATTAGCAAAGTCCTCTCAAATATGGCGGATTTCCGGCCAAGAAACGGAACCACTTAGGCTGATACGCGGTCACCTCCATACCTACACAATTCACCCATTGCCAATCCGTCAATAAATCCGACATTTGAAATAAGTCAGTTGTTTATTTATTTCCAAGTTTTGGGGTTATATTTTTGTAAACTTATATAAATTAATAATAAAATCTGTGGCCTACCTTATTGAAACAAAGGCAAGAAAAATGGGCGCAGTTCACTGCCAGTATAGTCCTGAGACTCCTGACAAAAAGAAAACGCGAACATTTCCCACTTTCCACAGGTTAGTAAAAAAAGGTCAATAAACAACCTCAAATCTTTATACTCGGGCAGAACACCAAACGTTTCAGCCCCAAATAAACGACAAATATCTGCATTTGCATGACTAATTCTAGCGAGCAGTTTTCAACTGCTACAATCCCCCCTCTTTCTACGAAAGCGAGAATCTTCAATTATTGAAGTTGACCGACGATGACGGTCTCTAAGCTCAAACATAAAAACTTTTTCCAATAAGAAACCCAAAAAAAAAGTTACTCACTCCATGGTGTGCAGTTGGAGGTTTATTAGAAAATGGAAGAATTAGCTCCAACTAAAAACCACTACATACAATTAGGTTTACTTTAGAATCTTGGAACTGAGCTCACAGCTTAGAGCTTGAGACAGGACGTTCGGAAACACACATCAACGCACAAAACTAAACAGTTCGGGGGTGCACAAAATTAAAGCAACGCTATCAGGTAATCATTTCATAGAAAACAACTCCAATATACTAATATTTTATATAAAATAACGCTAATATACCAGCAATTATCACACTACCTCGCAGTTATCTTTGCAGATTAGTTATACTTAAAAGAAATGAGACCTCGCAAGAATTTTTTTTTATATGACACTAAACTGTTAACAAAACATAATTACAAAATACACGAATCAACAACAAATAAATCGCCAACATAACACAAGACCCCGACCCAAAAACACAGGCTAAGAAGTTATTATAATATATTAGGGCTGTAATAAACAGACATAAAGACTTCATGCAAACTTGGCTAAACAGGTGAAGAATTTACTGGTTTGAGATTTACGACATGCCAAACTTCTTTGCTCGTAAGCTCCTGCAATTCGTAAGTACACCTTCCAGTACGTCGCTTTACAAAAAACGGTCCCACATATGTAGGAACCAGCTTTGCACTATAGTACTTTGCAGCATCAGAAAGTACCTTGTTCCTACGCCACATCCTCTGTTCTACAAAGAACTGGTCGGCGGGTCTTCTTTGCAAATTTTAATGATGCTGGAATTTTAATCGTGTTACTTTGTGTCGCTTCACCAGCTTAGAATATAACTCCTGCATTTTATTCACCTTGTCTCTAACACATTCCTCCACATCTATTTTCTCCATCTCAGTATTAGGTCTATCACTATAGTCTTCTCCATACAATCTATATTTTCTCCCAAATGTTACATCAAATAGTGAATACCCTGTTGTCTCATGTCTCGCGGTCCTTATAGCACAGGCGACACTGGCCAAATGATCATTTTGATTGACAGTCCGTAACATAGTTTTCACTACCCTGTTTACACGTTCGACGGGGTCTGCCCTAGGATTGTAGTGCGCTGTATAACAAAGTTTTATTTTATATGTGTCACAAAGCTTCAGAAATTCCTTGGATTTCATAGGTGTACCATTATCACAAGTCAGATATTGTGGAGTCAGAAATACACCTTCCTCGTTGTTTTTAACTAAAACCCTAGCATTCGCTGCCCTACAAGGAAAAATCAAAACATATTTACTAAAATAATCTGACACTACTAATGCTTGGGTATTTCCACGTTTTGAACGCGGCAAAGGCCCAACAAAATCCAAATTTATGACTTGACAGGGTTTCCTAACCTCCGGTCTACCTTCCATATTACGGCTGGTTTTCTTTGTTCCACTTTGTTCTGACTATAATCACTACAATACATGACATAATTCGCCACATCAGAACGCATCTTGGGCCAATAATACTTTTCGTGTAGGCGCCAATAGGTCTTAGAAACACCACCATGTTCTGAAGATGTATGGTCGTGACAACGTGACAATACAGCCTTACGCTTATCCTTCGGGACCACTAATTTCCATTTATCTGCTATGCTGAACGGTGAAATGTCCTTAATATACTTATACAACAAACCATTCTCAATTCGCCAAGTTGAATATTTTTTGGGGTTAATCTCGATCAACTCAAATATTTTTCAATACCAGCGATCAGTGGATTCAGCAAAATCAACCTCATTTGCCTGCAGATAATCAACATGAACAGGCACTGAACGCGATAAGAAATCTGGTACTATATGTTCCTTTCCATTACAATAAATTAACTCAAAGTCGTAAGGTTGAAGCCTTAAAGCTCACCGAGCCAAACGGCCCTGTGAATCTTTCAGAAAATGTAACCATATAAATGAATGATGATCCGTGATTAGTTTAAAATGTGTGTGCTACAGATAATAACTGAGCTTCTCTACACTCCAAATTACGGCTAAACACTATTTTCCAGTAACTATTAGCTTCTGCTCCTGCTTAGTCATTGATCGTGACAAATAACAAACTACTTTTTCCCCATCATCATATTGGTGGGTTAGTACTGAACCTATCCAGTAATTAGAAGCATCAGTCTGCAAGGCAAAAGTTTTGTTAAAATCGGGGCAGGTTAATATAGGCGCGATAGCCAAACGTTCCTTAAGGCTTGTTCACATTCCGGTGTCCAGGACCAACAAACCGACTTCTTTATTATTTCGTTAATGGAGAGATGACATGAAAAATTTGAAACAAAACGTCTATACCAAGAGGCGCCTCAACAACGGATCAAATCATCATCCCGACAGAAGACAGTTCTTATCGTGTAAATTTCTCCAGAAATTGCAAATTTGAATAGCTGTATTGCATTTAGAAACTTAACGTAAATTCGCACCCAAAATCCTTACCCATTATTCATACTGTGCAGTTTCAGCAGGAATTTGTGCATAATGGCTTAAGTTGTAACACAGCTATAACGAACCTTCCCCAGTGTAAACTGCCGGATGTTCCTGGGAGTTATAAGCCGTTTAACAATAAGGCGTTTTGCGGGATGAATACTTTATATCGATAAACTGCGTCACAGAGAACAGCAGAGAGAGTAAGTAAGTCATCAGCACACCAGAGAGAGAGAGAGATAGAGAGTTGAAAAATACCATTATGAACAACTATCGATATTTACATCAAAGGAAAATATTTCAACATCGCTTTAGCTAAATTAAATATAAATTAATTTTTTTACTACCTACTTATGGGTATTATGCTCCAATACAATTTTTTTGGGAGTTTTTTTGATGTTGGAAACCGAATTTCGCACTATTTACACTAAACAAGTAGTTGCTTCAGTGATATCAGCGGTAGTTCAGGGTAGTCTAATATTGAGGAAAAAAACAAACAAGAAATAACTTTAAGCCCAGAACAAGGTATTGGGAGGATGGAAATGAAACACGCGGTGGTTTCAGTGGTATGAATGGTAATTGTGGGTTAGTTCAAGTTGGTTCAGAAATGAGAAAGAAAGTATTTTAAGTCCAGAATCTGAAATTGGGAGAACAGAAACGAAACACGTGGTTGCCTCAGTGGTATTAGTGATAAATGAGCTTTAGTTCAGGTTAGTTCAGAATTGAGAAAAAAAAATAAATAACGTGCGTTTCATTAACTTTGATAACATTTTGATTAGCTGTATGTGGAATTCGGTGGCCACCAAACAGTCCAGACTTGACAGTAATGGATTTTTTCTTTTGGGGCCACATTAAAAATATAGTGTATGAGACACTATGCGATAATATTGAAGAGCTCAGACAAAGAATCATCATTGCAATTAATGAGGTGAAGGAAAATCCAGAAATGTTACTAAACGCAGTAAATCATACAATTAAAGTGTATGAAAAATGTGTTGAGGAAAATGGAAAACAAGTAGAGGATTTTTATGATAATTTGATATGTTTGTAAAACTATTTGTTTAATACCACCACTCAAATTTACTTTGGTTTTTATTTATTATTTTATGTTTATCTAACCAATTTACTCCATTTTCTCAGAAACAGTTGAAGATAGGTATAGGGTATGCTTTATAAAATATACTTGGAATTTTGAGTAGGATCCAAATATCCAATAATATACAGGGCGTTCCATTAAAAAAAAATATTTGTTAGGTTAAGATCTCTCGAAATCATTAATCTTTTGTTTTTTTCTTTCAATAGGAAAAAACTTGCTAGTCAACAATGAAATATAGTTTTTGCTTTATTCCGATATCTTTAGAAACAAAAAAGTATCAGCTGATCAAAATGTTATCAAAGTTATTGAAACGCACTGTACAAAGAAATGAATATAAGAAGAAACAAATATTTTAAGCCCAGAAATGAAACACTTGGTTGCTTCAGGGGTATTAGTGGTAAATGCGGTTTAGTTCAGGGTAGTTCAAAATTGAGAAAAAAAAAATTATTTTAAGCCCAGAACAAGGTATTGAGAGGGCAGAAATGAAACATGTGGTTGTTTCTGTGGTGTGAATGGTAAATGTGGGTTAGTTCAGGTTGGTTCAGAATTGAGAAAAAAATTGTTTTAAGTCCAGAATCTGCAATTGGGAGGACAGAAACGAGACACGTGGTTGCTTCAGGGGTATTAGTGGTAAATGCGGTTTAGTTCAGGTTAGTTCAAAATTGAGAAAAAAAAACAAGATAAAAATATTTTAAGCCGTGAACAAGGTATTGAGAGTACAGAAATGAAACACGTGGTTGTTTCTGTGATTTGAATGGTAAATGTGGGTTAGTTCAGGTTGGTTTAGAATTGAGAAAATAGTAGATAAGTGTCACTAGGAGTAAAAGTGGGTCTTTTCATGCTGAGCCCAGAGATTGACGGCCGAAGCGAAGCTGAGACCTGCAACTCGGGGAAGCAACTGGACAAAGAATTGGGAGGGCAGAAATGAAACACATGACAGGATAAAATAATATGTTTTAAGCCCAGAACAAGGTATTGGGAGGACAGAAATGAAGCACGTGGTTGTTTCAGTGGTATGAATGGTAAATGTGGGTTAGTTCAGGTTGGTTCAGAATTGGGAAAAAAATTGTTTTAAGTCCAGAATCTGAAATTGGGAGGTCAGAAACGAGACACGCGGTTGCTTCAGGGGTAGTAGTGGTAAATGCGGTTTAGTTCAGGTTAGTTCAAAACTGAGAAAAACGCAAAAAAATATTTTGAGCACAGAACAAGGAATTGGGAGGGCAGAAATGAAACTAGTTGCTTCAGTGATATTAGCGGTAATTCAGGTTAGTTAAAAATTGAGAAAGAAAAATTATTTTAAGCCCAGAAGGTATTGGAACGATAGAAACGTCATCCACAACTTCAAAAATATAAGGTAAGGTGTGGTAAGTGCACCCCCATTTTCGAACAGTACAAATTTGTATTAAAATCTGAGGTATGCAGTAATTGAATATCAAACCGCTGCTCCCGTTGTAAGTATATCAACTATGTGGCAACATATTGCCGCTAATAGAAGAACACAGAGTACAATTGTACAAAAATTATGTACAATATTTTTTTAATTGCAGGGCTGCGCACTTGCCCCTTTAAAAACTTAAATATGGGGCAAGTGCGAATTCGTCTCCTATTTTGCCATTGCACGGAATTATGATGTTTGTGGGGCAAGATCGGATAAAGCACCTTTTTGTCTATCTACTCAAATTTGTTCTGATTTTTGTCTTAGAAATCCTCGCATTTACAAACTTTTATAGGATTGAAAAAGTTTATTCAATTTAAACGAAAACAAAAACTTAAAAAATTACATTAAAAAATATTTATTTAAATAATAAGTACTTCAACATAAGTTGGTAATGCCGTCAAATTTCACTTTGAAGGTAAAAAATTCACCTCTTTTGATGGTGCTTGGATTCGGTAAGATTCTGATAATGTCATCTGGATCAACTGCATCCTCATCAATTTCGTTAGGCCATTTAAACTGAAAGCGCAGCCCATCTCGCCTAGTAAATTGGATAATCCATTTATCATCTACTTTGGATTTTATTTTTCTGATGTAGTGTTTGAGAAACTTTTTTCCGCAATATTTCACTAAGACCCATTTCTCAAGGCCTAGCTCAAAGTCCGCATTTTCGTCTTCTTCATCTGCCTCGCTCATGGGATCCATGTCGTCATCTGTATCAACCAAAGACAATTGTTTAACACTCTCATCCGAATCACTGTCGTCGATTAAGATTTTCTTTTGACGATTCGATATTATCGTTTTTCCAATTATAATTTCTTTGGCTTCCTCAGCTGTTAAAATTTCTGCTCCAGGTGCAATTTTTTTCCTGTGGACTTTAGGAGGTGGTCTCGATTGTTTTATAGTTTTTAAGAGCAGATCATCAAATGAAACATCTGCTTCCGGAGCCGGAACTGCATCAATTTGAGGACTGCGCCGCTTTGGAGCTATAGCATGTTGGGAAGGGTTAAAACGTGGAGGACCAGCCAAGCCACCAATCAAGGACTTAGCTCCACTTGTCGACGGAGTAGCATCTTGTGAAGTTGGGGCTAGCACACCATCCTGATTATAGTTTTCAAACTTTTTCCATCGCCTTAGTGAACTAACTAACCTGAACTAACCTGAATTCCAGCTTTTTTAAATCCATTCGATATTACATCTGCTTGAACTTCTAACCAACATGTTTCTAACAGCTTCGAAAATTCTAATTTTGGGATTCGCAATCCAACATTTTGACGCTGCCATTGTATAATCTTCTTATCCCAGTTGATTGAAAGATTTGAAAACTGATAGCTCTAAGGGCTGCAGCAAATGGCTAGTGTGTGGGGGTAGTTTCAAGATTGTAATATTTTCTGATTTAGCTAATTCGACCACTAGGTCAATGACGTGAGTGCTGTGTCCATCATAAATGAGAAGAACCGGTCGGTCAGGTCCAAGGGCAAGAACAAGGGTATTTTTTATATAATTATAAAAAAATTCGAACTCCATCCAACCCGACTTAGAAGCGACGTAAGCTGTCCCGTTATATATTGGAGTTTCAGGTATCCAACTATTCCACAAAGACTTCGCCTTATAGACTATTAAAGGTGGTGCCTTCTTTCCGGCTGCATTTACAGCTGCTAGAACTGTCGTATTATCCCTGCCGGATCCGCTCGTGGTTCGTGAAGAACACGTTCCTTTAGCTCCAACAATCTTACTTTTAGAGGGATCCAAGCACACACTTGTTTCGTCGAGGTTCCAAATCCTCTCTGGTTTGTTGAGCAAGTCCAAATAAAGTAATGTTTTTTTTTAATAGTGGAAAATAATGATTAATTATAAAGGGATCAGTTGCTGCCCTCCTTGAAAATTCCACGCTTTGAGGTTTTTTCAAAGATAGGTTGTGCTGTTTCTTAAAGTTTAAAAACCAATCCTCTCCTGGTATGCCGTTTTTGAAATTGGTTTTCACCTTATTCCTTGTAATAAACTCTCCAACTAGTTCCATGACTTCTTGTTGACCTAATCCAAAGCCATAGGTTTCTAATGTTCTTAATCCAAGAGCTAATTTTTCCTCTTGTTCCAAGGGAATGGTCGGTGCTCGATCGTACGAGCTGCTTTTGGCACCTCGCGTTTAAAGTGATCGAGGAGTGTTGTTTGAGGTATTTTGTACAATGCGGCCGCTCTTTTGGTGGTGATACTCCCCCCTCTTATCTCCTCCAGGGCGCGTTTTAAGGTTTCCTTAGTGTAGCCTTTGCCCCTTTCGCTTTTTCGTTTATAGCAACGAACCATTTCTGTACTGAAAAAGGAGACACTTATTGAATCTCGGGGGAAAGTGCGCGCCCCCGTGTGCACTAAGTAGGGGAGCGCACTTACCCCTAACTGCAATTTAGCCGGGGAAAGTGCGCTCTTGTTTACTAATCGTTATGTTTAATTACGAACTTCTATTTAACGCAATTTTGATCAAACTACATCTATTGTGAAACTCTACCACGCAATAAGACATTTTTCTTACCTTTTCTTTTATAAAATACTGCCATTTCTAGTAATGCGAAAATACTGGATTACAAACTTTAAAACTATGATCGGGGTGCCTGACTGAATTCGTCTATGTGTGTAGGGGGTCAAATTTGTATATAAGAGAGGGGGTATTGCCCGGTAGTGATCTTGCCCCAAACGCGCACATACCCCACCTCACCTTAACATTAAAAATACCAGTAACACTAATGTCTCTGTCGTGTCAAATTGTCAATTACGTAAAAGGTCAATGGGGGCTGGGCTGATAACGAGAGCAACCAAGATAGGTAATTCCCTATATCCTAGATGTGTGCTGTAAAAAGTACATTCCGCATATATTTTATTATGAAAGTAAAGCAATTTCCTGGGTACTTGTACAGGGGGTCACCGGACACGTTCTTTTCATATGATATTCAAGTTCCGAATGATAAAATTTCACATGAATTTAACATGTTCTTCTCCTAAAAAGTTTATTCTTAGCAGGTGCTGGAATGTCTCAAAAGAAAATAAATGGTGTTTATCATATCACGAAAAATGTGTTTATCGCGTAATAAACATATGCCACGGAACATAATGGGCACGTTCTGAGAACCTGAATCTCATGTGATATTCAAGTTCCAAATTATAATTTTTCACCAAAATATTACATTCCATCTCCTCGAAGGCATATTCTTGTCAGATGCCCACTTAGCAACTTTACATTCTTATCATCTGACAAGAATATGCCTTCGAGGAGATGATAATCAGAATGTGATAATCAGGCGAAAAATTATCATTTTGAACTTGAGTATCACATGAGTAGAACGTGTCCCGCGACCTTCTTTTCAGATTCTCAGAACTTGCCAATTATGTTCCGTGGCATATGATTATTACGTGATAAACACGTTCTTTTGTGATATGGTAAACAAGCACCATTTATGTTCCTTTGAGACATTCCTAGCAACTGACAAGAATAAGCGTTTCAGGAGAAGAACATGTGATACTCAAGTGAAATATTATCATTCGGAACTTGAACATCATATGAAAAGAACGTGTTCGGTGACTCCCTGTATAAGTACTCAGGATTTTCTAGTTATATTTCATAAATTGCTTTACTTTCACAATAAAATATATGTGGAATAGGCTTTTTACAGCACACACCTAGGAAATAGTGAGTTACCTATTTTGGTTGCTCCCGCTCAGAGCCCATCCCCCATTGACAATTTACGTAATTGACAATTTGCCACGTCAAAGATATTAGCGACACGCGCATTTTTAATGTCAAATTTTTGATGTAGTGGATGAAGTTTTTCAACAACCGAAACAAATCGACTATACAAATCTTCAAATGTACGACAGTGACAGACCTATTCCACCACACCAAAAAGTTTACTTTAAAAACAGGCGAGACACCAATGAATAATGGCATAATATGACGTTCGGTTATTGATACCGCCTTCGAATAGTGTTTAGTCAGACCAGTCAGAGCTGCTCTGGAACAAAGAATCCTACACTTAGGTGTTATAAAATAACATCTTTGCCATAATTAACATTCGCAGTATTAGGAAACTATCCTTATCTGATAATACAGCTTTGGAGTTGATTAATTTTTATAAAATTCCACCTAGAGATACAATTGGCATTTTACGTAATAAACCAGAAAATGGCAACTTTTAAAATTTATCTCATACTTAAAATCCACTTCTATTATCACTATTATTTTCTATTTATTGGTAATTTAATAAATGGGATATAAATATTTTACTTAATTGACTACGTTCCTTTAAAGAACCTTCCTATCATATCATTAATTAGAACTCATTTTCAGTAACCTCCTTGTCATGTGATATTCTCATACCGAAAGGTACGTGATATGTAGGGGTCATGACAAAAACGTACATTTTGGACATTCTTCCAGAGAACATTACATTCATGATACCTTCACATTACTTAAAGAATGTTCCTTTTGGGTAGCTTGAAGGTATGCGAAAGGAACGTAAATAATCTTTTAATGTTATGTGGGTGATAGGTAATCAGACATACAGGTAAAATTGCTAAGTGGGCACCCATTAACCAAACCTAACCTCAGCTAACCGAAGTTAATTATTGTGATCTATAAATTATAAAAAAAAATATATTAAATTATCTATCCTGAATTTAGCTAGATAGAAAAATGAAACTGAACTGAATTTCGGAGTGAAAACTTCTGAAACCAGAAAATAGTAGAAGTGAACGACCTAGAAGTCCCTGCACTAAGAATCTAGTTAAGGTTAGGTTACTAGAAAGCTCACCTGACCTAAGCAATATAAAAAGTGGCCAAAAATGTTTTAAATATAACCAAAATAGGACAAATTTAGGACACAGCCATGGTGTGAAATGATGTATGGTACGTTCCAAACAAAACTTCATCTTGCACGTTGAGAAATACTTATGTACATTTGTTAGCTTGCTAGACAAGTGCCTATTTGAAAAGAACTTGAATTACCCTCTGACGGGATATTATTATGTTGTAAAGAAAATGCAAAATCCAGAAATAGAAGTTAACTGAGACGACATATGCACAACCCAGAATTATTAATTCTAATTATGATTAATCCTGGCAATAAATTTTAAGTTATAATAAACGAACATGTTAAAAAAAACAGACTTGGCAACACTCCCAGTAAACAGTCGAACGTTGTTTCAACGTAGAATCATCGTTTGGTCCGTTGATTTATAGTTGTCACGTTGATTTTAACGTGTTGATTTCAGGTTGATATAAGCGATAGTGCACATTCATGATTTTCGACTTTAAATAAACGTTGTTAAAACGTGTTTTGGATGTGTTTTGATATTGGTTGCATTTATCCTGTTGATTAAAATTTGAAAATAAGTGACAGTAATGCGCGATTGCGAAATGTCTTTTAAAACTTACCATCATTTGTTCTGTTGATTTATAGTTGTCTCTTTGATTTTAAGCTGTTGATTTTTGGTTGATTTAATCAAAAATGAACAGCCATGTTTCTCGACGTTAAATAAACGTTGCTAAAACGTGTGTTAAATATGTCAGAGTGATATTGGTTGAATTTATCATATTGATTAAACGTTGAAAATAGGTTTACATGTCGTATACTCTGAGCACCAGATTGCTGACGGCCCAGATTCCTAGAACGAGGCTTAGAGGGGTAGGACGTATTGCCCCGATCCCCGGTGTTTATTGAGATGTTTTTGTCGGCCATGACGCGACGTTCGTTGTTCGTTTCGTTTTGTTTGTTAACCGGTTTTTTAGGGTGAAAAATTTCAAATCGCCTAGAAGGTGAGTACTCATGGGTTGAGATTTTACTAATTTTCAGGATTAGCGACAATATGATTGGAATTTTACCAGCATCATTGGTTTTGATGAGTGTGGCTATACTATTTTGCAGGCCAATTAATTTAAGTAGATATGGTTAAATTAAGCTGGAGTAAATTAGGTACATATAGGCATATTAATAAGGCTGAGATGAATTATTTACCTATGTATCACAACAAAAAATAATGCTTGACAATCAAAGCTTTATTGTCTCTAGAATTACAGTCCAATTGAGAAAGCATTCCAGTCCGTTAAATACAACGAAGTCAAAATGTGTGTACACCAAAATTCAGCAGTGATTTTTGCCTTGCTCTCACTCCAGGAAAAAATCACTTCCTAAAATGTGTATACCTACCAGATTCAATTTCCAAGAAAATTCTTTTAAATCCTATATACCTATAATTTGCGTTGAGCTCCACTAAATATTTTGACATCAAAATGTCTTTTTTTTTTTAAAAAGGCAAATCAACTTTCAGAATCTCGAACATAAATAGGTACTCATAAACAAACACACAATCAAGTGTAATTTTTGTTTTTCATCATTTCTAAAGTTTTTTCGCTTTAGGTAGTTCCGAAGGAGGCAACAGAGTAGTTGCCAAAACGTTAGCTAGGTGGATTCGTCCGGGCCTTTTCCAGGGTAAATTGTTATTAAGAGTAATTTTACTGTAAATTGTGCGAAATTCCTTTTCCAACAATGAATGAATCGCCCAAAAATGTGTATGAGGTAGACAATACCCAAAAGTAAGTACTTAAAGTTCAATTCTTGTTTAAAATTATCCTTAGTTTACAGTCACTCTCAGTCAACCCCTATGTACTGTCCTTGTTTGGTTTTAAGTTTTAACACATTGTAACGAAGTTTTTTCTCTAACTCACAGGTAATGACGTCACAATTAACATTTTCCTTATAGTTCATCACCCCACTCATTACAACACCTTTTATTTAAATAAAGAAAACGGGAATTCCCCATATAAAAGCAAAGGCAATGGCCAAAAAATGGCCGTAGGTCCGCGGGTGCGCTCATAGATGGCGCCACCTGTTGGTCGCGCTTAGCAAGCCGACAGAATTTATTAAGACTAGTAAAATAATTCGAATATTTTGGAGTCGACCTCTCGACAGTCGAGAGGTCGACAGTTGATGGTGTGTCGATCGAATGGGAGGACTCGATGAGTTAGTACCGGATATCTGACATTCTGACCTAGGGGGCCGACGTTGTTGCTTCACGTTTCGGCTCCTGACGTCATGCTAGGGTTTTATGACTCAAAAGGGGTGGATTTGTGATTTTCCGGTGTAGTTGGAATTGTCGTGCTCCACCGGATTACCTGTGACGTTCAAGTGACGCAGGTGCCATGCTGATTCTGGCCGCGTTCATTTTGTTCATCACAGAGTGCGTTCATATTTTTAACCCGGGAAAATCGCTAATACACCGCTCACCGTACCGCTTCCTTCAAATCCGATTTGGACCTATCACCGATTCCGTCACCGTCCTGTTTTACATACTGGACTGCCCGTAGCACCGATCTTCAAAGCCAACCTGGATGTGATTAAACCGAAACCGACTATATCCAATTCCGAATTATAAAGTACGCTTCCTCCGAAACCCCAGTCCTAGTGGTCCCAAAGCTCCGTTACCTTTTAATATTGTTGTTACTGCTTGTACGCAATATTGAAGTTTCCGACCCCGACCGATCCAGTACAGAATGTACTGGTTTATTACCGAAACCTCCCTTCTTCATAATTTCGTTTACTAAGTAACTAACTGTTGCTCCCCCCCCCCCCCCCCTTTCGCTGTTATTAATTTCATAGTTTTAGGATGTGTTCGTATGTAGTTATAGAGATTCACTAACAGTCGTAGTATTAGCAGGTGTTTGAATGTTGTTTTACCGTAGTTTAATAGACACCCTATTATTGTTCCTTACTCCGGGTGTTTTAATCTAAAAATCCTTGGAATATTTCTCCCTTGTTTAAAAGCTACCTTGTAGGCAATAGCGGTCCCTTTGTCGCTTTATAAATATCAAAGGGTGGCACCCGAGACTCAACGAATTAATTAAGTATCAACGGACCTGAGAAAGGGCGTCGCAATATATATCATCAAAAACGAATTTATAGAAAATTACTATTTTACTAATGATTGTAATTGGCACCAGTATTATAATTCCAATAAAACATGTTTAAAATCTGTAATGATTTTTTTATGAAAAAGTGAAAAGTTTCATATATTAAATACGTCGAGACATTAGTAAATGGACGTCGGAAGACGTCTAAACGCAGACGTCCCACTGACGCGACGTGCGACAAATTGACGTCTTGTGGATGTGCCATGTAGCCGTAATTTGGACGTCCATACGACGTAGTGTGCTATCTGGGGTCAAACACGTTTTTGTATGTGCTTTTTAATTAAACATTAACGCTCTGTAGATTTTTAACTTAGCATTTTTGGTTTACAGTTTTTGCCTTAAACTAAAATTAAAACTGATTAAAACGGATTCACTAATTTTTATCGAATAAGTTTATTTAACTGGGTTCAAAGTTCACACCCTGGTAAAACTCATTTGACATAAATTATATTCATGTAAATGGAAAAAAAATAGGTTGAAAACGTTGATTTAACGTTTTAAGTAAGGTTGATAGATACGTTGAATAAACGTTTTAAGCAAGGTTAATTAAACGTTTTAAGAAAACGTAAATTAAACATCTTAAGCAAACGTTGATGAAACGTTTTTAGAAAGGTTGATAAAAACGTTGATTCAATGGACATAATCACGTTGAAAAAATGTTTGGTTACGTCCATCTTTCATATGCCACTTGCCACTTTCACAAGTTAGTCGACTAGCAATTAGGAGAGGAATGCAAAATTATAAGTTATTAAAATTAGAATTTTTGAGACGTTTGAGACTTAAATTATTTAATAAAAAGGGAAAACCATGAATTTTATAAGTGTAATGTGTGTTGTGGCTACAAAAATAGACACTGAGACAACTTCAAAATATCAGTAATGTATTGAATTCCCATACTTTCATTTTTCAATTTTTTTTTTACAAAACTCAAGCATACAAGAATGTTTTTTCCTTAAATCGACTAATCTTAACATAACTTTCTAATAGTTTCAAAATTAAGACAAAAAACGAGATGACATTTTCTTTACAATCACCAACAAAAAAGTATGAAAGTCAGTAGCTTTGTATAACTGACAGTCAGAAATGTTACTGGTTTTACGAGAAAATTCACATGGTACACAGTTTCGCAAATTTTTAAGACGCAAACAAATTTTTTGGACAACAGGACAGTGGTAAAATCGGTTTTCATATTTCCTTCGAACTTTGCATAGAGTGTCGGTTGAAATTCGCCAGTATTTCCGTGATATTCAGTTTTTCAGGACTTCAATATATTCAGGAGGGATCTGGTATATAGGAGATTTTAAATGGCCCCAAAGGAAAAAAATCAAGGGGCAATAAATCTAGGAATCGTGGTGGCCATTCTGTAGGACTTCCTCTGCCAATTCATTTGACATTTCTTAAAGCAGTAATAAATCAATTAAATGACAAAACATTCCTCTTTAGATTTGGCTCAATAAACCGAAAAATGCTTGAGGAATTGTAACTTTGGTATGGTAATTATGATATTTTTACAAGTATGGGTTATATCATTTGACGTTAATTAGCTGAGGTAATTAATTGGTAAACTAATGTATTAGTAAAGTAAGTAATGCACCATTTAAACTTAACAATTAATTAGGAAAATTTACAACTAAAACTAGGCACCAAATGGACTGATGTACTTGACGCAATTATCTTTTAACCACTTTTAATGTAATGTTTTTAGATGAATAGGAACAGAAATTATTGTCGATTCACTGCAGCTGCACCGAATTTAATTTAGTCGACCCCAAGCCAATAAACCTGCTCACGCTTTTTTAAAATGAACGTTAATACAATAAAACTCGAAAATTTACCTACAGGGCATAATTGCATTCCGTGTGTCCTACAGTAAACTCAATTTTAACTTTTATTTCCCCTGTCGATACATCAGTATACGTCGAGAGAATACACATATTATTGTTGATTTATAACGTTTTCCCATTTTATTTCCAAACTTTAATGGATTTGCCTTTGTCGCTCACTTATGCCATTTTTCATTTTGTCATAGCTATTTCATTGTACGAGTCGTGAATTTTAAAACTAGGCTATTTGAATATCGCTATTAACACGTCTATTAGGGGTATGTCACTCGCTGTTCACTGAATTCGCATAACGCTTTTAAAACTTTTTAAAACAAATAAAATTAATAAGTAAAAATTGACTTGTGAGAGTGTGGATTTTAATAAGCGTCAACGACCTAAGAAGTGTCACCAGAACTAAGACGAATGAACGCCAGAGCAGAGACCTCAACCGAGGCGTCAAATAATGCAAATTATTCCTAGGGAAGGATTGACCTCAAAAAGGTTCGGCGATATGAATATTAGGGCGGCAATAGGAAAATGTGTCCACCTCGGTAGCAACCCACGTCGAAAAGGGCAAATATTCGGGCTATTCGTCTTGTGTCGAGGTCAGACATAACTAACCTGAGATGATGAATGGGGCCGTCATCATTAAACTGCCGGAGCACTTCGTGTAATGACTTTGGGCCCATTACCGTCTTACTATGGAAACTATTTGAAATGCCTTTTCAAAACAGTGGTTTGCGTAATAATTTTGGCAAAATATTTGGGAGCGGGGAACGGACTGGAATGAATTTGGGTCGCAACGAGGCCCTCAGGTCGTTATTATTTCGAGGTTTTGTTGAGCTTTGGCCTTTAATTTATCTAATTTATTTAGGGTTTAGTTACTAAGTATTTGTTCTTGTGTTCTATAAATTACTATTTTTGTTTTTTTCTATTTTCTTATGGGTATTACGCCCCAATACAATTTTTTGTTTTTTTTTTGATGCTGAAAACCGAATTATTCTCATTATTTCCAGTAAAATTAGTGAAAATATTAATTTAACTCCCTTTTCAGGATAAATTGATATCATCAGTAATTCTTGATGAGAATAGTGCGAAATTTGGTTTCTAGCATCAAGAGAAACACTCAAAAAAATTGTGTTGAGGCGTAATCCCCTTAAGAAAGTAGTAAAAAAATGAATAATCCGCATCAAAGATGCCTGGTGTGGGTCTTATATTTGCTTTATCTTTAGACAATTAATAACTAAACATAACAAACTGCAACATTCTAAAAATATAAGACTGTGAAGGCTTTCACGGCCGGTCAAAATACAAACTAAAGTGTTTCCGGGCTTTTCGTGGTCCAATGAAATTTCATCCTGACGTCTCGTCTATACAGCTGAGGCAGACATTTTCAAAGACGATGAGGCAATGGGCGAAGTGATTTCCCGTGCTTCCTGACGTTGACTGATTCGTGTGGTGAGCTTCGTGGTATTTATTTCCTTGCGGTCGCGCTGCAGATGGGTGGGGTGGGGGTAGTGGTGGCGTGGTGTTTCGGCGTACTTGAAGTACGTTGTAGAACTCGCTCCAAGTCTCCATTTGGAAACGTAATTTGCTACCTCCTGTTGAAATTGTTGTCGTGCTTAAAGATCTTTATGACCTCTCTCGTTAGTCTCAGATAGAAACGCTGCGATTGATATAAGATATCCAACTCGTTGAAAAGGATGTCATGACCTACGGAGAGAGCGTGCTCTGCTACTGCTGATTTTGTGTTTGCCTTAGCCTGCAATTCCTCTTATGTTCGGTAATCCTCGATTTGACACTCCATTTTGTGGCGTCAATGTATAACGAGCCACAGTTGCATGGAACTCGGTAAATTCCGGGTGCCGATAGGGGATCTCTTTGATCTTTGGCCGATGTCAAGCTCTGATGTATTGTACAAGTGAGTTTAAAGGCAGTTTTAACATTGTGTTTACTAGTGTGGAGCTAACTAGTGATCCGACCACCCAGATTCTTAGGGCCAACAATTTAATCAAGGACATGGCACAAACTGAGACCCGTCGTGAGCTCCATAGGAAGCCCGACCTACGAAATCACGAAACATTTCACAAAACAGCTACAACCTAAATTAGGAAATTTCGGAAAGGAGTCAGACAGGGGCTCTATATCCTCTGCTGTTTAATATTTACTTGGAGTTTGTTTTTTGGGAGGCACTGAAATATGAGCTGGCGGGTATAGCTATCAATGGCAGAACTGTCAGCAAAATCAGGTACGCTGACGATACCGACGCTGTAATAGCCAAGCTGCCTCAAAGATCTGCAGAGACTGGTAAACAAAGTAGCAGTAGTTAGCGAAGATTATGGGCTAAACATTAATATCAATAAAACAGAAATGCTAATAATATCCAAAAGGAACATCAGTGGTCAGCTGACTATACGCAATAAAACAGTTGATCAAGTCCATCACTTCAAATACCTAGGAACTATTATAAATGAAAATGCTGCGCACAAACAAAAAATCTTGTGTACCATTAACTGAAAAAATTGCTGACAAACCGAGATCTATCTTTGACTTTGAGAGTGAGAATGATGCGGTGTTTCATTGTCACTCTTTCCAATCAACGACTTTCCAGTATTACTATATGATCTTGAAGGATGGATACTGAGCAAGGAAACATCGAAGAGACTGGAATCGTTTGAGTGGTGGGTGTACTGCCGAATGTTAAAGATCTCCTGGATGGACCGCATTGCGAAAGACAAGTTCTGAAAAGAACGGATAAGGAAATGGAAATTCTTTTTTACAATTAAGAGAAGAAAACTAGAGTTTCTCGGGTATGTTATGCGTAATTCAAAATATGAAATTCTGCAGCTCATCATGCAGGGGAAGATCGTGGGACGCAGAAGCGTCGGTCGACGTAGAATTTCCTGGCTACGTAACCTGCCAGACATTGTTTGACCTCTCATCTGTCGAACTATTTCGGACAGCTGCCTCTAAAGTTAGAATAGCCATGATGATCAGCAACCTCCGAAGGAGAAGCTGAGATCAAAAAGAAGAATGGTAATAGATTATTAGATAGCTAAATTAGCTACGCACCAAAGAAAAATGCCGTATCTGTGCTCAAAACATGTCAAAAGTATATATAATTTCCACGTATCTGCATACCATGATTCCCAAAATTGAAAAACTTCAATGGCCGTTTTCTCTACCTCGCGCTTTCTACAGATACGGCATCTATTCCTATGACGGCAGCGTACTGAAGTGGGAAAAAAGAAGTTATTAATTGAGGACAATAATCAAAATTAACCCCAAACCATGAGTTTTACAGTGCGCTTTGACTCTAAATTCTTACGTGCTCTCAAGGGAATAAAACCGTTGACACTTTAAAAATTAGAAAATTGTTTACGTACATATCCATTGTCTAATATTTTTAAAGGATAGACTGCAGTAATACTCTTCTTAAACGTTTATTCTATATGTGTCAAATTATGCATAAGAAATACAAAATTGCAAGTGTAATAAATGTTTGATCCTAGTTGCACGAGTCATTTGTTTGAAGCATTATATAACCCAAGTTCCGAACAATCTCATATTATGAAAACGCTGTTTTCGACCTTTTAAACGACTGATAAACCATAATTTCGCAAGCTCTAATTGTACCCATCCCCTTGCGTCAAAGCCTCACTGACGAGCCGTATACGGGGAAACTAGTATGGGGATGGGCACAATTAGAGCTTGCGAAATGATGGTTCATCAGTCGTTTAAAAGGTCGAAAACAGCGTTTTCATAGTACCTAAGCGCTAAAAACTGATTTCTGTATTTTACAGTAATCTGCATCATTTTCCTTAGACCGCGCAATGACGTTGATACTGGAGGAGTGCAATCTCGTTAGTTCAACAGACGGACACGGATGGCGACACCGGTAGACTTTTCTCGGTACTGCTATGAAACGTGCTTTGAGTAGCGAAAATTTCGCAAGTTTTGATTGTGCCAAAGCCTCATACGGCGAAACTAATCTCTGGATGGGCATAATTAGAGCTTGCGAAATGATGGTTTGTCAGTCGTTTAAAAGGTAGAAAACAGGGTTTTCGTAATACCGACGGCTAAAAATTGATTTCTATACCTTAGAATAAACTGCATCAATCTCATATTACATCTCGCTTTTTCGCTCATCTGTGGTCCATGAATAAAATGGTCACGTCGGCTATGTAGGGCAAGAAGTGATAGTGCACAGGGGGCAGGGTTGCCAAAAGAAGCTATTTTTTATTAATCTGTAAAAATTTCGCATATTTTTGACATACAGATCTATACTCTATATCTGTCAAAGTATGAAATAAAAATAAAAAACTGTGAGGTGTAATTATTAGGATCAAACATTCATTACTTAATCGATAAAATTTTCCGGCTTTTTGATTGTACTCATGGCTATAATTTTGACCCTTTTTTCCTAGGACAGGCGATAAGTTACCTTAGTGCCTGGCAATATAACTTTATAAATTGATTAAAAATATCCGTTAATGAACCTAACGGGTAATCATTAGCGCATTCCCCCTTTAATAAAAATTTTATTTAGAATATGATAAAAGCATTTCGGCCTAACATCTGTATAATGGCACAAAAACGATTAACCTCGAAAGCTTTTAGTCAAGGGTAAATTAGGGACCTTCCCTTTCAGTATGAGCCAAATTGAAAATGTGTCGGGTTTAAATACGAGCCATTTTTGGGAGCATAAATTTACTAATGGATTTCCAAAATAAAATTAGGCGGTTTATTAAAAAGTTTTTAAACGGCCTTTGTCGACAGGAAAAATGGAAATTTAGCCCTTTCCTGGGTATTGTGGCAAGTCACATACTCGCATCCCCTTTCAAACGTGTTTGGCTATTTTCGTTCCGGGTTGTCTATAACGTTTCTAATTTGATTACATTATTCAGGCCTCCTCATTTCCAGTCGTCAATATCCAATTGCGTTTCAAGTACATTCCGACGCGTTTCCAATATTCCCGGTACCCTTTGTTCGATATTATTCGTTAATATAAATTCCGCATTAATAAAACATGGCCTCTCCTCTAATTTGTGCATTAGAATGCACTGGATATAGGTTCGGTATTTCAATGTCCTAGGAATTTCGATCCGATCGATAGAAGGCGTGTGTCTGCGCTTGACAGATTAATAAACAGACTACTTAAAAAAGATTTTACCTATAGACGAATGCGGAAGGGTGCTCTCAGAACTTAAATTAGAAATTGGGAAGTTTGATTGATATCGGAGGGGGAACTATATTTGCTAAGGACGTTTTGATGAGTAGGCATTGTAGTGTAAATTTACCTTATGGAGTGTCTTTGTTCGGGAGCAGGATTAGCAACTTTTATCCAAGCCTTTTGTTCCATGCAAAACCTTTTGCAGACAGCACATATTGGATAATTGCGAGGAAGGTAAAAATGAAGTCCCTAAAGGCGCGTTGACACGGTTCAGTTTGGTTGAGCGAATCATCCCATATGAATTTCGTAATGAAAGCAAATACAGGGTGATTAAAAATTCAGTACAAAGACTTTAAAGGCATTTTTTTCCTATAAACATGCGTGCTAAATAATAATACAATAAACCCCTTCTACGGGCCCTCAAAGTTGGATTTTTTTTTTAATTGTGGCCCTATTTATTCATAAAAGTTCTTGAAAATTTGTACATCACCGTCTCTCAACGAGCTTTTTCATTTATTTTTTCAGAAATGCTGAAATTTTAATTCTTCGCAGTTTCTTGCAATTACAGGTTTGCTATTTTCTCCATTCCTAACAGTCATGAAATGTGAAAAAGGTTTAAAATAACTTTTTAAAGTTTATAAACGTCTGTGGATTGTAATAGTTGTCAAATTACAACGTCCCAGCTTCGTATCTTTTTCCTTATTTTTATGATGAGACTGCAGCCGTTCAGTCAAGGAGTTTTTCTCGAAAATGGTTAGTTTCTTCAAGAAATCAAAATTAGAGATATTTGTTTGGGCTACTAGATAGTGACGATGAATTTAACAAAACTACCGGGAAACATAAAATGTTCGTCATAATTTATTAGAGGTTAAATTTTTGAGAACATATATGAAAAAAATCGTTGAGAAACAGGGATGTACAAATTTTGAAGAATTTTTATAAATAAATACGGCCACAATTATAAAAAAAAATTTAAACTTTGAGAGCCCCTAGGGGAGAGAGGGTTCATCTTAGGGCCCATGTTTTTAGGAAAAAGCGCCTTATCTTGACTCCGCAAATATGCCCTTAAAATCTTTGTACTGAATTTTGTATCACCCGGTATACTTTTGTACGAAAATATATCAACCAAAATAAATTATGCAGATTATTTCAAAATGGCGTCGAACGAAATTCTACTGTTAGGAATTAGGAGTTCACGCTTTGACAGAGCTTTCAAATTACTTAACTTACGTAAATTTACACAATGGAGATTTTCTGAAAAATTCAAATCATGTTTAGTGCAATTATGCATTAAAAAGATGATTTAAAGCGTCTAAAGACCGAAATTTTAAATTTTTGGAGAATTGCAGAGTTAAACTATAACTTCTTAAAAATAACCCACATTCTCTAAAAATGCAAATTTTGATATTTTTGGATAAACTCAATATAACGCAAAATAACGCAAATCTGATTCAAATCTTCTGGTGTATTATTTTTAGCAAAATTCTCTTTCGGACTAAAATATATAAAATTTGGCTCAAATTGCAAATTTGGACTTTTTCGAGAAAGCCAGGTTAGGATAAATGCCAAAATTGAAAAAATTCATTTTGGAAATAGTGCCAAAATTAATTTAAAATCACTCAAAGCATTTAAGTAAGCAAATTAAAACTTTTATAAAAACTCAGGTTATGACAAGGATTAAAATTAGTTAAAAAATACTTAACGTGTTTAAAATGAGAATTTTAAAAATTTTGGAAAATTGCAGGTTTTCAAAACCTTCCAATACTGATTCAAGGCAATTTAAATATGCAAATTAAGAAGCTTTAGAAAAACTCAGGTTCTTTAGGGTCTAAATCCATCAAAAATGACCTGAAAATGTATATTTGAAGTTTTTTGAGTTATTGAGATAAAGAATTTTAGAGCCAAACTCGTTTCAAAATGACTCAAAAGATTTAAGAAAGCAAATTAAAATAATTTGAAAAAATGCAAGTATGGTTAGGACTAAAATCAGTTAAAAAATACTTAAAGCATTTAAAAACTGAAATTTAAAAACTATGGAAAATTACAGATTAAGATTAGGAACAAAACTTGCCAAAAATGATTTAAAGTAATCTAAAAATACGAATTAAAAGTTTTTGAAAAAATTCAGGTCCTTTAAGGTTAATATTCATTAAAGAATAACTCAAAGCATATAAACCTGTATATTTGAAGATTTTGGAGTTATTGAGTTATCAGTTTTAAAGGTAAGGTTGGTTTAAAATTACTCAAAGTTTTTAAAGACGCAAGTTAAAAGTTTTTGAAAAAATTTAGATGCGATTAGGGCCAAAATCTGTTAATACTTAAAGCCTCAATAAATAAGAATTTTTTAAAATTGTTCGTTAAAATTAAGATCAAAACTGAGCAACAATGATTCAAAGCAATCTCAAAATGCCTGTTAAGTGTTTATGGAAAAATTTAGGTCAAAATTCATTAGAATGCATATTAAACTTTTTGAAAAACTCAAGTTATTACCAGGGCCAAAATAAGTTAAAAATTACCTAAAGTGTTTAAAAATGGAAAATTAGGAAAACTTGGGAAATTGCAGGTTATCGAAACCGCCTAAAACTGATTCAAAGCAATTTAAATATGCAAATTAAGAAGTTTTAGAAAATGTCAGATACTTTAAAGTTTAAATCCATCAAAAATGACCTAAAGCATGTAAAAATCTATATTTGAAGTTTTTGGAGGTGCTGAGATAAGAACTTTAAAGCCAAAATCGTCTTAAAATGACTCAACATATTTAAAAAAGCAAATTAATACTATTTGAAAAAATTCAAGTCACTGTAAATTTTCCAAAATTTCTTTTTCTTAGATATTGAGTATTTTCCGGAAAAGTTAATTTCGTCCAAAGATTTCATTGGTCATTTCTGTCCGTCTTCTAGCCAACGATGGCAAGCTGCACCCTTCTTTCGCGTGGTACAAGCGCTCTACAGAAACGTCGGGAATGAAGAGGAGAAAGTGGGTTTGAGGACTCGCTTGTTGAACCCGTTGCAATTCAAATCGTCGTGCTCTGATTTGCTTTTTTTTTGATGGCACACTTTTGCATCTGAGTTTTTCTAAACGTCAAATTTGTCAAAACGTCAATTACTTGTTATTTAATTAGTGCTTTAAAATCGCTATTTCGCTAGCCTACGGAAAAGCTACGCTCGAGTGTCTTCTATTGCGCCATGTAGTGTGAACCCACCTCTGTCGTTTTCCTACAGCAAGGCTTTTTTTGCAGTAACCTATTCAAGTTAAAAAATTCTTAAGGCGTTTAAAAATGCAAAAATAAGGAATGTAGAAAATATAATTCTGGAAAATTACAGCTTAAGATTAGTTTCAAAACTGATCAAAAAGGATTCAAATTAATCTAAAAATTCGAACTAAATGTTTTTGGAAATATTCAGGTTCTTTAAGGTCAAAGTTCATTAAAGATAACTCAAAGCATATAAAATGTATATGTGAAGTTTTTGGAGTTATTGAGATATCAATTTTTAAGATCGGTTTAAAATTACTCAAAATATCTAATAATATAATTTAAAACATTTTCCTTTCAAAAAGTTTTATTTCGGTTGGTTGGTTTAATAAATTTGGAAAATATAATTTAATTAACAAGGATTTGAAAGACAAAATTTGGAGAATTTTGAAAAATTGCTGGTTAATATTAGGATCAAAACTGACCAATAATGAATCAAAACAATCTAAAAATGCAAATTAAGTGTTTTTGGAAAAAATTTGATCAAAATCCATTAAAAGTGACCCAAGGCATCTAAAAATATAAAAGCTGTCTTTTTTTAATTCGTGCACTATTGCTATCTCCGAAATAGCATGTGTCGGTTAAATTAGCAAACAATTTTTGTCGAAAGTCTTTTGTCGAGACGTCATGAAAAACTTCTTACAGTGTTGCCACATTGTAGGTACTTTTTGAAACATTTTTAATAAATTCTATTTCAAGAGCTATTGGTGACCAAAAAAAGTTTAAATTACAAAGTTTCACTACGATCTAACACCTCCATTTGACGTCTCAGCATTAGCTTTCCAACCGAGTTACCAGTAAGTATAAAGTATTTTTCTTTAAATAAGGACCTGGTTTTTGTTGCCTTTTACATTTTTTTTAGATATTTCAGAAACATTCAAAATATGGCAACATTGTAAAGGTGTTCTAAACAGGCTTCCGTAACTACAGCCGCTTCGGAGATAGTAATACTGCACGCACTTAAAATAGACACCCTGTGTATTTGAATATTTGGAGTTATGGAGATAAAAAATATTAAAGCCAAATTCTGTTTAAAATGACTCAGAGTATATAATAATGCAAACTAGAACTTAAAAAAAATCCGATTTTAGCATGAAAATGCTAAAATCAGATAAAAAATACTTAGAGTCTAGCAATGGAAGTTAATTTTTTTTTTTCAAATTGCAGGTTAAAACTGCAAATTAAACGTTTTGGAAACATCTTTAAGGTCAAAATTCATAAAAATGATCCGAATCACAAAAAAAAGGTTTTTGGAGTTACTGAGATAAGAATTCTAAAGTCACAATCGCTTTAAAATTAGTCAAAAATTTAAAATAGCCAATTTAGATTTCTTGGAAAAACACTGGTGAAGATCAAGTCAAATTTGCAGTAATTCCAATTCAGAATCGGTTAAGAAGGACTCAAGGCGTCTTAAAATATAAATTTAAAGATTTTGAAATTTAAAAATAATTTAAAGCTTTTACAAAATGCAAATTTGGAATTGTGAAAAAAATACAGGTTAGAATTAGGGTCAAAATCCTTTAAAATTGACTGAAGAACCCATTGATGAACTCAAATTGGGTTAGACTTTTTAAATTATGAGTCTGTAATTTTTAAAATTAGAAACTAGATATTTCTAGAAAGACAAGACATAAAAACTGTAGTATGTTATAAAAATTTTTTTAGGACTGAGTGGTCAATTGAGTTATGAAAAAAAAACAGTTTTCTGTTTCCCAGTTCCCACACTAACTTTGTTATTTTCAAAGATAAATCCATTGAGTTTGTACTCGTTTTCAGCTAAATTTACCAACTAAGGCGATGGTCCAGTCCAATTTTTAAAACCTCCAACCGTTCTCGAGATATCTACTAACCTTCCTTTTCTCAAAAATAAACTTTTGAACTTTGTATTAGTTTTTATCTAACTTTTTCCAACAAAAACATCGGTCCAGTCCAATTTTTTAAACCTTCAACCGTTCTAGAGATATTTCTGACTTTGCTATTTTCCAAGATAAACCCATTGAGTGTATGGTGTGAATAAATCCATTGAGTGCGTCTGTATTTCTGAAAACTTGTATTATTTTTCAAAGATAAGCCTGTGTAGTTAATACTCATTTTTAGCTAAGTTTTTCCAACTAAGTCGGTGCTCCTAGAAGGCTAGAAACTCCAACTTCCAACCCTTCTGCAAATTCATTAATTTTGTTATTTTCACAGATAAACACATGAAGTTCGTATTCGTTTTCAGGTTCTAGTTCGTTCCAGGAAAAACCGATGATCCACTCCAATTTTTTAAATCTGTAACTGTTCTCGAAATATCTACTAATTTTTTTCCAGGAAAGCCCTAAGTAGTTGGCTTCTAGAATAGTCAAATAAAAGGAATTAAAAAAAATGTGGACAGAGGTGAGAAAGTAAAATAGACCCATAGATTGTTTTAATGTAAATTTAAACACAAAAAATGTGCATTAGTTGACAATTCCAAAAATTGATAATTTTTTGTAGAGAAATTTCAGTTGAAGGAAATCAAAGAAGAAAAAGAATGGAGATATACAGATGAATTGAGAAAAATTATTCCCTCTGGTGCACTTTTAACATTCCATCATAAAACGGCTTGCTTTTTAAAAAGATCTTGGATCACAAGACAAATAAACAGAGAGCTTGGGATTGTCTCGCCTTGACCTTAAAATACTTCAAAGAGAAAAACGTGAATTGTTTGCTTGGCATTTGAAGTAAACCAAGGCGTATTAAATTAACAATTTGCAAATATAGTCAAACACTCTTCATTGTGCTCCGACTGAAAGTTATTTTAAAGCTTCTGAAACTGTACAGACGCGTCTGACCAGTGGCTAAACATTGTAACTGATATTGCAATATAATATAACAATAAAAACTCACTTTGCAGATAAAAAATGCTGAGCTGCCTCTTAGTAGTTTATTGGTTCTATCTTAGAACACAATTAACTTAGAAAAGAGCACTTTGGTCCAGTATAATGATAAATACTATCGAAAGGTGGCCTGGCCACGGTCCAAAATAAAGATGTACTTTATCACTTTGAACGCTCGACTAATACCAATCCGAGAATATTTTTTCGGCCTTGGCTGGCTAAGTCTTTTCCAAATTGTTATCAAATATCCTGGAACTGTTCCTTTTTCAGCTTCATATCAGGTTGCAAAATGATACAATCTCGTTCATTTTCGGAAAAAATATATACCATAGATCAGAAAACAAATTATTGCTAGGTATGTACCATTATAACTAATAATTATTTAATCGATTTACAAACCTCGAATTGCAATAGTTTACATTTCTCGAATATATTCACAAAACTTTCACTTAGAGAAAGTTTCGAAGAAAGATTGAACTTCCATTTATTTTTTATATCACGTACATGCCAAGGCAGCTGTTTCCCTACCAATAAATGGTTAGTTATACTTAGTAGCAAGGTTTCTTAGAAGGTTTTTTATTATTGCGTAAAGGTTTTCTTGAATAGGGTAGTAGGTACAGGGTATACTCATTGTCCACTTTAGAAAATCTGAACTTAACTTCCACATTTACTGTGTTCTTTTAGAGGTTAAATGTGAAAACATTAAAAATATTGAACATATGTTCTGTCAGCAAATGCTAATTAAAACTTGTATTCACCTTCCTACTAATTGAGAAAACTGCTCAATTTTAAAAACTTTGTTCTAGTGCTAGTTATTGGCTAGAAGGACAAAGACACTCATTTACAGTAGTTGGCAATTTTTTAATGTTGGTAATATCCATCAAGCTAATAAAATTCTTCCACAGAGCTACTTCTATCTTCTAAGTCTCAAAAGAGGGATACCTAAAGGCAAAAAGTTACAAATTTTTATGACTTAAAGTGCAGTATAAAAACAAGCTTTCCGTTAGTTTTTCAGTGAAATTTTTTTTGTATGCATAAAATATGGTATTCATCAGGGCATGGTTTACATTTTACTCCTTCTGAAGACTCCCTGAAGACACTCTGCTCTGGTTTCGTTGTTCTGGCTGAATGTTCAAGTAAGTTTTCTTAGCCTTACTTAGATTCTGTACTCAAAATGAAGATTAAAACTAATAGCAGTAGTGGTTTTGTAGAAAAGAGTTATGGACTCTATACTACTACTACCTTTCAATTTGATATATCTTTCCTAATCACTGCATCAAGTTAATAGGGGATATAGAGAGATCACTAGAAAGGGGTCACTTCAAGTTAATTTTCAAATCCGATTCTAGTCTGGTCACGTTTCTCGGATGTCTCCAGGAGGAGTCTACAATCGACAAAAGAAAGAGAAGAGCTGGGTCTGCATTGAGCTGGTTCTACATCAGGTAGAATTAAATCCTTATTCCCGATTGCAAGTTTGCAACAGTGCAGGCAAAAAAAGTACAATTATGATGTACTTTTGATAAACTAGGCGTGGACTTGATGGTTATTAGGTAGAGGATGGCAGTTCTAGAAATCCAAATAATGTGTTGAAATCATGCATTTTGTTGGATTCATTCCTTTGTATCTGTCCAATAGCTTGAAGTACTTCAGGCAAAAGCTAACATTTTTTCCTCATTCTTGTTGCCATTCTTTATGATAATATTTACGATTAAGATACAACATTTTTAGAAAATATGGCAACTTATTTGTCTGAGAGTGCAGGGTCTAACTGAATCATTGAGGTTGATCGTTTAGCTCCAATGAACAATTTAGCACTGGCTAATACTAATTTTTCTTGTTTTAATAAGAATTTATTATTCTATGTTTCATTTTTTTTCTGGAAAAGGGCTATTTTGTACGAAGACTAATTCTAAATCTCTATTATCTGCACATTTTTCAATGTATTTATTCTGAATGCAAGGTCTGAATATTTGGTTCATTGTAAAAGGTTGCTTAATTCATTAACATCGCTAGAATAAACAATAATCGTCAAATGCATATAGCAAGTACTAGTAGTAGTAGTAGATTGGGGGGGGGGGGGGGCTAAACCTTACGCCTAGGTCTTAAAGGCCATCAATCAAGGCTCTTCTTCCTTCAAAAACCTTCTAATCATCACTAATTTCAGAAAGTTGTATTTCCTTGGTGCCTTCTACAGTTTTTATGTTTACTGCCTTGTTGAACTTCATCAACTTTTTTCAGTTTTTTCTTGTCTCTTATCTCGTTTTGTTTGTTTTTTTTTTCAACGTCAGTCTACATATTACTAGTTTCCAAAAATCGCTCTCACAGCTTTTCTGACCTTCAATTTTTTTTTGTATTTTTTTTTTTGCTGTTTTTAGCCTTTCAACTTTTCGGTCTTCCTTTAGCCTTTCTTCATTTTGCTTTTGCACCATTCTCTTCAGATAATCGAATCTACAAACACAATAATTAGAGTTTTCACCGTTTTGTTTATAATGTATAATTATTAATTTTCTCACTTTACAATTGTAGAGCTAATTTCAAATTAGCGACATTTGCAATCATATTTCGTTATGTTGACGAATTTTGGATTAGGTGAGTTGCTAAAGAGTTGTTGTTGTTGAATGTTTGGGCTGGTAGCATTTCTAGACAGATTTAATTGGTCAGGGCGAGTCAACTTTATTTGAGTTGGCGACAGATTTCAGTGAGTTTTCACTCAAAAATAAGTGTCACACGAGTTTATAAACATTTTTTAAATCTTATTTCTAACATTTCTACGAACATTTCGTTGTGTAATTCACCAACACACAAGAAAGACAAGGAGCAGAACAGAACATCTTGATCTACCCGATAATCAAGCGGCCCTGCGAGCCATCTGGCAGGGATGCTCAAGAGTCACTGGCAGAAACAAAAAAGGTAACTCTGGGATGGGTTGAATTGGCGAAGCGTGGTTCCCAGACGTGCTTTACTGGATCAGAGCCATGTCTAGGAGTAAGCAATGGGTATGTCTCTCACACTTTAAATGAGTGAACATGGCAGAGTACAAGGAGAAAGTGGACACAGTCAGGAATATGTAAAGAAGCAGTCGGCAGTGTCTTTTAGACTTTATTGGAATCCTCAGTCTAAACAGACACATGCACCTTCTAGAAATGATGGACAGTCCACTCTACGCCCACTGTGGAGCAGGGGCAGTCATACCACGAGGTGGGCGCGACTGCACCACAGAACACTGAAAGCCGCCTTCCTCCATCGAGAGTAGATTCTGACTCTGAGATGGGATACTCTCCTTCATTATAGGATTAGAGGGAGACTCGTGGAGAGAATGCGGCTTTCTAATACCAAGACCAAAAAAAGTAGCAAAAAAGTTCTAGGCAGTAAAAGTAAAGTCAAAAGTCACCGCTATGGTCATGGTGGCGCATATATAAACGATTTTCATTCACCGAAATTATTTGAACACTAGATGATATCAGATAGAATGATCTGAGTGTATTGCCATCTTTACAATCTTATTGAAAAGCAAAGGATAGGAATACTCTCAGAGCGCTCGAGACCACCACCCGAAACCGTTATTAGTTGAAATCGCATGAGTTTTCAAATTGTGAGTTCGTCTGTTAAATGTCATGCGCGTCATCATATTTATCTGTCAATGTGACTTTTATTAATTTAGTAGTGATAATTATGCTACAAATTTTTAGTTTACTATAATTTCGAATTTTAATCACTCTGAAATAGACTTCTTATTTTCTGCATGCATTTTTAAAAGGTCTTTTTGCGTTTCGCCCAGTTGCAGGCCTCAGCTTCGCTTCGGCAGTCAATCTTTGGGCTCAGTACGAAAAGACCCACTTTTACTCCTAGTGACATAATCTACTATTATCACTATATTATGAAGATCTAATACGACTGTTTGGCTTGGATTAAAGGTCTTCTAACACACTAGTGGATTAAAGGTCTTCTAATCTAAAAAGATTTCCAGATTTTCTACGGTTCAGTTCGTTATCATTGTTGTAAATACAAATTTGTCAAATTTGTCGTATTTTAAACACCAGGAAAAAACAAGGAATCGCAGGAATGTAATTCTCCGCTACGCCTCGAGTGTACAGTTTTTCTCGTGCATTAATGGATTGGTAATTGTAATAACCATAAAAGTTAGTGCGGTTTTATAAACAAACTTTATTTATGTTGGCATAATATTCAGTGAAATTTCAGTCAAAAGTGAGTATCAGGCGAGTTCATAAACAATGTTTAAGTTAAACTGCTGGCAATTTAAGCAAAGAACAATTTTTAGTCTTTGCTTGAATTTGTAAAAATATTCGGTTGGATGTTAATCTAGATTTACAAAAAACTTTTAATTGGATTAGTAACAGATTTCAATCAATTTTCATGAAAAAGGAAATATCAAGCGAGTTTACAAATCATAACGACAGATTAGCTGCGTTTGTAAATCCACTTTTTCAGCTCTTCAAAGTAACAGTACATAAAGGAAAAAAACTGCAACAAACTTCGAACCAAAACAGTACATGATAAGTTTGTCACCCTCACATTTCCTCCTTTTCTTACCTTTCTTACCCTTTTGCCCCTTCTTAACCTATCACCATATGCATCGTACGTTACACTTTTGACGCTCTTTTGCTTTGAGTTACCGACTTTATTCTTTACTTTAATCATCTCTCAATACGTTTAGGTTTCAACATTTTATTTTGTACTTGTAGTAATCTTTATTATTTTTTTCATTTATTCCTTTATACCATTCCTTCCTGCTAGTGTACAAATATAACTTTAAATTAAGTATTACGTATGTTGTAGTTGTAGTATGTTGTAGTGATGAAGGCACCAATTTGTGTTGAAACGTCAAAATAACAACGAAGTTAGAAGCACCGGCTGTAACTTATTTTAATCAAAAACGAGGACCAGAACCCAAGATAACAACCAGCCATTATAGGTTATAGTCGTTATAAAATAGATTTACGATTTTATTGTGACGTCTAAAAAAAATTTTGTGATTCTCCTGAAAATTCTCCTTTATTTCACCAACTACCTATTTCCACTTGCAACACTATAGAATGTATGTACTATATATGTATCGCGGTTAAAAATACCACAAAACCTACTGTGCTACAATGGTATAAGCGCTTCTTCAAATACTCTCTCGTTTGGTCAAAGTAACATTTGCTGCATTCATTATCCAGCTCGTTTCAATCGTCAACCCTCTCTTCTCAAAAAAACCAGGAATCAAAGAAGAGGCATTTCGTTCGGTTCATCGAACATGCTGCATACTGGATATTGTTATCTCCTCATCTGGTGTATCATATATAATCTCAATAAACCGTGTCTGGTGATCAGACTTACGGCACTCCTCAGTTGCTCCCATTCCAGTTTCAAGAGTTTATTTGCCGCCACACTAGCTCTATCTTCGACGAACTCAGGTATGTCTTATTCCAAAGAGTCCATTCCATAATTAGCCGTGTTGTTTCCTTAGTAGGGCCTTGGTTTATCTACATACCAAGTCGGTTCTGGCTCAGTTTCTCACTAGCTCCTTTTTTGGCTGAAAGGTCCATTATTTCATTGGCTGTTTGTTGTTTTGATTTTTGACCAGTGCAGGTAAATTTTATTTGGCACACCAAGAGGCCTAATAATTTATACAATGTTTGATCATTTTTTACAGACTGACCAAATTTGATGACTTGGGTCTTCTTGTTCCTACAATATTTCTCATCCAATTTCTGGATTAAGAAATCAATTGAGAATATCCAGTTATTGCTATAATTTCTGTCTGGAATACCGTGGCCATATTATCAAGGCATATGGTTATATCAATCCCTAAACCTTTTGCAGGGGTTCTCTTTACGCACCCGTCCTTTTGGTTGTCTTGAACCCATCCGTAAACCTAACAGTTAGAGTTTTTGGTCTTGACATGTTTTTGTATATATTCTGAAGTGCTATAAATGGGAATCTAAACTAGTTGTCTCAATAGACTTCGGTGTTGATTGTCACGCCTCTAAATGGTTTTTATATTGATTCATAGCTTTTTGTACTAGAGATGTGCCTTAGTTATTGTTTCTGAGTATTGATAGGATAATAATTTCATTGTTTTATCAAAACCGTTGGTTAGGTAATATGTGATTTCTTCACAAATGGTTTTTATCACTATAAAAGAACCTTATGTGCAGAGACTATAGGTTTCTTATTTATAATTCAGGTTAGTTCAGGTTCAGTTTTTAATTAAATTATAAACCGAACAGAAAGAAAAGCAATAAATCCTAAGGTAGAATAGGACTATTAAATTTAACTATCAGTATCGAAAAATCAACCGGCGATTTGAAGTTTTTAGTGTTCATAATGTTTGTGATGTAATAGTATATTATACAACAAGCATTTAATGAGAGTCGTTATTCTCGAGGGTAACGTTTGAGCCCACGAGCGAAGCGAGTGGCACAAGTTGCCTGAGAGAATAACGCTCATTTAATGCGCGTTGAATACTGTTACGATTCGCAGCAACGCCGCATGGGAGGCGGGGCAACGCATGGGAGCGTGTTGGTTGGTGGAGCTTCGCGACCTATCCGCGCTGCGTCATGGCTGACACGAGTGATTTATTGCTCGTCTGGCTTAATCTAGAAGGCAGTTGTTTACAACCGTTTTTTTTTATGTGAGATTATTCAAGAATTCTTATAAAGAACTTTCTAGGTTTTTCTGTAATTTTAGGATTGTATATAAAAGGCGCATAGAGCGGCGGTTAAGAAATAGTCTTGTTTTAAGCGAGCTATAAGTAAGCTAATGTTACGAAGCGATAATAGAAGGCTATAAAGTGTTAAGTAGTGAGTTATTTAGTAGTCGAGTGTATTTGTGGAATAAATAAATAGTGTCTTCGTGTTAAATCGTTGCACTGGAATTTTTGAACCCTGAGTTCGCAACAATTGGTGTCAGAAGTGCGATTCCAGTGGGAATTTGAAGACTAATATTACTGAACTGTAAGTGAGTGCTTCATTGCCGGACATTACGTGTTTATGCCAGCGACCAGAAGCCAGCATCAAGCGATGGAGGATCAACTTGCCGCCCTGCTGTCCCTTATTCAACAACAGAGGGAAGAACAGGAAAAACGTGATCAAGTACAGGAGAGACGTTATAACGAACAGAAAGAAGAGCAAGAAAGACGTTATGTAAAACAAAAAGAAGAGCAGGAAAAACATTATAAGGAACAAAAAGAGGAACAAGAAAGACGTGATCGAGTACAGGAGCGACGTTATCTAGAACAGAAGGAAGAGCAGGAAAGACGTTATCTAGAACAAAAGGAAGAGCAGGAAAAACGTGATCAAGTGCAGGAGCAACGTCATCAACAATTCAAAGAAGAATTAATGAACCATCTCGCAGCTAGGGAGCAACAATTGGAAGAAAGAATAATGCAATCCGTTAACGAATCCGTTAACGAATCCATTAACGGCGTCAACAAGGGACTCGAAGCTGTCAACCAGAGGGTTCTCGAGCTAGAAAAGAAATTCCGGGAACAACTTGAGGACTACAACGTGTCTACAGAGAGTTTTAGCACAGCCAACGCTAAAATTAAGCCTCCCGATTATGACGGTACTACTGCATGGGAAATTTATAAAACTCAGTTTGAGGCAGCTGCAAAAGCTAATGGTTGGTCCGAGCCCCAGACAGCTACATCATTAGTGGTAGCACTTCGTGGAAAAGCGGCTGAGTTACTCCAATCTCTGTCGGCAGCGGATCAAAGTAATTATGCGGCTTTAGTACACACTCTGCAACTACGATTTGGAAATGAGCACAAAGAAACCGTGTTCCAGGCCCAGCTGAGGATGAGACATCAAAAGTCAGGTGAATCCTTACAAGAATTTGAGGCGGACATAGACAGACTCATTCACCTAGCATATCCATCGGCCCCTGAATCTTTTCAAATGCAATTTGCCGCCGAAAGGTTCATTGAGGGAGTTCGCGATAGTGACATGAGATACCACTTACGTCTAGTAAGGCCCAAGGATATCAGCGAGGCACTAGTTCGGGCCCTGGAATTCGAGGCGTCACGAGTGTCATCTAGTTCAGCTCCGCGTGTAAGAATGGCAACTTGCAATGAAGAGGAGAATACGTCTATGGCTGAATCCATGGCCAGTTTACATAAAGCGATGAAGGATATGGCAGTCAATATACAAGCCCTATTGGGAAGGACCCCTCGATCAACAGACAATCGGGGCATAAAATGTTTTAACTGCGGCAGACTGGGTCACATCAAGAGTAACTGCCGTAATAGGGCAAGAAGTCCGTCGCCGTCTTTTAGAAGACCAAGCGGCTACCAAGGCCGCCCTAGGTCCCAGGAAAACTAATTCCGGTCAATGCAAGGGGGCAATTGACCGGGGCCGCTAAGACCCCCAGGATCTTTAAAGTCAATAATTTGGGTGGCAAAAGTCTCACAGTGGCCGGACGCATTAAGGAACAGAAGATCCAGATTACCATCGATACAGGAGCAGATGTGACCATTGTAAAGCCAGATAAGCTTGTCGGATATACCATACAACCATTGCCCAACCCTATTATGTTAAAATCAGTCACTGGAGAGTCTTGCCCTATAGACGGAGAAGCCGATGTCACCATCATTATTGGAGAAAGACTCGAAGTTCGGCATAAAGTGTTGGTTGCCAGGATCAAAGATGAGTTTATTTTCGGAATGGATCTCATCAGGAAACATGGATTCTCCTATGATCACAAACGGAATATTGCGAAGTTTGTTGCGCCACAAAAGGACCTCGAACAAGATCACGCGGCCGAATGGTGCAGTACACTGTAGGTGCTCCATTCGAGAGGGTAGCAATTGATGTCGCGGGACCGTTTCCTCAGACTGAGTCGGGCAATAAATATATCCTGGTCGCCATGGATTACTTCACTAAATGGCCTGAAGCATACGCCCTGCCTAATCAAGAAGCAACGACTGTGGCAACGGTGCTAGTAAATGAAATGTTCTGCAGATTTGGAGTCCCTCTCGAACTTCATTCTGTTCAGGGCCGAAATTTTGAATCGGCTGTTTTCCAGAAGGTCATGGAACTTCTCGGAATTCGCAAGACCAGGACAACTCCTTTGCATCCACAGTCGGATGGGATGGTAGAGAGATTTAATCGGACCATGGAACATTACCTGTCTAAAATGGTGCCAGATCATCAGCGTGATTGGGACCAACATCTACCTCTCATGCTGATGGCATATCGAGGCTCTACGCATGAAGCCACTGGTTATACTCCGGCGAAAGTGATGTTCGGAAGGGAGATGAGGCTTCCTGCGGATTTGATGTATGGAACACCAGAAAAAGACTCGCACAACTCTGAGAACTTTGTGGAGGAGCTCAAGGAGAGGCTGAACAATGTTCATGAACAAGTCAGGAATAAACTGCGGATATCCAGTGATCGAGCCAAAGCAAGATATGACTTACTAGCTAACTCCCGCGGCTTCCAGGATGGTGATTTGGTGTGGCTATACAATCCGAGGCGAAAGGTGGGGAAGTCGCCCAAACTTAGCCAAAATTGGGAAGGACCTTATACAATTATAAAGAGGATTAATGATGTGGTGTATAGGATCCAGCGGACCCCTAGGTCAAAGATGAAGGTCGTTCATTTGGATCGATTAGCACGATACCATGGAACTCTATCTGTTCGGGACGAACAGCCTTAGGAGGAGGGCAATGTTACGATTCGCAGCAACGCCGCATGGGAGGCGGGGCAACGCATGGGAGCGTGTTGGTTGGTGGAGCTTCGCGACCTATCCGCGCTGCGTCATGGCTGACACGAGTGATTTATTGCTCGTCTGGCTTAATCTAGAAGGCAGTTTGCAACCGGTTTTTTTTATGTGAGATTATTCAAGAATTCTTATAAAGAACTTTCTAGGTTTTTCTGTAATTTTAGGATTGTATATAAAAGGCGCATAGAGCGGCGGTTAAGAAATAGTCTTGTTTTAAGCGAGCTATAAGTAAGCTAATGTTACGAAGCGATAATAGAAGGCTATAAAGTGTTAAGTAGTGAGTTATTTAGTAGTCGAGTGTATTTGTGGAATAAATAAATAGTGTCTTCGTGTTAAATCGTTGCACTGGAATTTTTGAACCCTGAGTTCGCAACAATACTATACTTTATCCACGACCAAGATTCTTGGTTTTCTCAAATATGATAGGTTATAGGTGCCACAAAGATAATTTACAATTTTAAAACCACGACCACGACTGGTTTCGCTATTCAATGGCGCGACGTTTGATGCGTCTTGTCGATAGATGACGGTCTAGACACCCGCGCATGTCACCGCATGTTCATTTCAATGCTACGAGGGTGGACGGTAAATTACTTCATTTTATGGCCTATTTTAAGTACTTTTCAGTGAAAAGTACATATTTTAGTGAAAAAGAGAAACTGTAAGCTACATTTGCCTCAATACATCCTAATAGAAGGATAATTATTTGAATGAACCAGTGGTAACTACCGATTTCATGTTTAGGGCAGTTTACTTTTTGAGTTGTCAGTTGCCTACGACATGTTTCGTTTCCATGACAACTCATTATTCACTTGTGAATAATGTTCATTATTCACAAGTGAATAATGATTAGCGTTAGTCTTGAGAATGTACAAGAATAATGTGATTATTATAGTATGGTCGTGGATAAATATAATAATATAGGTATAAGTGTCACTAAGTGATTGTAGAAAGCAAAGAGCTGAAGATTTTAATCAAACTACTCATCATTAGCCTTAGTTTACAAAGATAAAAAAATAAGGATCTTGTTTGTTAAAGTAATTATTAAATTTTTCACTAATTAGAAGTTTGTCGGGGTTTACAAACAATTTTCGTTTGCAATTTAAAGTGTTTTCCGGGTCCTGAAGCTGTTCGAACTCGAACGAAACACGCTGAAATCGAACTTCTTTCTGACGTTTCGTCTACAGTTGTCGCAGACATTATCAAAGGCGATAAGGCAATGGGCGAAGTGATTTCCCGTCCTTCCCGACTTTGACTGATTCGACTGTGGTCGGCTCCGTGGTATTTATTCCCCCACCGTCGCGCTGCAGTGGAAGGACTAAGGTGGGGGTAGTGGTGGCGCGGGGTTTCGGCGTACTTGAAGTATGTCGTAGAACTCGTTTCCAGTCTGCATTTATAAACGTAATTTCCTCTTCCCTGTTGAAATTTTTATCGTGTTTAAATATCTCAGCGGCCTCTCTTGTTAGTCTCGGATAAAAACGCTGCGATTGATATAAGGTATACACGTCGTTGTAAAAGAAGTCAGCAGTAGCAGAGGATGCTTTCTCCGAAAGTCACGACATCCTTTTCAACGAGGTGGATATCTTATATCAATCGCAGCGTTTCTATCGGAGACTAACGAGAGAGGCCACCGAGATATTTAAATACGAGGGAATTTCAACAGGGAGGAGGAAATTACGTTTCTAAATGAAGACTGGAAGCGAGTTCTACGACATAATTCAAGTGCTCCGAAACCCCGCGCCACCACTACCCCCACCCCAGTCCCTCCACTGCAGCCCGACGTCGAAGAATAAATACCAGGGAGCTCGCCACAGTCGAATCAGTCTGCAGTCAACGGCTGGAAGCACGGGAGATCACTTAGCTCATTGCCTCATCGCTTTTGATAAAGTCTTCAGCAGAAAAGCCGAAGAAATTCCATTGGACCAAGGATTCAGATCCCTGAAAACACTTTGTTATATTTATATATTGATAGCTTATTTGAGAGGAGGCAAGTTTGTAAACATTTTTCACTTTTCTTGGATGCAGCCCAAAAAGATGTATTGTCAGGATCAGAAATCACTGTCTCTGTCCCGATGGTTTCGCATCACTGAGCTTAAATGCCTAAAATTGATTTTTTGTAAGTTACTTAATAACTAAGTGTGTGCGCTTGAAGCAAGCACAAGTGGAAATGTCCCACTTTTACAATTTCTCTTTCTTTCTGGAGTTTTCGGGTGCATTCGACCTTGTGACTGCACTAAGGGAAATTGTTTGAAAAGAAGAGTTTCTTAATCTTAATTTTATTGTTTCTACAACCATACTTTTTTGTTGTACCTTTTAATCCATATTCTCTCAGCATTCATCTCACAAAGTATGAATATTTAATTCATTATGAAATGTTGTTGAACTATAAACTAATTAGAAAGGTGTTGGATCGCAGGTGTAGGACAAATAGCCACTTCACTTTCTCGAAATCGCCAACGTTTCGACCTTTATTTTTAGGTCTTCCTCAGGGCATTTTCAGTCAGTGAAGAACGTCACCACTCTATTCCTTTCACTAGTCTGTGCTTTTTATTTTATACGTTTTGTAAGCGTTCAGTAAAGGGAACGACCGACACGGCTCTCCACTCTGTAGTGCATAAAATAAGGAAGGAATAATAGAAAAAAAAAGTGCTGGAGACTCCAACACAGTTGGTTAGCTGGGTCAGATCAGCGCTCCGCAACCGTAATGTGACGGCTTCTCCGGCAGATCACCGGAGGGAAACCGAGGTCGACGGCAGCTGTCCACAAGGAAGCTGCTTACCACTTCGACTATGGTGTCACTTAATCGACGGTCAAACGGCGCAAGCGTATGTGGATGATCGACTAGTCATGATACCGGGCAGTTTCGTCGGCAGCGTTTGTGATCGAATCGTACTTTACACCAAAAGGAGGAAAACTATAGAATTCCGGTCGCCCTTGCTCTATGCAGGACCTCTACTGCTAAAACTTGATGCTGAGTACATGGGGGTGATCATCGACAGCGAGCTGACGTGGAAAAGTCACGTAGAAAAGGCATGCAATAAGGCAACAGTACTGACATGGAAACTGCGCAGGGCAGTGGTCAGGAGGTGGGGTCTAAAGCCACACGTTCTGCACTGGCTTTACAATGCAATAATCAAACGGAGGATATCCAATGGGTCCTTGGTCTGGTGGCCAGCGGTCGACAGGGCCACGCGTTGAAGTTGGCCAGACTGCATAGAACAGTCGAGCCATAACGGGTTAGTTCAGAACAACACGGAGAGCAGCTTTCATTGCCTTACTGGGTGCGCCCGAAGTTCCAATCTGGCTGAACAAGGAAGCGATGGTTTCCTGCAGGAAGATGGTTTGCTGCGACCTGTGGAAGAAAACAAACATGGGGGCAGTCACACGCAGATCGCCATCCTCATCTATCAGGACATCCCAATTGTCCTGATTTCTGTCGCAGGTGGGTCGCCCTTGCTATCGGCTGAGACTAAAGCAGCCACACGATGATTTTCCAGGCTTAGATGTTTGCAATACTCGAAAAGGCCACACGACCAGAAATCAAACAAGGAGCAGAAGAGAACATGTTTATCTACTCCGATAGTCAGGCTGCAAACCATCTGCAGGAACATAACTGCGAGCCATCTGCAGGAACACTAAGTCCAAAGCGCATTAAGGACGGCAGAGATGCTCTAGAGTCACTGGTAGAAACAAAAATGGTATCTCTGGGAAGAGTTCCTGGACATTTTGGACACATTGAGGAAAACGAGAATTTCCCAGACATGCTTCACTGGACCAGGGCCATGTTTAGGAGTAAGCAATATGTATGTCTCTTACACTCTGAATGAGTGGGTATGGTAGAGTACGAGGACAAACTGGACACAGTCAGAAATATGTAGATAGATCAAGGAAATCTACCGTAACCCGGATAGGTAGATCCAAGGCCTCGTGGCTACTTCGGAGAAGTTGGCAGTGCCTGGGATACCTTATAAAAATCCTCAGTGGCCACTGTGGACTAAACAGACACATGCACTTTCTAGAGATGGTTGACTCTGCACCCATTGTGGAGCAGAGAAAGAGTAGCCATAGGATACTGGGAGCTGCATTCCTCCTTCGAGAGGTGATTCCGACTCTGAGGTGAGACGGGATACTCTCTTTCATTGGACGGGTCGATTCGTGGAGGGAATGGGGGCGCAGGAGGAGTGGATCGAGGGATGAGTGGGAAAAGATCCTTTAAAGCCTACGCGCAAGGCCCCGATAATGTTTGCCACTACTACTATTAGCCCAAGATTGGAGCAAATTTCAGATTTTTTTCCACATAGTTGTACAAACTCAAACCTAATATGGTTGTATGACATTCTACGAAATATATTACTGGAAACTCTGTACAGATCTGTTTTTTAATTGGTCATATATTTATTGCCGCTAATATTTATGCCCCATGCCGCATTTCATTGGATTGAGCCAAATATAAACATCACAGCTAGATTGAATTTTGGATGGTGTTGGACTTCAGTTTCGGGAATATTTGGTAGTAAGTTTTTTTTGGTTTAGAGTACATAAGAACAAACTTGTTCGACGAAACATAATAATAAAATTGATTCGTCTCCATAAAAGACGAGGTTCGGATCTTCAAAGACAACTACTAAAGAACCATTAAAAAACTAAACAACTGAAGATACGGTCTGATAAACATTGAAGCTTTTTGAGAGCTAAAATTTGCTTGGAGATCTCTGAAGTTTTTTTCAGTATAAGTAAAATTGAATATCTATTGCAAAATAATCTAAAGTTCTAAAGTAGTGCACAAAAGAAAACTTTCCTTTCTGTATTTTATGTCCAGAGATGTTCCCTAAACTCCAGTGTGCCTATTTCAACAACCTTCGCTTTCTACTACATCAAAAAGTGCTCTGTTAGTACCTCAAAAATCATCAATCACCATTATTATGAAAAATGCGAAATCGGTATTACGGAGCCTGACCCTCAAAACAAATTCCAGGGCTGAATGAAATATTTCGAGGATAACTCCAAATTGGGATAACTCGGTTTAATTGGATACTTTGGGGCTCACACCAATGAAAGAGCCAAACAGGAGTTGGAAGATTTTTTTCATATTAGAATGTTTGGCTGTGCATACAAGTTTACAAATCGCAATAGATTTCTTTTTGTACATAAAACTAATATAAATGATTATTAGAGGGTATAAAAGCTTGTTTTTTGTTAAGAGAGTAGGGAAAGTTTGATTCTACATAGTTATGAACAGCATGCCAACAAACATACACAAAACAAAATTGTCAGCAATAAAAACGCAGGAAATAAATTCTATTATAACTTTCTACTTAACTCATATTCGACGAATTGGCAGGGGAAATAAAACTTAGAATTGGATCCCCTTTTATAAATAAACACGTAATTTTCCATTCCAGCGGGATTATTAGTACTCCGATTTCTCCAAATCCTGTATGTACAACTAAAGATTGTTTTATACCAATACAAATTGGAACTTGTATTTTAACAAACCTTTTAAAAGTTTTCGTATACACAACTACGGAATGGAGTGTAGGCATGTTTTATTTATCCATATTAGGGCCATTAATGCCTAATAGCTCCTACGTTCGTACATACATACACCAACCACAATACTTAGCCCTTGAACCCGTGTATGTTACGTGATCAAATCGGTTCGGAACAAAGTGAACTTTATAAGGGCAGGGGTCGAATTTGTATCCACCCTAAAAACAGTAATGACTTGAGGGCCCTTCAGTGGATGATTACATGGATATTGTCAAGGAAAAAACGGTCTATAAAAAAGAGGTTCTTAAAAGAAAAGGCTAATGATGCCATGTTTGTGTTGATTTGCTTTTTAGTCTTGACAACGACGACATATACTAGCGTCACATAGTTTAGCTAAAATTACCACAGGCGTAGCTATTTTAGAAAAAAGATCCCTCATGCCCTTCATATCTCTGGAAAAATGTAAAAGGGTCGTCAAAAGCAATACCCTAAATCTAGATATTTATCCTATGATATTTTCTCCCTTGGGCTATACGCCACAAAAAGCCCTCAATTGATTTACTTCAATATCCCACGATTACAGCATCAGGTCGCCCGGAAAAGGGCCTATTGCCGCCATGCGAAGGCGAATTTCCATTTTTTCCATTTTTCTTCTTGTCCGACGCCTGTTATTAAAGAAAAAGGTTCATTAGGCGCATTTGCAATTCCGAGTTTGCATTTATTTGTTTTTGTTTTTCTTTACTGCGAAATGGCAAATTTACGCAAATTTGTTTCGATCTGCGGGAATGATAAATGATTGGAATTATTTGCGAAGTTGTTTGGCGGAGAACGGTGTAATGGAACTGAAGTCAGTCGATTACCTCATTTGGTTGCTGCATTTCCATGGCCTAATTTATATAGATTTACGAAATGTTTTACATCTAACTAATAAAAAGCTACAAAATTGGATTGAGTATGTCAAGTATTTTTAGCTTTCATTGTTGGCCCATATCCTTGCTTCTAGCCATTCCTCAACGTTTCGTTAACCAATTTTAAATCAACTTCTGGCTGCTGTCCTTCATGCAGGCATTTCAGGTTTTTAATGAGTGACTCCCTATTCGTCACATGTCTTTGATATTTTTCTGTCTTATCTGTTCTATGTTCTCGGCCTTAACTCGGCACTCCGAACGGTCCATTCGTTCCACAGTTACAGGGATTCCAAGTTGAAAATTGAGAAAAAAGTCGTGACATCCCCCCCCCCCTTTGGACAATTTAAAAAAAAAATTGACTTTTTTTGCTGTTTTTTATCGGAATAGCACGTTTGCCATTCCCTAAGAACGTAACAAACTCAATTCGAATGAAATTTACTCATAAAGTAGTTTTTTTTAAATGGCCAAAAACTCGATTTTAAAAGTGCCTAAAAATCGGCCACCGAAGGGGTCTAACTCCGAAAATATTGCACCTATGTGACTTTGGTTGGTGGGAGTTGAAAGAGGACATCAAGAAGAGCAAAAAACAGAGGGTCAAAGGTAAAAATTAAGAACACAGTCGCAATACTCGCCCAACTTTGGTCAATTAAAAAAAAAGAACTTTTTTTGCTGTTTTTCATCCGAATAGCACGTCTTCAATTCACTAAGAACGTAACAAACTCAATTCTAATAACATTAACCCTTAAAGTAATTTTTTTTCAAAAATTGGCCAAAAGCTCAATTTTAAAAGTACTAAAAAATCGACCTCGTAAGGGTCTGAAAATTTTGCATATACAGGACTCCTGTATACAGAGGATATCAAGAAAAGCACAAAACAGTTAGATTCACTGCAATCCGTCCACTCGTTCTAAATTTACAGGGAGTCAAAATGGAAAATTGAGAAAAAAGTCGTCACACCGATTTTGGTCAAGTTCAGAAAAAAAAAATATGTCGAAGATTGTTTTTGGTGTTTTAGATCGGAATGGCACGTCTGCAATTCCCTAAAATCGTAACATAGTCAAATCGAATGAAATTAAACTTTAAAGTATGCTTAGGTTGCAACTCCGAAAATTTGCAACGCACCTACGGGACATTTGTTAACGGGAGGTGAAAAAGGACATCAAGCTGTTGGATTCACTCCAATCGGTGCACTAGTTCTAAACTTACAGGCGGTCAAACTTGGAAACTGAGAAAAAAAACGTGATAGCCCTTTTGGTCACCTTCAAAAAAAAATCTGAATTTTAGTTTTTGGTTTTTTGATGAGAATGGAACGTCTGCTATGAAATGCTACACGAAAGTAACAAACTCAATCCTAATGATATTAATCCTGAAAGTATTTTTTTCAAAAATTGGCCAAAAACTCGATTTTAAAAGTGCCTACAAATCGGCCACCGAAAGGGCCTAACTCCGAAAATATTGCACCCACGGGGCTTCTGTTGGTGAGGGTAAAAGGCGACATCAAGAAGAGCAAAAAATAGTTGGATTCACTCCCATCGATGCACTCGTTCTAAAGTTACAGGCGGTCAAACTTGAAAATTGAGAAAAAAGTTGTTATAGCCCCGCCACCTTTGGTCAAATTCAAAAAAAAATCAGAAAATTTTTTTTGCTGTTTTTGTTGGGAATGATTCATTAAGAATTAAGTCCGCAATTCACTAAAAACGCAACAAATTCAATTTTAAAGAAATTAACCCTTATGGTAATTTTTCCAAACTTTGGCCAAAAACTCGATTTTATAAGGGCCTAACAGTCGACCAGCGAAGGGATCTAATTTTTTGAGATTTAATATCGGACGGTCTCTTGAGAACCTTTTGACCAATTGCAACTTTTTTGACTTTGCCTCATTTTTCGTTTTTATTTAGTTTTAAATCCTTTTTTACGTCACACTCATCCTTAGTTTTTTTCTGCATTTTATCGCATTTACCCTTTCTCTATATTGTTCTTTTTCATGTTCTTATTTTTTTCCTTTTTTGATTTTTCATATATCTTTTCACCGTCTACATATCTGTTGTTTTATATTTATTCATCAAGTTTTCCACTACTTTCAATTCCCTCACTGCTTTTGACCTGCTTTGTGCTTTGTCTGATTAATTTGTATTGTTTCTAATCTGTGATGTTATACTTTTTCTATATTAACTATTTGTTTTTAATAGTCATTTTACGTTTTATAGAAATTGCAGAAATTTTTTTATCATTTTTCAAGCAACTTTACCGTTTGATATATTTTTTTAATATTTCAACTCATTCTCTTTTCTCGATTACATTCTGTAATATTTTCTATTGTTTTTTATAATTGTCGCTCAATTGCTCTCTTTTTTAATTCCTGTACCTTTGGTCATTTTGCCCCATTTTAATTTTCTGCCAATAAAGTTCTCTTCTTCGTTTTTGTCTCTTTTGTATTAAATTTGTTCTCTCTATTTGGTTTAAGTCTATTCGTCCATTCGCAAAATTTTCACTACTTTAATTCATTTAGAATTTTATTTATTACTTCTTACTATATTTTTGGAGCGTACTATACTGTGTATACATTTCTGCTATTCTTTAAATTTTTATATTTTAGCTCATTTGCTTTTTCCCTCAATTGACGTTTTCTCGATTTTTCAAACATCTATTCAGCATTTGTAATATCTATAATTTTTTCCTTACTTCTATATTCTTTACATCTTTCCATACTCCCTTTGACCTATTTGTTCCACTCTTGCCAAATTTTATATTTCTTCTTAATTTCACTTCCTGCTGCCTTCAGTGTGAATCTGTTTGGTACTTGTCTAACTTGACCATGTTTACCAGAAATTAATCTAATTTATTTCATACTAATTGTGAAATTTCTAGAGTGCTTTATTTAACAGTTTTTCTATATATACCAGTTTATGTTCTGTTAGATTCTTTTTATTTTGTACAGTTTTATTTCCTTCTTTGCTTGTTAGTACTTTTAAATGTTCTAAAAATATTTTATTGCTCTACTTTGTTCTCATCTCAAAAGTTGCTGGTGAACGCGTTAATTAGCATTAGTTTAAGGTTTACAAAATTATCGTCATCTAGCTTGTGAAGTAAATTACCGCCATTAGTGGAGCTTAAAAGGTACTGCACCATTGCCTCACCTGAGGAATTCCATTGGAAGCTTTCAAAAGTTGCACATGAGGTCGTTAGTTAACATTAACACTAGGTATTATTACTTCTATATTCTTTACATCTTTCCATACTCCCTTTGACCTATTTGTTCCACTCTTGCCAAATTTTATATTTCTTCTTAATTTCACTTCCTGTTGCCTTCAGTGTGAATCTGTTTGCTACTTGTCTAACTTGACCATGTTTACCAGAAATTATTCTAATTTATTTAATACAAATTGTGAAATTTCTAGAGTGCTTTATTTAACAGTTTTTCCATATATACCGGTTTATGTTCTGTTAAATTCTTTTTTATTTTGTACAGTTTTATTCTCTTCTTTGCTTGTTATTATTTTTAAATGTTCTAAAAATATTTTATTGTTCTATTTTGTTATTTTACTAGTTTTTATATTAATTCCTGATTTTTAATATCGGGTTATTTCTTAAGAACCTTTTGACGAATTGTAACTTCTTTGACTTTGCCTCATTTTCTCTCATCCTCATTCTCGTTTTTATGTAGTTTTAAATCGTTTTCTACCCCACACTCAATTTTATCTTTATTTTGCACTTTTATCGCATTCACCTTTTTTTTTCTATATTGCCCTTTTCCAATTTCCTTGTTTCTTCCTTTTTTTGATTTTTCATGCACTTTTTCCCGTTTATATATGTGTTGTTTTATCTTTATTCAACAAGTTCTTCACTCCTTTCAATTCTCGCACCACTTTTGAACTTTCTTCTCTTTATTTAATCAAAATGTATTGTTCTTTTTCGTGATTTTTTTTTCATATTTAAAATATTTGCTTCATTTATTATTTCTTTTTAGTAGACATTTTACGCTTTCTCAAAATTTGAATAATTTTTCAGACAACTTTTACAGTTTGTCATTTTTTTTTATTTTGCCTCATTTTCCTGTTTTCTTAATTAATTCTGTTATACTTTCTATATTTTTATAATTCTCTCTCAATTGCTCTTCTTAATTCCCGATTCCTTGATCACATTGTCACATTGTAAATTTCTGCCAATAATGTTCTCTTGATTTCTTTTTTCTCTCTCTTTAAATTTCTCTATCTATTTGGTTGATTACTTTTATACTTCCATTTGAAATTTTTTTACTTCTATGGCTCATTTACCATTTTATTTCTTGCTGATCATTTTCCGTTTTTATTAGTTTCTGTATCAATAAGTATTCCTGAAAGGTTCAAACTGTAAAGTGGAGATCATTGTCCCATTTAGGTTTCTAAACCGATCTAGGAGCATATCTCGTATCGCTATATATCTCATTCGTTTATTATTTTCATCCAATGAGCGTTGGAAACTCGGTTGGAAATCCGTCTTTGACTTATTGCTCGTACTTTTATAATAAGTGATATAAGGCGATAAGTATAAATAAATAAAGATATTAAAGTTAACTAAAAGAGAAGAATGGGATATAGTTACTAATTTGATTGGGTTGGAAAATGGGCTACTCCAACTTGCTGCTCGATGGTCAATTCAATGGGCGCTCTTCAATCCAAAGACTTGATTGTTTGGCTGCTTGAAATTGACACCTATATAGCTCCAGTCATGTTCTTCCGTCTAATTTTGAAGCTTAAAAACAAGATTTTTTGCCAGAGTCAGACTTAAACTGGTTTGGGTCACCAATGCTTCTTGCATTCGTTATATTTTCTTCTTGCATTTTTTCCCACAGTGTCGCGTTTCATTTTTTTTTGTTTGTCAAGACGTCTGTTTTCTTAGTTCATTTTTTTAATAAAATAGACTTCTTGCTATTAATTATCGGTTAGAGCTTGCAAGAAGGCTGGGTGGTTTTTCTTGTTCGTGGTATCGCTTTTCCTGTTGTATTTTATCCTCTAAGTGATGGTTTTGTACCTCTTCATTTTGCTTCTTTAGATGAGTTTTATCTTGAACTATCTAACATGAAGTAACCTGATTTGTTTGAACCGTCATCATTTTTTGGAAAAGCTCTCCCTTTTCAAAATAATTCAAAACATGGTCCATATTTTGCCCTGGTGCATCCAATTTCTACCCTGTTTGGTTTCGATCTCCTTTAAAATTTTAGTTCTATTGTAACACGATAAATTTCATTCATTCTTTTGGGAAATCATTAACTCGATACTGTTTACCTCTATAGAATAATTAACAAAATGTAAAACAGCGTTCATAAAGCGTGCTCTGTAAAAACTGTTCGAACATCAACAAATACTAATCAGAAGCGGCACAAATTAATTGCCCACATCACCAATGCTTAAACGAATAGGATCTGGCCGACCACACTACTGGACCATCCAAAATAATTAATGATGTCAGCTGCATTTGCAATTAATTCGTAGCTGAGTAATTTTCCCCCATTCATTTGTCATTAAAGACACTTCAATAATAGACGAAGCTCAAACTGATAGGGAAAACCTAAAGCTTCAGCAGATAATAATATTATGGGATGTGGTAATTTTATTTTGTAAACTCTTAAACTAGATATTTAACTTTGCCATGCAGAAAGACCGTTTGCAGAGCATAACCTCCAAATCTAACGCTCTCGGAGTTTAATGGCTTTGTAACTTCCCCAAACAGCCGACATTTCGGTTTTCGGCACGACTTACTGCGGCCTAAACTACAAGAAGATTCCGCCACGAAGACATATTAGTTACGCATGTTCGATATCGCTTAATTGCCGCAAAAGCTGCCCATTTGTTATCGTGAGCGTTGGTGTGCACATTGTTGCAATATTAGGGGTTGCTTGTAATTTACGGCTCAGCTGATAATATTGTTGAATATTGCGTGGAAAAAATGGGGCCCGGCTTGCACAGATAAGCGCAATGTGATGTTCTTGTGTGACGTTGTTAAACTATTGTATACAGAGGGCGTAAGTCAGCATTAACAGTAGATTAAAGTTAACAAAACAGTCGTCGACATGTAGCCTGTGAAGTAAAGCCATGCTTAAAAAGTTGTGGATCACATTAGCTCTCCTGCGGAATTTCTCTGAACGTGGATTTTTTTTCAAGAAGTTCCTGGTGATGTTGTATGTTAGCATTAACACTTTATTAAAGTTCACACAATAGTCGTCATCTAGCTTGTGACGCAAGTCCACGTTAGTAGGAGAGCTTAGAGAGTTCTGGACCACATTAGCTCTCCTGACGGACTTCACTAAACGTGGATTTTTTTTTAAGTTGCTGGTGATGCCATACGTTAGCATTAGCACTAGATTAAAGTTCACGAAATACTTTTGCATGTGATGCAAATTCATGCTAGTAGTAGAGCTTAGAGGGTTCTGGACCATTGTCTCTCCTGAAGAATTCTTCCGGAAGCTCTCAAGAGTTGTTTCTGAGGGCGTTAGTTAGCATTAACGCTAGATTAAGGTTTACAAAATAACGGTCATCTAGCTTGTGAATTAAATTCTTTCCGGTCCCCGAGGGGTAGGTCATCTTTCGAAAGGCCTGCAAATACGCTATTCTTGACTCATCAACAAACATATGGACCTTTAAATCTACTAAAACAAATTTATCCGCAATAAAATCCCATTGACAACCCTCAACCAACTTAAAGAACCGTGACTTCCCCAACCCAGTAATGGGTGCAACCAAACTTAGATCACGAGACCGCCGGCGTTCATCACCCGGTGATACCGACTGCGCACACTGGTCCAACCATCTAACATCGATAATTCTCACTTCAACGACCGCACCTCTGAGGCCAATAAAGTCTTGGTGGGCTCTCGCATGCGTCGTTCGTTCTATCAACCCCACCACATCACAACTTCCCAGCCTGCTACCCAACTCTAATTCCTTCCGGTGTTAAAATGTACATTAAAATCACCCACCAGAACAACATCTGCAAGCTTCTCCACTCTTGGCAAGGCCGTCTCCATCTCACACAGAAACACTCGGAAGTCCCCAGAAGGACATCTGTAGACACACATTATTGACATCCCCCATAGTATATGCTGCGTGCCGTACGATATCTCTGACGGTTAGCTGCAGGGTTTCGACACGGCGAGCAGCATGTACAAAGCAATAAAGCAACATTTGTTTTATCAAAATTTTCATTAAAAATTTAACTCTACACTTTCAAATGTAACGAGTACAGAATAGAAAAAAAACTGCAACAAACTTCAATCCAAAACAGTACATCGTTTTGTGCACAAAACTCTGATGAAGGCACCAATTTGTGTCGAAACGTCAGCCTATAAAGTAAACAACGAAGTTAGAAGCACCTGCTGTACCTTATTTAATCAAAAAAAGGACCAGAACCCAAGAAAACAACCAGCCATATAACCACAAGGCTCCAAGGCTCCAAGAATCTAGAAGCCTACGTGCCAACCATTATTGACATTTTATATTCATCTAGAAATATACCAGTTATTTCAACACATTTTTCATTGTTTATACTTAAAACCTCCCTGCAAGTTAACCCAAGATCCCTTCTAACCAGTAGCAGAGTGCCTCCCCCTTTACAAGTTTTTCCTACACTAATGTTTGCTATATTATAATGTTCTAAACTGAAATAACTGAGTTCCTCTTTCGCAGCGGTGCTCAGTTAAGACCACGACTGAGTAGGACTTGTCGGCGAGGAAAGATTTAAATTCGTGTTTTTTATTCGGAATAAAACTGACATTTTGATGGAAGATTGTTAGTTGTGTCTCAAGCTGTGGACCTTGGGCAGCCTCATAGCTTCAAGATGCTGCAGGTTGCATGGTTCACAAGGACAAATCCTGGCCACAGATTCGGGTCCATTATTGCTTCTGTGCTTCTTCTCGGCTCAGCAAGTTTGAAGGAACTACGCTGATTGCCTTTTATTGTCTTCATTTATTTTGAAGCACGTGCAGCCCTGATTAAGTCCATGGTTCTTCAGGAAATCCAAAACATCGCTCTCGGTAGTATCTGACCTAAGACCTGATAAGAAGATCCAGTCCAGCTGTGTTTTTTTTTTCATAAGCCTGAGCGACGTTCAGAACAGGTGCCTTTACATTTGTGCCTCGTCTAGAAGCTGGACGATTTTAACCATGCGTCTCCTCTCCTGCCCTAAATCCTCCCCTTTTTCGATTTTCCCACTCTGTGTTGTCTGATGCAGATTGGATTTTGTCCGGGTGCTCCAAGATTTGTCGGGCATGATCAGCAGTCTCACCACCAATTTGCTTATCATTTGTTCGATTATTTTTGTAATGTTTGTCATCGCCAATCCAATGGCTGGGAATTTTTTTTACGCCCCCAGAGAACGATGAGACAAGTATTAAAGAGTTAGTATTGTATCTATTAGTAGACATTAAAAGTTTCTGGACTACATTGGCTCTACTGATGAATTCCTCTGGAAGATCTCAAAAGTTGCTGGTGAACGCGTTAACTAGCATTAACAGTAGATTAAGGTTTAAAAAATTATCGTCATCTAGCTTGTGAAGTAAATTACCGCTATTAGTGGAGCTTAAAAGGTACTGCACCATTGCCTCACCTGAGGAATTCCATTAGAAGCTTTCAAAAGTTGCACATGAGGTCGTTAGTTAACGTTAGGTAGTTTAGAGTTTACAAAATAGTCGTCACTTAGCTTATGAAATAAATTCTGGCTAGTAGCAGAGCTTAAAAGGTTCTGGACCGCATTGGCTCTTCTTAGGAGCTGGAAGCTTTCAAAAGTTGCTGGTGAGGGCGATAGTTAGAATTATTGCTAGATTAAGGTTTACAAAATAATCGTCATCTAGGTTGGGAAGTAAATTCTTGCTAGTAGTAGACCATAGAAACTTCTAGCCCACATTCTGAGAAATTCCGCTGGAAGCTTTTAAAAGTTGCTGGTGGGGGCGTTAGTTAACATTAACACTAGATTAAAGTTTACAAAATAGTCGTCATTTAGCTCGTCAAGTAAATTCACGCTAGAAGTAGAGCTTAAAATATTCTGGACCACAATTGCTTTCTTGAGGAATTTTATTAGAAACTTTCAAAAGCTGCTGGTAAAAACCTTGACCACTTCCTTTAGATCATTCTAAAGCCAACAACCAAATTACTGGTTGCTTAATGGTTAAGTTACTGCTAGTGAGGGCGTTAATTAGCATTAACACTAGATCAAGGTTTACAAAATAATCGTCATCTAGGTTATGAAGTAAATTCTCGCAAGTAGTAGAGTTTAGAGAGTTCTAGCCCACATTGGCTTTTCTGACGAATTCCATTGGAAGCTTTAAAAAGTTGCTGGTGAAGGCGTTAATTAAAATTAACACTATATTAAGAATTACAAAATAATCGTCATCTAGCCTGTCAAGGAAATTCTCGCTAGTAGCAGAGCTTAAAAGGTTCTGGTCCGCGTTGGCTCTTCTGGGGAATTTCACTGAAAGCTTTCAAAATTTGCTGCTGAGGGCGTAAACTAAGAATAACACTAGGTTACAGTTTACAAAATAATCGTCATCTAGCTTTTGAAGTCAATTCACGCTAGACGTAGAGCTTAAAAGGTTCTGGACAACAATAGCTCTCTTGAGGAATTTTATTGGAAGCTTTCAAAAGTTGCTGAAGAGGGCGTTAGTTAGCATTAACACTAGACTAAACTCGCTTGTAGTAGAGTTTAGAAAGTTCTAGCCAACATTGGCTTTTCTGAGGAATTCCATTGGAAGCTCTCGAAATGTGCTGGTTAGGACGTTAGTTAGCATTAACGCTAGATTAAGATTTACAAAATAATAGTCATCCAGGATGTCAAGTAAATTCTTGCTAGTAGTAGAGGCTAGAGAGTTCTAGCCCATATTCTGAGGAGTTTCACTGTCGGCTTTAAAAGTTGCTACTGAGGGCCTAATCTAGTCCTAACACTAGATTAAAGTATACAAACAAAATAATAGTCATTTAGCTTGTGAACCAGAATGGCTCCCTGAAGAATTCCACTAGGAACTTTCTAGAGATGCTGGTGAAAAGTTGAACACTCTTTTAGATAATTGTAAAACAAGTTAATAAATTACTGGTTACATACTCACGTGACTTTGACTCCCCATACGTAGTGTATAAAATTTAATTGGTTTGCTTACACAATTTTAGTACAAATACTCACCGTCTTGAAAATAGTGCTGACTTACTGTAGCAAACCAAAGCTGATCTCTGTCTCTTACCTGAAATAAAAAGGTTATTTTAGTTTGAAAAACCTTACCAGAATAAAAATAAATAAATTAATGTTAAAAGTACGTATTGGAAGCTTTCTTTTCTCACATGCTTTTAAATTAGTAAGCATCACCCACTCATCTCTTTTTATCTTGCAATAGCGCTTTCCTTTAATACCTGATTACAAAAGAACTCCAATTGAGTGCTCTTGTAAAAGAAAAAAAAAACGTTTTCTATATGAGCGGCAATCTCTCCCTTTTTCTCTTTTTCCGACTCGGAATTTACCCACGAATACAAATTTAGTTTGTATCCCACCGACAACGAAATACATTTTGCCCTATATTGCTTCATGCAAGTTCCGAAGATTGGCTAAAAGCAAGTTTAAATGAAATACGGCTTTTCCTGCAATTTCACTTCTGCCTCTGCTCTAAGAGGCGTCTTTATAAGTAGAGGGTTGAATTAAAAAGTACAAAGAACGCTTCTTCAAGGCAAGAGGATACACTTGAAGCATTCGACTATTAGCTCCTGAAAGAGAAATTTGAGGGATGAGATTTGACGAGAATACATTGCTAAAAAATACTATTTTTTTTTTAAATTTGGCTGCAATATTATGGTGAATTACAATACATAATGCATGGCGGATGGTTGTGTGGCCAAATTTTCCACCGAATGATTTGAATTTTACAGTCAACTAGCATAAGAGGCCTGGAGGGCAAAATATAGATTTCCTGTCTGATAAACCGGCGGCCGCTTCTTACTTCTCGCAAGAAATATTTCCTGATTACTGCCAAGACTGATATTCCATGCAGAAAATATTTTTCTATACGTGCCTTCCTATGCAGGAATAATACGCTCGCATTGGAAAATTGCATGCACATAAATCAAAAATTCTTTCGGACTACTTATTCAGGTACTCGGGGGAATTTGTAGAATTATTCTAAATTATGTACCAATTTCAGGCGGTTATGTGCCATGCATAAGGAATTTATTTGAGTAAAGGTTTTCGTGATAAAGGTCCAATTTAATAAAAATAATAAAACGCCTTTTTGTATTTATTATCAACGCAACAGTTCAATTCACTTTGGAGATAGAAAAGAAAGGACGCCTACCTTTTTTGGATGTTTTGGTATCAAGAAAGAGGAAGACACTTCAATGATCAAATCATCATCCCAGATAGAAAAGGGGAGTCATAACGACTCGATCTGTGAAAGTCAATTCTAAAAATATATATTCAATATATAGATTTTCCTTTTATCGTTATTTGCTGTAATGATTTAACATAATGTAGAGCCCTTTCTTCGTAATTGTTATTTTGTCACATATTTCGTTGCACAAGTTTTCTTCAATTTGCTTTCTGGTGAATATTTATGTGTTTTCTGCAAGGCATTTTGGTTCTATTATACATTTTGTTACTGACAATTGGTTTAAGAAGATCTCTAAAACTTATTTCTTTAATGAAGTGGAAATTGAATTCCTTAAGTTATACTTCATTAAAGTTTTATTGTAAAATCGACTGTTACAAAATTACGTAACTATGTTTGAGTTCATCTTGTTTATTCACTATTTTTAATCAAGTATCAAGTAGTTTCAAAATATTTGAAAGCAAGTCAAGCTCAACACTAAAAAAAATTAAGTCACGTCAAGTTGTCAAGTAATTAGTTTTTCAAGTCAAGTCAAGTATTTCTTAAGATTGTCAAGCTACTTGACTTGATACATCTCTACTCTTACCATAATGACTTTAAATAAGTTCATACAGAAAGAAAAGTGTAGAAGCAGTATCGACACTGACCTGGTTTTTTGTCGTTGGTCAACCGGCGTTCATCTGAGTAAAAATATTTTAGATGTAGCTGAAACTGTGGCTATGACACCTACGTATGAAGAATGCAATGAACTAAAACACAGATTGAAAATAAAATGACATGCCAAAAGAGATGTGACAAGTATTGACTTTAAAACAGAGTGAAGCAAAAACATGGAGGTCAGAAGACAATTTATAAACTCTGTGGAAACATAACTAAAAAAAAATAACTAACTGTGGAAAATAACTAAAATCCTAGTTTCATGATAGTTCCAATGTGTGGCAGTAAATATGATGGAGGTGCTGAGGACCTTGACTACATCTAGGAGGCCCCCTTGCTTACTGGAAAAAATCAATCAACCAAAGATAATTTCTGATGCGATGGGTTGTTAGTGCAACGTGCAGATGAGAAGGTGCAGAGGAGAAAGGAGAGAAAAAATTATAGAAATATTATGGAGAATTTGATTGTGGTTGATGCATCATGATTATTGAATTGTGATAGTAAGGGTGTTACTAAGAACTTTATTTTAGTTGATAGTTCTGTCATAGTTTTTTTTAGGCTGGGTTTACCCAACTTCTTTATTCTTAATTCCTTATTTCTAATTCTTATTTGCTAATTCTTAAGGAGTTAAAACCATGTTAATTAATGACACTGTTTATACAAGTTCCTAATTCTTAATTCTTAATTTTCGTTCTTAGTGCTTAACCTTGAAAGTTCCCAATTTTTAACTTTTAGCAATTAAGCATTAAGAATTAAGAAAAATGTTTCAATGCGCATGTCCAGTCGACTGACATTTTGACGTTTGACGCGAATTTTTCATGCGGGTATTATATAACCTAAAATTTTGTGTTTTTTTTTTATTATTTGGTTCCCCTCGGGTTAAAAATAAAATACGTGGCAATAATAATACATTTTTGTACAAATATGGATATTCAACAGCAAGATTCACTAATTGATTTGATACAAATCTTTCTCCATCTCTGGGACAAAAAAAAAACAAAAAATATAAGGATGCCTTGGCATGCAATAATTCATGGTAGTCCATTGCGTCCATAATGGAGACAGATGGTAAGTACCTATATTAAAAATTATGTGTTAATGCATCCTCTTATGATATGGCACAGTTTAAAACTTGTCTATATTTGAAAGGCTTCTTTAATGTAATGAACAATAACTTTAATAGTAAATAGTAAACTTTTCAATATCATTATTTATTTTTAATAGCTACTTTGCTCATAGGTTTTTTTTTTCAGTAAAGTCTTGCCAGGAAAACTGGGAATATCTTAAAAAGAAATAGGTGAGAGAAAGGAGGCAAGCAAAAAATATACCATGAGGCTCGGCAGCAGCAAAGCAAGGATATATACTTTTTGAAAAATTAGGATTCCTAGATAGAGTGCTGCAAACAAAAATGTGAGTATTTATAATTTTATCATTGCATTGGTATTAGAGTGGTTCATGGTTATTAGCATATTACTGATTACATGGATTTCCATATTGCTACTAGGAAGGTAACTACAAGCATTACTTGATTTTAGGAAATTGCTGAGGAAATTGACAAAAACAATGGGCTAGTTCTGCAAAATAAGTTAATAACCCTCATTCGCACCGAAGTTATTTAAGCCTGGCTTAAATAATGTGGGTACTAATGAGGGTAAGTGATTTATCGCTTCTTTTGTTTTATGATTTAAAAAGAAAAATGTTTTTGCTGTGTTTATATATTTTTTTATTTATACAAAACTCTTTATTTTGATTTGCAGCTGATGTATCTAGTTTAAATAATCCTAGTCTTGAAAAAAGTTTCCACACACTTATGCTGTAATAAATAAAAAAGGTTCATTTTGTAGCTTATTTGATTATTTTACTACTTATTAAAACTAATTATATGATTGTTTTACGACCAAGTTTTTGTTTGAATAAAAGTTTTCATAAATATTACAAGAATCCCTTGTTGTGTTTTTATTGTTCTTATTAGTCAACGGTATTTACTCGGGCATTGGTCCACGGTAAACATAGCTTTCTTGCCAAGGAACAGCTCCCATTGGTGAAATAAAGTACTCAGCCAAAATGTCACGTTCATTTTTTTCATGTTTTGAAGATTATTAGACCCTAGCCTAGAAACAGATTTTAAGCTACTGCCTTTTTCATACCTAATTGCACCTACACAGTTGGGAATGTTCCATCGATTTAGAAATCCTTTGCTGATATTTTCAAATAATTCTTGAGTAGGTTCTGGCAATTGAGATGGAGATAGAGTGTTCCAAATAACTCCACAGGTTTCCACAATTATATTACGTGCTGTGGTTTTACCAACCCGATGCCCCCAGGCGGTTTCTTGCATTGAACATCCTTCTGAGAGAAAACTACAAACAGGTAGATGCGATTGTTGAAAAGTTTTTTTTTATATAATATGTCATAATAAGTCGCTGTTCTGATGAAATATGCAATTTTTTTGGGTCTCGTTTTAGCTGAGACTGTAGTAAGGAATGCAAACATTCAAACTGGGCCCTAGTCATTCTTATGTACTTAAAGAATTGCTCCTCATCCCATTCAGAGTGTAGCATATCTTTAATTAATGATGCAAAAAAACCATCTACCTTTCTGTTTCGGTTCATAGGGCGAACACCAAATCGTCTAATTCCCTTTTTTGCAATAATAGTTATTATTGCCACTTTACATATATTGCGCAAAAAAAGCAAGACGGATAAAGCCAGTGCCTTCTTCTGCCTACTGGTTATCTTCATTTTAAAATCTCGTTAGCAGTGTCAGTTGCCATATGCTTAATTGTTAAGAATTAGGAAATTGTATAAACCACGTTAAGAATTAAGAATAGACAATAGCAATTAAGAATTATCAATAAAGAATTAGGAATTAAGAATAAAGAAGTTGCATAAACCCAGCCTTAATGGTGTCTGTTAATGGGAGTAGACTGTTGTCCAATGAGCTCTAAAAGATAGAAGTCGACATAGTTAATATTGAGGTGGGAAATTCTTGGGGTAAGGTCCTATGAAAACGAGGAGAGATGTACAAACAAAAACAACCTCTGTTGATTCTCTCAGTTATAATTTTTTTTCGACAATTAACGTTTCGATGCGGCGTTTATTGGATTGGCATCTTACTCAGTAGTGACTACAAAACATACATTGCACGAATTAGTACAATTTCCGTAACTCTAAGCACACTAAGCACAAACCATATTAATGTTAGTAAGTAATTAATGTTGATACGTACGCAAGCCGGAATTGCTAAGGTAAAAGTCTCCATTGGTCAGCACAGTTCAGCTAAGTTCAGGTTTTTCAGCGTTTTCTAACGAACAGGGAGTACAATACTAGTGCTACTTGTTACTACTATCCTATCCACAGTGTTTTATCCCAAATCTCGGAGTATGACGAGGACGATGTAAATAAGGGAAAGAAATTTCGGTTATATATTAGAGATTATAAAAGCGAAAGAGAGGTAGATTCTATCTTTCTGAGTATTTTGTTCGTTTTGTTGACTATTTACAAACTTTGAGCGTTTACAATTTTAAAACCAATGGACTCTTTGGATCTTTTCCTACAATAAGCAGCAGTCCAAACTTCAATCTCAATTTCCCAATTTGACTGTTTAAAACTTTGAAACATGTGCACCGATTGAGGTCAACTGTAATTTTCTTACCTTGTTGTTCTGTCTCTCATATACTAATCGGTTAGTTCCTCAGTTGTGAAGTCTTTGATGGTTGATTTTTAGGTTTTTTTTTGAATTTCCAATTTTGACTGCTTGTAACATTAGAACGAATACCGATTGGAGTAAACCTAACATGACCTTTTTCACCTCCCATCAACGAAGGTTTTGTAGGTGTGATATTTTTGGAGTGAGACCCTTTCGTTGGTCGATTATTAGGCACTTTTAGAATCAAGTTTTTTCTTTCATTTATAAAAAAAAACACTCTTGAGCTTTATTGCATGTGAATTAGCTTGTTACGTTCTTAGGGGATTGCAAATGTGCATTTTCGATTAAAAATTGCAAAAAAAATCTTCTTGCCCTCTTCTCCATTTTTAAATTTGATTGCCTAAAAAACCTCTAAACCTATTGGAGCGAGTCCAACTGTTTTTGGTTCTTCTTGATGTTCCCTTTCACCTCCCACAAACAATAGTCCCAGAAGTGCAATATTTTTGGAGTTAAAACCTTCTATGGTCGATTTTTAATCAAGTCTTTCGTAATTGAGAAAAAATAAACAATTTTGGATTTAATATCATTCACCTGCTAATTTATGGTTATAAAAACCGCCGTCGTGAAGTTAAGTTTGAGTTGAATTAAACGATACGTCGGCGATGAATTCGTAGTTTTTTGACTTGTTATTCCAATCTACCAATTTACTACGGATCTTAAAAACCAGACAGTTACGACAATTGACGTTGACATGAACCATGATGGAATAGAGGTAAAATGTCAATCAAGTTCTACTGGCAAATGTGCCAAATAGCTTATCTTTACAATCAACAATATGTATCGATCTCCATTAAGATTGTCGTGGAAAATAAACGGTCCTAGCAGATGACCATCTTCAAGTGATATTAAACCAAATGTAAGTTTTATAATAAATAATAAAAAATATATTTTACCTATTATTCCGCACCAGACATTAAAACCAAATCTTACTTGAAATCTTATTTCTGCAACTAAATAGGGATTTTCTGTTGCCCAGTGATGATAATTATGTTTATTGAAAATACCGCAGATGGTGATGCGAGTTTCATCACTCCATATAACTTTTGATGGAAACGTTTCGTCGCCTTGACATTCTTGAAAGTACCAACGACAAAACCCTAATCTTCTTGAAAAATTATTTTCACTTAGCTTATAAATTATTGTGTATTTGTACGGGTCAAGTTTCTCCGCATTCAAAATTCGGTGCACAGAAGACTTTTGAATGTCTGTGTCTTCATTTATTTTTTTTACCGAAGTCTGAGGGTCATTATTTATTGTTTCCAAAATAGCATATCTTCTTTCGTCAGTGTTAGCCTGATACGGTCTCCTTTTTTTTTTCAAAACTACCGCTGTCTCTTAAATTGTCAATAATTCTTCCAAACGTCGTTCTGTGCTTACTTTACTTACGTCCTTAATTTCTGTTACATTTAAAGTAACACTCGATCATATCAGTGTTCTCATTAAAAGAAAATTTTGAAGTCATTTTTAACAAAACTATTTACACATAATCAACAATATAGTCGTTTTCAGGAAGATATTCATCTAGCCTCCCATGACATTGTAAACGCACCTTTTAAAAACAATTGAAAAGTTACCAGAAAAGTTACTAGATCGGAGATTGGTGCGAAGCGAGCTTAACGAACGCATTTGTCGGGTTTTAACCTCAAATTTTGTAATTTTTAAACATAACTACTTTATTTCTCAAATTTTGCGCAAATCCAATTATTATTCAGCGTTTGTAATGTAGGAAAAGTAAACTGGCTTAATAAACGACTAACTATCACCCAGAACTATTAACACAATTCATCGCATGACCCGGAAAAGTCATCTGCAACCTCCAACCTCCAACTTCTGCAAAATAAGATGCCAGAGTAGAGTTACAAATACAAAAATTGAGACATCAAAACCACATTGAAGCAGTTGTGAGTATTGATGATTGATTATTGCCAGCTAAAGCGAGCGTTAAATTAGTATGCATATGCAGAGGGAAGAACTGAACTGGATCATCAACCATGAACAAGATTTCCAAAAGTTCCGAATATACTCGCCCATAAATTACTTTAGTGTCCAGATGCCCTGGGAATAGACCATACATTTAACTATGCTTATGCCTTACATAATATTATATAGTGTACCACTTTCCAAGTTTAAAATTGAATGCAGATTGCAGTCAAGTAAAAATTGTTCCAAAACAGCAAAAGTGTCTGAGAAAAGATGGTTTTCTACCAGACTGAATTTAAGTACTGCCATATGATTTGGATTGTGTGATGAACTGTGATGAGAGTCCCAGTGGACCTATAGGCCATATGCCATCCATAATTATGATCACTTTGGATCTTGAGTTATTAGTGAAGATTACCCCCCATGATAAAGAAAATAATATTTCGATGAATTTACTGTTATATCATTTCAGTTGTCATTTGGCTCCATTGTTGGATCAAAATTGACCCTTTCATTCATTTGTAGGTATTTAGAGAAGTGTATTTTTGTTTTGTTAAATATATATGATTTTACATTATAAATTAATTATACTAAAAGAAGTCTTGCCTAATTGTGCATTTAGTTTCTTAAACTACCTAAATATCAAGAAACTAAAAGGTTTGTGTGGTGGTTTATTAATTGTCTGATTTGATATTAGGTTTGTTCCAACATGCTAGAGAACCATTGCAGAACATTTAAAAAATCATTTTGGCCAACTCACCAGCAAACATTTCAAATTGAAATGGGGAACCATCTTGACATGGTTGCAGAACCACTGTGGACAAGCACATTGTTTATTTCAATTTCGATATCATATTAGTGAGTTGTCAGAATGATAGACCCTTCTGGAATGGTTTCTTGGTCGAATGGAACCAACTTATTTTCAACTAAAGAAAGCTACAGTTCTTTTAAACTAAATAGCATAAGAAGGGGCCATTTCTTACAAACTCAGTTGAAAAAGTTTCGACTTATAATACTTACGTATAGACATAGAATTTGAAGTAACTTTTAGAAACAGGTAAAGGCTATTTATTAGTTTGAAATTAAGAACCCCTTTGCAAATAACTTACTATACCTGGAATAAAAATGCTATTGAAGTTGCAAGAACTTTTTATTTTATATACAAAGCAAAACAAGTATAATGTGTTTAATGGAAAAACTTATTAAGTTGGCTGAGAATTGTCAGGAGACAAGAATGCTGGAGTAATAAAGTACCAGCTACTTTCATTGTTCTATCCTATTCTATGAAAACTTCACAACCAACCTGTTCACATTTGGAAGATATTTAAAAAATTATAACTCAGACATTGATACTTTTCTGACATTAGGACTTTACCTTCCACTATAGGATGTCTACCATAACATGATTTCGGAAGTGTATAGGGCAGGTCCAGGTCATCTTGTATAAATTTTTTTTCTCAATGTGGGCTCTAGGACATATCTTGGCTTAAAAGATGCACTTGAGTGTTTGTGATACTTTCAAGCTAACTTGTATATTGTTTTGGAATTTTTAGTGAAATGAGTTATGAGAAAGAACCATGACATAACATAAAATAAAAGGTTTCTGCTTGGTTTCTGTTAAAATCTCAAGTATAATTAAAAATTATAATTGCAGAAGAAGATAATTACACACACATGCCATTAGCTTTCTTCTAAGAATGGAAGATCCACATCAAAGGCACACTAAGGGTTGTTGTGGTAATATTTTATACAAAACACTTAAAATCTATGGTGGTTCAAATATTAGAACCCAGGATGTAAACTTCAAGAGGTTCCTTTTGAGACCCAGTCCTTAGCAATCACATTAGCAAAAAATTAATATACCTTATATTATATACAGGAGTATGATAATATACAAACACTTAGTGTTATTTTGACAAATGTTATACTTATGCATCCTTCGAAGAGATTAACACTTACATAGTTAGCACTCTGTATAACTGAGTACACAACGGTCACCCTCAAATTGAATCCCACACAATCACTTAACAGAGCATTTAAATTTATAAACAGAAACACACACATATTTTGTTTAGGTTAGTCCATCCGTCCTTCCTTTGGCACATTCATGGATAATTGAGATGGTCAAAAGATCATTCTTCATTTATCTTGGATATTGCAAAATCATTCAGTAGCAACTTGATGATGTGACTTGAATACTGGACATTGGGCAATTCTTTTTATTATTGTCTGCAAGTGAATTTTCCAATTTGCAAGTATCAAGCACTTTGCTTACAGTACAGTCTTCATACAAAGTCAAAAACAAACAATGCATGCAGCTGCAGCTCTGCTACTGGAGTTAAGGAAATTGCAAGGAAAATTGTTAAAAAATAGCTTCATTCTCCAAGGGATCAAATCCGTGGTAGGTTCTAGGTTTATTTCACTTTCTGCTTTCACTATATGAGTTGTTGAGTAGAAAAGTAGTACTATAAACATAAAGGACTGGTTGATGATAATAGGCAGTGTAGTTATTTGATAATAACTCACGAAAATTGGAATAAGAAAAAGAAAATATGAGAAATACATTCACAATATTTACAAAGATGCTTCCAAGGAATCGTAATACGTAATATTATGCTCTCTTTCTCAAAATACGTGCAGTAAACAAGGATAGAACATAAGCGTCATGCCATTTCTTAAATTTTGACGGAATATCTTAGATACCAACAGAAAATAAGAATTTCCCCAGATATCAGTTGAAAAATTTTTGGAAGAAGGGCTGCCACTACAAAACCAATATTTCCATGGCTGGCTAGATGAATATCTTCCTGAAAACGACTATACAAGAAAAAAGTTTTCTCGTATTTTGATTTAATTATTTGACAAAGCGCAAACATTCAGGTTTGTATTGTGCGTTGCCATGGAGTTTGCTTTTGTTGACAAGATGATTGGCATTAGCCTACTTTGTTTCCAGACGCACATTGAGGCTAAGCTAGTTAAAGGTATATTCATTCATTTATTATTGGTATCTAGTTGGCTTTGGAAATCTGACTTTGTCATTTATATCGTATCTTCTCAACATGTGCTGAAAGGAGATAAGTATAAAAAACTAAGATTTTAAAGGTAACTTGATGGCCATAATAAGTGAATTGATGAAAAATATAGTGCCGTAATCCCTTAATTACAAATGATAATAATGTTTTGCTTTCATTCATGTTTATTAATATTTTTTTATATCATGTGACACATCAGTAAAATGGTAATTTTCAGCGCTATTCAACAATGTTAAAATTAAAGATGGCTCTCATATGAAAAACAAAAGTTAGTATCTTAACCTCAAATACCGAAGACGATAGATCATTTTCGTGAATACCAAAATATTCAGCATAAAAAAGTGCGCTAACAATGTCAAAATTTAACAGCTGTTAAATAAACAGTTTGCATAATAACGGCCAAATAAAAAATTGACGATTTTCAGTTTTTTTTTAAATTATCTCTAAAACCAAAAACGCTAGTTCATTTTTCAAAAGATATTTAAAATAAACATAACAACAACTAAAACTTTCCTAATATAAACATTTCTGCAACTTCAATATTAACCGAGATCCCAATGGTGAACATTGAATTTGGGACTTTGGGACATAGCGTATAGTACATATACAAAGGGGGAAGGCGGACACACTAACCTTAGGTGTGTGTGCCCGCCGTGGGACATTTAGTGAAATGGGAGATGTTTGGGTTGGCCCCCACTACCACTTCTGCGCAAACTACCAACACCAACATCTCAAACCCGACGGTACCCTTAGCGAATGCGTATTGGCCTTGGTTTACAAACTCAAAAAAAAATAAAGGTAGGTAGTCCACTTTAAAAATAAAGGCTCTTATTACGTTTCTATTAGGATAAACAAATCTGGTTGTCCATCAGTGTATATGTGAAAAGTTAATCATATATTTCTAGAAAACAACTAATGGATTCAGGAGTCTCTGAGAGAGGTTACTGCCACAAAAAGAAGTCCCTGTGAAGTTATCCATTCAGTACCTAGTGCGTTAGAGAAAAATGGAATGGGCCAACCTTGTGTGCAGTGTTACGACTGTTATGAAGGTGGTGCTCACGTGTGCGGATGTACGAAGTTCTTGTGTGGAGTGGGTCTTGTTTATGGTGTGAGACAGCACCATCAACAAGAGTTCATGTTCAAGGTCATCAGGCCCAAGATCACCTTCTCTGGTTAAAGGTGAAGGGAAAAGAGCAAACCGGTACCAATCGAGCAAAACAAACACATGGAATGGGTCAAAATTGCATAGAACCAAACAAAAAACAACAAACCTAAGGGAAATTAAACACCAGGGCATAAGTGAAAGCTCTAACTTAAATTATTAAATACTTCACACATCTGGACAGGAGAGCCGAGACAGGTACTCAAATATTGTTTTGTTTATTTGCGGATTCATATTTCGGTAGGCCATTTATACAATGAAACGCCCCCACAGTGTAATGGGGATATTAAAATAACTGTGTAATCAAATTACTCTCCAAAACATGACCATATATGAGCAGCATAATGTATGAAAGGCTAAAACCCAGTGAGAAATCATAAAATACACAGAGAAGGGGATGATTCATAAACTGGCTAATAATACTTGTCAGTGGGAAATTTTACCATGGATGTGGGGTGACCTGAAAGGTAAGAGGTCTTGCAAGGAACGAGTCCTCCAATCGTTTTTTTGTTTTTTTTTTGCCTCAGAATTCATTCCTAAATACAAAAGATCCAGCAATACTGCTGCTTGGGTTCACACTACAAATTCAATAAATGAAGAAAGGGGTTCCAGAACTACAGCCACAAAATATGCGGCATACTTCGGCGCCTTTGCTCTTGGCAGAAAAAACTCAAAAACTCGACCTTTAAAAATTAAAGAATTTCATAACCTCCTTCTTCATCTCCTCATAAAAAATCTAGTTCCCCAATTGCTAACAGATGGCATCTTTGTGTATTCTTGGTTGCAGAAATATTTCTAAAACCGACATGATGTCAAATTGAAATGCCAACAAAATTATTAAACTTCAAGGCTTTGTTTACTATTAAATTATTATTTGTTGATTTTTATTTGGAGGTTAAGACAAAGTGCATTTTGGTTTTCAGAGATTTCCTATGAAAAAACCCACAGGTATCCCATAATTTAAACCCGCAACAACGTTCTTAGGGATACAGTAGAAAATTTCCTAATTTTTTTCCAAAGCGACCAACACAATACCTGTATTATGTATGTTTTCTCAATTTTTAACTTCGGCAACCCGTTGCTAGTTACTAACAATCGAAAAGGTGTCGAAAATGGGAGGGACTCATTAATAAATGTAAATTTAACTTAGAATCGTAAAACAGACAGTTTTTTGTCAACTTGGTTGAATATGTTTGAATGACGACCTTTGTAGTCTACCGAAAACCACCTTAACTAAAGTCCTAATTTTACAACTTGGACCATACATCTTTTTTTGCATCACGAAAATTGGAATAAGAAAAAGAAAATATGAGAAATACATTCACAATATTTACAAAGATGCTTCCAAGGAATCGTAATACGTAATATTATGCTCTCTTTCTCAAAATACGTGCAGTAAACAAGGATAGAACATAAACGTCATACCATTTCTTAAATTTTGACGGAATGTCTTAGATACCAACAGAAAATAAGAATTTCCCCAGATATCAGTTGAAAAATTTTTGGAAGAAGGGCTGCCACTACAAAACCAATATTTCCATGGCTGGCTAGATGAATATCTTCCTGAAAACGACTATACAAGAAAAAAGTTTTCTCGTATTTTGATTTAATTATTTGACAAAGCGCAAACATTCAGGTTTGTATTGTGCGTTGCCATGGAGTTTGCTTTTGTTGACAAGATGATTGGCATTAGCCTACTTTGTTTCCAGACGCACATTGAGGCTAAGCTAGTTAAAGGTATATTCATTCATTTATTATTGGTATCTAGTTGGCTTTGGAAATCTGACTTTGTCATTTATATCGTATCTTCTCAACATGTGCTGAAAGGAGAGAAGGTGCTGAAGGTGTCGAAAATGGGAGGGACTCATTAATAAATGTAAATTTAACTTAGAATCGTAAAACAGACAGTTTTTTGTCAACTTGGTTGAATATGTTTGAATAACGACCTTTGTAGTCTACCGAAAACCACCTTAACTAAAGTCCTAATTTTACAACTTGGACCATACATCTTTTTTTGCGTCCGTTATCATATGCTAAATGGATAAAATGAAAAATGAAGTAATTAGGGCAGGTCTCAAATAAATTTCTGTACCTTTTTTCTGATCGATTATTGTCAAAAGATAGAATATGTCAGTAGTTAAGCAAAGCCGATTCCAAGAAAATACAAGGACTTTCTTAGCCATGACAAGCGCTTGGTTGTGACCTCGAAAATTGGAACTACGTGTCCATGCTGACCTTGAACGCCGTCGACATGCGTAACCTTGAGCGCCTCGCTGGCGGCTTGACCTTGAGAAGCCATGACGAGCACTTGGGGGAACCTTGAAAATCGCAACAAGCGACCTTGACGGGTCCACACTGGAGGTGACCTTGAACGTCGGAGATGCATGTAACCTTGAGTGCCCGCCTGAACCTTGACGCCTATCCCCCCTCTCAAGCGTGGGTTTCATGCCCTTGGGACCTACAGTTTTGTCAGAAAATTTTCGTCGAATTGAGCGAGTGCAAGACCATTTTGCCACAAAGATTTACAGTCAAGTTTACTCCAGAACGTAATGCAGACATTAGTCAAACGAATAGTGATAGGCATGTTACATATTTTCGGCAAAGTCGGGGAGCAGTAGGCCGCACCACAAATATTGAATTCTTGGTAGAATAAAGCCTCCAATAAGGACTCCAATAAAAATAACTTCTCAACAAAAATTATATAGGTTTTTAAAATGTAGTAAAAAATTAAAGCAAGATAATTTAATGTGTGAACTATGTAGAGATATGAAAAACATATTTGCCAAAAGTTTTCACTCAAAAACTTTGAAAACCATACAATCAATATGGCTTCACAACGTTAAAATCAGCAAGCACGGCTAATTTAAAAACCTAACTCTAAATTTTTGTTTCTTTGTGATTAAGAAGATTCAAGCAACAAATGAGTTCCAATCGATTGTGGGATCGTCTTGCAAAGAGTAAATAAAGTAAATAAAACCAAAATAACCGATTATATGAGGAACAAAATGTGAGACGTTATTTACCGTATCTTTACATTAAATTAATATGTAACCATTGAAAACCTTCCAAGACAACTCCTTGAAGAACTAAGTGGATTCTTCACTTGTTCTATTTCGGTCATTACTCAGTAGTGCCATAGTATAGGGTTTAAATGGTAAAAATGTGACAGCCGAAAATACCTAATGGAGTTGCCCGATATTCAATTTAAAAGAATGTAATTTCTACGAGAGGATATTAAAAATCAAGAATATTCTTCTGACAAATCCTGACAAATTTACTCCAGTGTTTGTAGATGAAATATGGACTCTTAGCAGTGGAAGCTTCCGAAAAAGTTGGCAGGATGGTATATTAGCAAACATACTTCAAAAAGTCTTGTAATGGTTTGTGGTTAATGTTTCTTTTAACTTATTTATTAACATCTAAAAAAATATATATTTAGGATGTCGTTATATAGTGGTGAACGCCGGCATTGAAGACGGCTTTATTAAAGGGGCCCGTTTGATTTTTAAAAGTGGTTCCAAGAAGAGTGATTACCATGATGCTATGAACAGAGTCAATTTCGAAAAAAGTTTAAAACCCAGTTAATTCCAAATTTACCTGCAAGATCCGCAATTATTATGGATAAGGCTTTTATGAGGAAATTTCAAACAAATCCTGGCCAAAATATAAACTAATTGACTGGCTCAAGTCCACAAATTTCGATTTTTCGGAGCAAACTATGAAAGACGAATTTGGGCTGTTGTTACCGCTAAATCGTTACCACAAAATAAATTTGAATTGGACGTGTATGTTAAATTTTTGGACATAAAATACTACGTTTACCACCTTGCCATTGTCAGTATAACGGCTATATCGCTATAGAAATGGTATGGTCGCAAGTAAAAAAAATTATGATCAACAAATTGAACATTCAAGAGGGACAAGCAAAGAACTGAACAACTTAAAATCAAAGTCTCATATATTAAATAACTTCGTTACTCGAGTTTCGCTCCTGAAAGCATCATTAGACGCCTAAAATATGAGCAAAAACCTAGTATACACGTAAAAAGTAAAAATAATATTAAAAACTTGCATTACGTTTCCTTTAAAATCGACAACACACCGAACATCCAACCACATCTACATACTAAAACGAGGAACTGAATACAAAGCAAAATTGTGACCAGGTAAAACGCCGAGTCATTCGGACGCCGACACAGATAGTTTTTATTATCAATCGAACACTTCGTCCTGCAAATTGCAAAATACCAGATGTGGTTCCCAATTAAACATCCCATTGACGCAGGTGAGATCTGAATTCTGTTTTGCCTTGTCGATCTCCAATTTCTCAAGTACATCTAGCTTCTTGCCTTTATTGCACTGATGGATAACCTCAACTGAATCCAGTTCGGGAAAGGCCTGCCCAGAAGATAAAAGATGATCTGCAAATGCTGATTTGGTTTCAGTTATGTCTGAATTTTTATTCTTAGTATATAGTCTAATTTTGCCAGGGGACCATTCCAATTATTCCGATTCCAAGTTTGATGCTGCGGAGGATGGCTCGGAGGAAGAAGAGATTTAGTAGAGAGTTAGTGATCAAAATTTTTAGTTTTTTCGCAGGAAGTTCTTCTTTAAAATATGCAAAAAGCCAATATTTACTAATTGGAAATTGAAAACTTGTCTGCTTTCAATATTTCCAAAAATATTGCAGCTCTTAAGAAGAGTTAAGATCACTGACATACTTCGCAGAAAATAAATTTCTTTCAACGCTCATAACCTTAGTAGAGAGCATTTTACTTATGAAAGTTTGTCATCGAAATTTTTAGTTTTTCGCAGGAAATTACTAGTATTTTACTTAGCTACCTTAGTATCTACTTCCAATCTCAATTATTTCCTTCTCAATTCTTTTACTTCCTAATTTAGTAACTAATTCGTCAAGGACAAAATTATGTTCATTGCAAACATTACTTACATAACGTTTCAAATTTTGTTTTTCATAAAATCGCTTATTTTGTTTTTATTTAATTTTTGCTTCATAGCTATGTTATCTAAATAGGTATTCTGTCTGTATTAATATTATGTTTTTTAATTCACTTCAGTAAGTTTTTTCCCAATTTTCAAGTTGGGGCTATTTGTATAGCACGTTGCCACAATCGACTGGAACCCAATTTGTTGCTTGAGTTTTCTTCACCCCTAAGGACCTAATTCAATTAGTTTGTAAAAAATACATATAAGGCTATAAGTTTAGTTTAAGTATAAATATAAATCATTTTATTTAAATAAAAGTAGAAAGTTAGTTACGCACGTTACGCATAACTTCATAATTCAGAAAGTTAAAAGAAAGTTAATTTCTGCGAAATATGTTAGTGAACGAAATTTTTAGCTTTTTCGCAGGAAACTCTAGTTTAAAATATGTAAAAAAGCAATATTTACTAATTGGAAATTGAAAACTTATCTGCTTTCAATATTTCCAAAAATATTGCAGCGTTTAAGAAGGAAACAAACAGAAACAACTACTCCGAGGGCTAATACCCCTACCGGCATTGAATTACACTGTTTGTTTCAAGCTCATTTTATAAAGCAAAAAAAAAATAGTAAAATGAATTAATAAAGTAATAAAAAAAAATATCAATGCTAAAAAGCCAAAAAATATTAAGCTTTTTGCAAAGAATATAAAACCAGAGTTTAATTAAGATAAGCGAAAATGCACATGTATAATTACAATTTGGAAATTTGAAAACTTGTCTGCTTTCGGCATTTCCAAAACCTTGTAGTTAAACATAAAGAAGGAAACAAATAGAAACAACTACTTCGAGGGCTAATATCCCTACCGACATTGAATTATACTATTTGTTTCAAAGCGTAAAGATTATAGATAACATACATAAAAGCAAAGTTGAAATACAAGAAAGTGCTCTAGAATAAAACCAAAAAAAAATAATAACATAAAAGTTAAATTAAAGTTTTTTTTTGAAATGTGGGTCAAAGTTACTAAATGTATATGTTAACCAAAAGTACTTACTACTCTCTTTTGGACGGAGTAATTGCGTAATTACTTTCTAGAGGCGACAAACCTCAACCTCCGTCTTCAGCATCCTCTAGGAGATGACCGAAAAAGACGCGAACACATTTATTAACTTTGACACACAAATCAAAAGTGACAAGCAAGGTTATCGCAGGTATTAAAAAGCAAGGTAATAGTGAATATATAACAAAAAGGTACAAAAAACCTGATTGGCGCTATATACCATAGGTTATGAAAGTTAAAAGAAAGTTAATTTCTGCGAAATATGTTAGTGAACGAAATTTTTAACTTTTTCGCAGGAAACTCTAGTTTAAAATATGCAAAAAAGCAATATTTACTAATTGGAAATTGAAAACTTATCTGCTTTCAATATTTCCAAAAATATTGCAGCGTTTAAGAAGGAAACAAACAGAAACAACTACTCCGAGGGCAAATACCCCTACCGGCATTGAATTACACTGTTTGTTTCAAGCTCATTTTATCAATATTTTTGGAAATATTGAAAGCAGATAAGTTTTCAATTTCCAATTAGTAAATATTGCTTTTTTGCATATTTTAAACTAGAGTTTCCTGCGAAAAAGCTAAAAATTTCGTTTAAAATTCAGGTTAGTGTATATGTATGTATTCAAATATTTTGCACTATAAGGTAAGTAAAGGTCTACATATACTTTTACTTAATTAATTAGCTAAGATTTTTCCTCGATTGAAGTGGAAATTAGAAAACTCATGCATTATCCGCATGGCCGGTAAAGATGGCTTTTTACATTATTAGATTATGTAAGTAATTATAACTATAATTATATTTTTATATATACTTTTATAATTATAAAAAGGTAATTTTGATCATCTATAATTCTAAAATCATGAAAGACACTAAAAAGTTGGCAGTCCTTTTTGTTCTTTTTCAGTTCTTTTTCCTTTTGCCCTCCCTGTTCCCGTGATAAATTTTTTGGAGTGTGATAGCCCTGGTAGGTCCTCCCATCAGTCCTGGGACTTGGCATTGGTCCATTTCTGGATTTCAGCCTTGACCAGAGAGTATGGGACTCCCAGTGGCCGCTCAGGGACTATAGTTTCGTTCGAGCGCTCGAGCGGCGGAATGGCTGGTGGTGATAAACAGCCTGAAGGCGGCGATTCGAGTAATCTAAACATGAAAGCGTGTAGATACTGTAAAAACAATGTCCAATCGGTAGTTAAGTGTACAGCATGTATGGGGTGGTTTCACTCGTCATGTGCTCTACGTATAACAGGACTAAAAGTGATTAGTGGTAGTAGGGGGTCTTGTACAATGCGCGTGTAGTCCATCGCAACTGTACAACACTGACCCAGATGAAGAAACATTATCGGAGAACAATGGTACAAATACCCATAATATGGAAATCCAATAATTAAAGCAGATTAATGAAGACATTACTGATAAAAATACCATACTTAAACAGAATAATGGTCTCTTGACTGAGAAATGTACCAGATTGGAACGCGATTTAAAGAACTTGGCTGAAAAAGAAAAAACTTTCAACAAACAAACCTATCGAGACGCTTGTTTGTCAACATCGGAGCCCGACTGCCCCAAAATGGATTCATATCGCAAGCAACCTTTAAATGCATATAATGTCGACATACTTCGCGAAAATAAATCATCTTCATACCACAGATCAAATTCTCGAAGATTACGCAATCAATTGGGAAATGGCGACAAAGGACCAACTGATGAATTTCAAGGCTTTCGTGAATCAAGTAGATTTAAAAGACCAAAAAAACTAGGTACTGGCGTTGAACCCAAAGACCCAGATAGCAACGGGTTTGGTGGTGGCGACCGGCGAGTGTGGCTATACATATATAGGGTTAAAAAGACTGCGACCGAAAGCGTGATAGCAAACTATATTCGAAGCAAGCCAGGATTTAACAATGAAACTACTATCGTTAAAGAACTCCCCATGGGTGAAGATAAACTGAAGGCATTTGTAGTAGTCGCCCTTTGGAAAAGAAAGATGAGTTATACTCGACTGATTTCTGGCCTAAGAATGTGGGCATACGACGTTTTGATTTCCAAAAACATCAAGACTTTTTAAGCAAAACAAAATAATTTTTTCCATAAATCATGCGACTGCCGATAATTATACAAATCAGATTATGCGAGGAGCTCCACACGTCCAAGAGAGTTGAGAAATAAATTCGCAGTCTTTCATCAGAATGCAAGATCACTAAAAAACTCCATTAATGAAATTGAAAACCGCCTAAAGAATTATCCAGCCGAAATCCTTTGTGTTAGTGAACATTGGCTGGACAGAGTCAAGATTCATAAACATACCTTGACCAACTATGTCTTGAGATCTTCGTTTCGTCGGGAACAATATCAGCATGGGGCATGGGGCAATGTATGTGAAAAACTCAATAAAGTGTAAAAACCAGCAAGATATTGTGGAATTGTCCATACCGTTTGTTGCTGAATGTGCAGCTATCGAAACCAAGGTATCCTCTGAAAAGTATGAATTAATTTGTTTCTATCGGCCACCGAGCGGGGACTTTCAAGCTTTCTTATCCATCTTCCAGCTAGCATGCTGCAAAACATTCTCCAGGACAGCTAACATTATTATTCTAGGAGATTTTAACATAGACTTTATTACAGACTTTAAAACAGAAAACCGATTTCTTAAGAATAATTAATAGTTTTAATTTGAAAATTACAATCAATAAACCTACGCTTATATCTTTACTTAGTCAGTCTTGTCTAGATAATATAAAAGTCCTGTGTCTACTCAACTGCCTTGGTGAATGGCCATATCTCAGATCATTTAGGTCAACTAATACAGCTAAAATTATCAATGGATGCAAAACTTCCTGCATATATAATTACAAGAAGATTTAATCAAAATAATTTAGATAACTTATGGACAGACCTTAGAAATGAAGATTGGTTGTCTATTTATGGTGCAACTGGTCTTGATTGCAAATGGAAGAATTTTAGAGATACTTTTATATACTATTTCCAAAAACATTTTCCCCTCACAAAATTCTATCCTGCTAAAAAAAATAATTATCTCAACTCTCAACAGATAATAGATTGTAAGAAGCAGTTGGCTCTGTATTTCGTCCTCTCAAATAGTGACGCACAATTTAAAAATCGTTACCTACAGCTAAAAAGACAGTATACACTACTTTTGAATGAATCAAAATATTCTTTAATTAACAGAGGATTGAATAATTCGAACAATAGGGCACAGACCACATGGAGAATAATCAGTGAATTAACCAATCAGTATCCGCCTCATAGAAATACGCTCGCAGAAGGAGACATATCTGACTTGGCAAACCAATTCAATGATTTTTTTATCCAGTGTTCTGAACCCCCAGACTTTGGCAACGTACCATTTTTATGTCCAGACTTCTCGGTTCTCACCTCAATCTACATTCCCCCGATTACCATAAGCGAAATTCTCAATATAACTCACCATCTCAAAAAATAAAAAAAGCGCCGGTGAAGATGAGGTGCCTACTTCTTTATTGAAAGCTTGTATAAGTGACATATCCCAAACAATTAAGGGCATAATAAATATATCTTTAAAACAAGGTATCTTCCCTACAGATTTAAAACACTCCATTGTTACCCCAATTTACAAAAAGGGTGATCAAAAAGTAATATCCAATCATAGACCTATCAGTATTCAATCAAAATTCTCAAAACTTTTTGAGAGGGCCATGTATGACCGACTATTCACATATTTCTCAAAAAATGATCTACTTCATAACTTAGTATGGTTTTATAAAAGGAAGATCGATAGATACTGCCCTGCAGGAATTTATTGAGGCTATAGTGGAAGCTTTGGAGCGAGGAGAAGGTGCTTGTGGCCTCTTTCTTGACCTCTCCAAGGTTTTTAACAACCTAGATCACAGTGTACTACTGAAAAAACTGAATAAATACGGAATATGTGGATCCGCGTATTCATGGATACAATCATACTTAACAGGTAGAACGCAAACTGTAAAAATAAATGATACTAACAAGCAGGCTAGATCCAGTAAAAGTTACATTGAACGCGGTGTCCCACAGGGCAGCATTCTTGGGCCACTTTTCTTCACAATCTTTCTTAACGATCTTCCTATAACCATCACATCGCAAAATTGTAAATTGGTCAACTATGCAGATTATACAACTTGCTTGGTCCACACTACTTTGATTAATTCATTGGAGCAACTATGTAAGCAACATTTTGATCAGTCAGAGCACTGGTTTTCTCAAAATAGATTAGTCTTGAATGTTGATAAAACCCAATGTATTTGCTTCAAAACTACTAACGCGCAGTTGTCACTTGTAGAAAGTATAACGTTTAAGGAGAAGGATATATTGTCAACTAATACTACCAAACTCTTGGGCCCACAGTTGGATGGGGTCCTGTCATACTGCTCACACATTGAGAGTTTGGATGCCAGGCTGTCATCCGCATGTTATGCCTTGAGAGTCTTGGCTAAGCACTGTCACATAAGTACAATAAAAACCCCCTATTACGGAACTATATATCCTTTGCTAAAGTATGCTATAGTATTCTGGGAAAATGCCAGTCACATAAACATCTTATTCACAAATCAAAAAGTTGCGATAAGAATAATCACTAAGTCACGCCCCTTAACTAGCTATAGAACTAGGGAAAAAGGGAAAACTAAATATTGACTCTCCCAGCCATCTCAATATTTGAGCATCTCATGTTCCTAAAACGAAATTCGCTTCTGCTCGAACGCTATGCAGTTAATCACTCTCATAGTACCAGGGGCAGTCATTATATGTATAATTACCCACAACACAGATTGACTTTAACAGAGAAACAATCTACATATGTGTGCATAAAGTTTTTTAATAATTTGCCGAGGGAGATTCGTGAGACACAGGGTCTGGATGCCTTTAAAAAAAATCTTATCAAGTTCCTCGTTGATATGGAACCATATAATTTTATTGATTATTTCCGGAATTGTAGAAATGTTTGAGATTATTATGTAATACTGTTGACGTGTTTGAACACAATAATTACTTGTGATTATTTTTTTTCAAATAAATGATGTTATCTATCTATCTATCTATCTACAACCGCTCCGCCCTCCTAACTATACGAAACACATGTGATGTCCATGTCAGTGATTTGTCCAGGATAACTCCTAGAAATTTTACTTCGGTAGTTAACGGGATTGTCGTACCGAACAAAAATGGCGGTTTCAGAAAGTCCAGCCTCTTCCTTGGGGTAGGTGGCACAATCACCGTTTTCCTAGGATTTATTGCTAGGTTTTCTTTTGAACAACAGCTGTGTACAACATTCAGCACCTCCTGCAACGTTCTGGAGAGTTGTTGGTCTGGGTAGTTTCTTATAAGGATAACGACGTCGTCTGTGTATACTTGGACCTTATCATATACGGGGTGTTCATTATAAAACTTCATCTAGCAGGCTATGAAAGTTTGACAGAAAAGGATGACATAATCAAAATAAATGGTTTTTTGTTTCTCCATTTATTTTTTTTGACATTTTACAGCCAACTGGATGAATTTTTATAATGAACACCCCGTATAATTGTAATAGAATCTTAGTCAGCTTAAAGTTCGTACACCTATCTAAAACGTTAGTTTTTTAATCAGAGAGAAAAAGCGTTGAAGTTTTTATTTTGATTTTTAGAATTGACAAAAAATTTATATTCCCGACGCAAATTTATTAGTAGATTGCGCTTGAGCCCTTATATTTGGCATATTTTCATCTGATGTTGGTTATGTCATGATAATAGGTATGTTAAACTCTGCGACGTACGTAATTGTCATACCTTTTGACGTCAGGCCCAAGTTTTGAAATTAAGACTTTACCATGTTGTTTTTTAGGATAACTGCTGCAACAAAGACCTGTCACGGTTTGTTTTAATGAAATAAAATGAACATATTTGTTTTCCCACGCAATAAATATTGGAGAGAAAACAATAGACCCAATTATGTCGGCGACAGAATTGGCAACCGTTATTATTTTAACATAATTCAGCAAAATAATTCTATGTTAAATACACTTGAACCATTTCACCTGAAAATTTAGCGTATGCAGAGAGTATGAATAGCTCTTGATATTAATTTATGTGTGCACTTTGTTACCCTTCAGGCATCATTAACACGAAAGCCTACAACAACATGTTTCGAGTTTAAAAGTATAAAATAACATTTCTCTATCAAATCTTTATGGTGCCTGTATTGCAGCTGAAAATGTATTTGTTCGGGGTGTGAGCACACAAGTGGAGAGAGCACTGAACTATGAGCTCTCAAAAAGAAACTTTTCAAAGCTCCCTTGGTTGGAATTGTTTTGATTTTCTATAGCAAACGTAGTGAATGAATAGAAGTATACACTTTTATTGTAAACAATTGCACAATAAGGGCTTAATTTTAGTTTTGCCTGACCCTCAAAGGAATGGTTGGAATTACCTAGAATTAAAGCAAATAAAGAGGCTGATAATCGATAGCTGAACGTAACGAGCTACAAGTACCCACGAACGAAAATTACGTTAATCCAGGGACGACCCGGCCTTGGAGTAAATTATTAGCCAGGTTGGAATCGATCAACTCTCTACGCTCATAAGTTGCATGTCAGAGACATTAATTTGGTTTGGCCTATAATAAGCAATAGCACAAGTAACAGCTGTAATTTGAAGTAAATGTGCCACAATATACCTACTTAAAATTCCCTTGGAGAATATTATATTAAAATTTTAACACCAATGTGTTTTAGATAGGTGTTCTCTCGTTTAGTTAGTAATACTTAAAAGAGACTTTGGGGCCAAGTTCTCTAAAGCGTACCAACCGAAACCCAATATAAGCAAAAACACTAACGGGGCTCGGTTTGGACGTTAGCCAATCTTCCCTTTAGAGAACAGCCACGTAGCGGCTAAGGGTGAAAGGGGCTAATTTAGGTCAGGATAGTTCTTAGTTAAATAAATCTATTGAAGGTTTCGATTTTTGTGCATTGAGCCAAATATCCGAGCCAGAGATTTTTCCTCTGCCTTACAAGGCTTAGCCAGAGACCAAAAACATTTTATTTAAACTTTTCTTTTTACTTTCTTCTTCGCCGACATTGACCCAGTTATGAATGATTTTAAGCAGAAATTCACTTGAATACCGCGGTGTTTGGAAAAAAACTTTTAGCTTATTATACAATACCCAGAACAAACAAATGCCGCCCTTGCTTCGGTTTTCACTGGAAAAGTGAAATCCTACTTAAATTGTTATGTGGGTTGTTCCTTTGATGTACTACGCAGAAACTTGAGTCGTCTTTTGAAAATATAAAAATGAAAGTGGCGATTGTTGTTTACCTTTTCGCAGTTTAATATCAAGGGTATCAGGCCTGGTGTAGGCAATAGATATTTACACAAGGTGTCTTGAAAGGTCATATCATAAATAAAAGGACGCATAGAGGAGGTGAAAATAATGTGTGGACTTCATATAAAAAAAATCCTGTATCTTTTGGTTATCGATAACAGGGCGTCAAGTTTATTATTTCAAAAAAGAAATTTAATTACAATAACCAAACTGCCAACAATAAACTTTTGTCGATGGAGGTAACCAATAGAATGAAAACTTTTAATAATTGAAATACCATCCAAGCTAAATAACTTTCCAAGTAAGGGCGAATTTCAAAAGTGATCAATAAATTCACCGGTTACATCTACCGGTAGATCGCTGGTAATTCCGGTTACAACGGAATTTAAGCCATTTTACGGTCAATTAAGAAACGGTATGATTCACCAATGACATTTGTTTTTTAGCTGCCAATCTCAACGTTAATCTTGTTTTGTTTTTTATTATTGTATGACTGTTCTTCTTCCAGCGAAATCGACATTATTATGATAATTTTTATTTGTAAGAAGTTATTTTGTTTTTGTTAGTGGTCCTAGTCCTAGGTCCTTCGGTACCTACCCCAGTTCATTTAAAAAAATTATGATTTCTTGTGGAAATCCGGAACATTCGCATAACACTGTATTCATTGTATAAACCAGTGTTAAACAAACTTGCTTATGCCCTTCTAGATACCTACTGATTGTACTATAAATGTTTAGAAGAACTAGGCTAGAACCAGTTGGTAAAACGGACCCATCCTCTCCAAATACCGGCTTCCACAATTTCAATGTCGAGTAGTCCATTACAATTTACAATTACTATTATTTATCACCAACTCAACAAAAATAAACAACACGACTAAGTAGTTATAAAATTTAAATTTAGAAATATTCATTAATTTTCAGACTGCAAATTGTAAAAACATTTTAGCGTTATGTTTGTTTATAGAAAGGCCGAGGGGCACGAACTGCCAATACTGAAATTTTTTCCTTTAATCTACCGAAATTCCACTTCTCTAGAGCGGTACATTGAGTGAGCTACCGGTAGCGAACCGACAATTCCACCGGTTAATTTAGAAACGGTACCTTTCTGGTATATGGTGGAAATTGAATCGCAATGATAGCTGACCGATTCAACCGGTGGATCCACCGGTGAGTTTTGGAATTCGCCCTAACTGGGTTGTTGTGATTATTATCAGGCGTGCAGTTCTGTCAAAATCAATTTCAATTTGCGTTATAAATCACATCATGGCAGAGTACAGTTTTGGAAAGTTTGAGGATATGCAAATGATGTATGGTCTTGCAGAAAGTGATGCTACTGAAGCAGTTGAACGAGAATCGCTTTCCAAATCGAAGACTTCCCGATTGGAGGATACTTATCTTCGTTGACAGAAGTTTGCGCGAAAACGGTAGATATTATTTTTGATTCAATGCGTTTTAGTTTATCAAGTTTCGACATTTCTCATTTCAGTATCATTTGAGCCGAAAGGTGGGGGAATTGAGCGACCTAGAACCGTTGGTAAATGAAGATCCAGGCACAAGAATTCGACAACAATAAAGGGCGACAAATATTTAAAAATCAGCGGTACATAAAATTTTTCAAGAACAATTACTACAGCTGTACCATATTAAAAATTCCACGCTATGTCTGAAGCAGATTACCCTCCTCGTCTAGAATTTTTCAGACTACTTTTGGAGAAACAAAGAGACCATCCCGGATTCGTACGTGAAGTCTTTTTCAGATGAGTAGGAGTTTACCCGAGATGGAATAATTAATTCACATAAAGGTTGTTTAAAGGTGGTACACAATGATGTACTATTAAGCGAAACATCTTGGAATTTTAATGCCTTTAATAAGTTTTTTTACACGGCGTTTCGAGCAGTGGAATCTCTGCTCGTTTTCAAGTGAAACTGAGCATTAAGCTCGCGGCTACTTGCTTATGTACTAACACAGCTAACCACGCCCACCACTCCTATTGGCCGGATCGTCGCCACCGTCGTGCGTCAAGCATTTTCCGCACGATTCCACCGCTCGAAACGTCGTGTAAAAAACCCAATAAAGACAATGGAAGTCTAAGATGTTTCGCTTAATAATTCATATCACTTACACATGTTGTGTGAAGAAAACCTGCACGTTATCATACAAACCAAGCATCACCAAAAGTTTATTGTGAATGTATGGGTGGGCATAATTGGGGATAATTTAATTGACGAAACTTTAACGGGACAGATAGATTCATTTTTTTATAAGAACATTTAAATACACTATTAGAAGAGGACCATTTAAATATTCGGAACAATATGTAACTAATGCATGACGGTGCGCTTCCACATTTCAGCAGAGAAGTAAGAAACTACTTAGACCATGCATTTTAAAAGATATTTTTGTTATTTTATGAGCGCGTCTTACACAGTTGCATTAGTTGTATAATACAGTAACAGAGTAACTTTTTTTGAGTTTGAGTTTTTAGGAAATATAGGGAACATAATACCCTGAAAATGAGCAGGTTAGAATCCAATAAAAATCTTTATCAAGTGCTTGTTTCTTCTGACCCTTTAAAATCAAGAGTAAAGTCGCTCCCATTTCGAAAACCAGGGTGTATCTGCAAAGATGTATTATCCCTTCTACAGCCTCCCCATCAAAATTCATCGACATTTATCAAAGATATTGATAATATGAAACATTTTTGTTCATGTAAAAACATACATTCGAAAGAAAGATGATTACGTGTGCAGACAGTTTAGTCAATGTTTAAAGTAATTGTATATAAATGCAATAACAGTTTAGTTTTTTACTTATTTTGAATTAATAGTGTAATTAATAGCGGCTGTTTATTTGAAAACGTCATCCAGTTGGCTGTAAAATGTAAAAAGTAAGGGATGAAAGATCAAAAATCCATAGATTTTGTTTATATCATCATTTTCTGTCAAAAATTCATAGCCATATAGATGAGGTTTTTTAATGAACACGGGGTATAAAGAAACGTCGTGAACATCCTAATAATTCATATCACTTACACATGTGGTGTGAAGAAAACCCGCACGTTATCATACGAACCAAGCATCACCAAAAGTTTACTGTGAATGTATGGATGGGCATAATTGGGGATAATTTAATTGACGAAACTTTGACTGGACAGATAGATTTAATTTTCTTACAAGAATATTTAAATACACTATTGGAAGAGGACCACTTAAATATTCGGAACAATATGTAACTAATGAATGACGGTGCACTTCCACATTTCAGTAGAGAAGTAATAAACTAATTGGACCATGCATTTTAAAATAAATGGAATGGCAGAGGCTGCCCTTTCCCATGACCGGCTAGCTCGCCTGATCTCAACCCTTTAGATTTCTTTCTGTGGAGACATCTTAAAAGAATAGTATACAGAACACCAGTAAATACAAGAGAGGAACAAATTAACCGAACAATCACTTATTGTGATCATATTAGGAATAAAATGCTTAAAAAATTTTAGAAAGTATCTACTACAATCTTGTGTAATTTTAAGCTTCGGAAAATATGCACTGAAAAAATTAAAAAATACGGGCATATTTATGCTAAATATTTAAAAAAATATGCAGTTTTTTTGGTCGAAATATGCCGTGGATATGAATATATGCATATAATATAATAATATATAATATATATTATATTAATATAAACTTCATATTTCCAAGTTTTTTATTCCCATTATAAAATTTTGTTTGTTAAAAGATATTAATTGCTTAAGTGCTAAAAGTTGTCGAAGTCAAAAGTAAACAATATTAATTACTAGTAAATTATATTATTTAGTATTGTTAGTGTTATATTATTATTTAGAAAATACAAAATTGTTTACGAAAGAAAATTACCGGCTAAAACTTGATTATAAAAATATGCTTTTTAAAATTTTCTACTAAGAATTTTCATTAGTAGTGTGTCTCTACAAGTGGAAATTGTTCTTTAATTTCTTGGGCTACCAAATTTAATCCATGGACCAAACATGTCAAGTGTGTCATGTCATTAAGTTTGGGTAAAAATATTTAAGCTTTAGAGCAGATTTTATCATATAAGAAGCCCCACCTGACAAAACTTTTTCAAACAGTAATAAAACAGTAAATTTTTGAGCTGGTTGAGCGATGGTAAAACATCATTTGCTAGAAAACGCAGCTTTTAGCAATCAAAATATAGTTTCACTTAGGTATACAATACTTGCTTGGCGAAAATTGGAAAGATGTGGATGCTAACTCTAGCCGTGATGAAACCTTCGACAGAGTATTTTATCCTTTGTTTGATAAGGCTTTTCCAATGCAAATTCGTAGGAATAAGGAACTATCACAGGGCTGTGTTAATGCAGAGATTAGGGAGTATTTTCGGTATATATAAGATCTCCACGCCTAACGATTTGTAAGGACAGGAAGTATCCAGGATTCTTTGCATTACAAAACGGAAAGAGATAAATACAGAAAGTATCTAAATTTCTTCACAAAATCATTAAATGACATCAAATTTTTAACTCTAAAGACAAGTCAAAATCTGCTTTGAAGATATTTAGAAATATGACTAATAAACTTAAATTACAACCTGAAATAATTATAAAGGATGAAAATGAAATTTTAGTGAATGAGTTAGTAAAGATCTGCGAAATAAGACTGTGGGGGCTTCCACGGCCGCACAGTGGTCGGACGGACCCAATTTCACGCCGAAAAAAGAATTTTCTAAAGTGATTGAAATTATTGAAATATTGTCTAACTGTAATTCTAGAATAGTCGAAGAGTAAGAAAAATGATAGCAAAGTCGGTTATTAACGAACCATGTGACAGAATAATATCATTTGCTCTTGAGCGTATACAGTGAGATTTTTTTAACTTTGAACATATAACGCTATTTCCCCTATGTTCAATTTTTAAAAAACCATCTCATTGCATTGCTGTCAGATCTTAATTTCTAGGTTCAGATATCTGTACAGGTAACTTTAACAGCTCGAAAACTTCAAACTTTATTTTTTATAACGCTGCTTTTAGTAAACTTTTTGCTGAATATTTCTCATAGACTTTAGATAATGTATTCTAAACAGGAAAAAATAGAGTTGTTTAATCTTTACAAAAATGAAAATAGCCTTAGGAGAGTGCGTGCTTTATTTGCAAAGAGTCATCCAGACAGGCCCATTCCTTCTATTGGAACGATACATAATATCGTCAAGATGTTTAATTCAGAAGGATGTGTAGTTAACTCTCATAGGAAGAGGAGCAAACAAACGCATGTTCTTACAGAGGAACTAAAACTGGAAGTTTTATGTTTTATGGAAGAAAATCCTGGATCCACCTTAAAACAAGTGGCTGATTATTTCCAAATTTCAAAATTTTCTGTGCGAAGTAGAGCTTCACGAGACCGAGATTTTAATATCGACTTCGAGACCGAGACCGAGACTGTCTAGGTCTCAATCTCGGTCAAACCATACTGCCAATCGAGACTCTCGAGAGTCTCGGTCTCGAACAACACCATTCGTTTGCAAGGTATTACGTATTATATAAACTGCAGGCGAGCAGCTCCTTATAATAATGCGTTGCGTATAGTTATTCTTAGTACTAAAAGACACTTTAATAGAAGTACTCTAGTACATACTGTCACGAAAATATGATAGTGATGACTGAGGGGTTAATTATTTAAATGATAGAGATTGGGACTATTTATTGTGTAAAACTACTATATTTCGACTGGGCGTTAATTTACGCTTTAAATCTCTAATCTTTAAATGGGTACCGGGTCGTCGTTACCTCCCCCGAAGGGTCCTATGCTGATTTGTTCACTGAATGGGGGCTTTCGAAAATATGGGGGGGTTTAATTTAAAATAGGAAGATGGGATTCAAGTAAACTTCTATTTTCTGTGCCTTAAAATTACCCTAACAACTTTACTGAAATGACTAATATGAAAACAAACACCGTTATAACAAAAGGGTCTTACCTAAATCAAGTGTAGAGGAGGACCGTATCGTGCCAACCAATTTAACGTACTTCAGGGGCACTCCTATGTTTACCCGTGGCTTCTCTTAGGACAACAAGGACTTCTAGGACAACTTTCTTCCTTGAACTCGGACGATAACAAATTTTGGAAAACACTTAATTACTCTTCGGCGGGTGGTCGTTCGTCTATCTGACGTAACGCCCCCAAAAGGATCAACCTGAACTTCAAATCTTGGAGTCTTGCGTACGTGCAAGCCACCGAGCAAGTCCTCGTTGCTGGCTCAAAAAATCCTCGAGCTTACTTCTCTTTTCGTCAGCACTTTTTTTCAATGCATTGCAACGTTCTATTCCATGACGTCAATCAGCGGTTCGAAGTAACCAGTTGTTGAACAAATTTATGAACTATGATTTATAAATTTGGGTCAACTATTCCTTGGCTACTAAACCGGTCATCGGCCGACCATTTCTAAGGACGCTGCAATTTTATGTCTTTTTGCTTCTTTGTGACATCCCCCCCTTTTAGAAAAAACTGGTCCCCAGTTTTCAAAAATCGATCCACCAAAAAATTTCTGTCCCTGAATTAAACAAAATATGGTCCTTCTCTACCTTGTTAAGTTACCTGAACTAACTTAAAAGCTAACATTTACATCTAACTTATTTTCCTTTACTTTTAACCAAAAAAAAATCCTAACAATGTATTTTTACTCTTTCTTTTTCCTAACGCAAACTAAACATGTTATTTAACCTACTTAGTCCTAGCAAAATAATTCTTTAGCTTGACTCGCCCGAAATATGCAGGCCCATCAGTTGTTTTACTAAATTCTAAGAGGCTTCACTATGCTCTAGAATGTGAATTTATCGTACTATGACTCCAACTTGATGGTGTCGATAAGATTTACTTTGCTGAACCGATTTCTTTTTCTTCCTTATTAGGATAGTATTGTACCTGTATTGTTCGTCGTACCGCTTTCAGCTGTACGTCGAAAAATACTAGATCGTACGCCACCCTTTTTTTCCTCTGCTTTAACCCGGGCATCTTTTGTTCTCAAAAAAAAAATTTATAGTTCTGTCTGTTGTATGTTTGACTGTTTAGCGGGGGGGGGGGGGGGTGTCTGGGGATGTGTGGTTGTCGTAGTGAGTATCGTTTCGTTCAGGTAGGGGTATGGTAAGTTTAGTTTTAGTACCATGTACGATTAGCTCCGTCATGTCGGTTAGTCAGTTGAACTGTGGCAACGTTTGAGTGGTAAGGTCCCCTCCCCTTTTCTTCTTCTTCCAGTTTGTAGCACCAGTTGTGCTTCCTGTGGCCCGCTTGCTTTTCCTTCTGTGTCCCTATACTTTCTAAGAAAAAATGTTACCTCTTTTTCTTCTGTTTTCTAACTTCTGGTCCCTGATTCGCCTCTGAATTAATTTTGATAATATCTTTAACCTATTTCAGCGCTCTCTTTTTGGTGGGGTTTGATTTTGTAATTTATACTTAGCAAACTGTTTGTCCTCTCGATTACTTATGTTTTTCCTTAAATTTCTATCCAGTCCTAAGCCTAAGCCTAACCTACAACGATAAACGCCTGAGGCTATACTCAGCGCAGTGTTACCTCCTTTTGTTTGCCTAACTCTATGTAAATCTCCCTGTGGAGCCCCTTTTATTTTATATATGCTAATCTTCTAATTTAAACTATCCCAACTGCTATACTATCCCCGCTTTTCCTCCTTCACTAGTATACCTGTTTTTGAATTTGATCCTGCTCTATACCTTATTTTCCCTGCATTAAATGAAAGTTTAGATTCTTCTTTCTTAGCTTTTGTGTGTAGGTCGAGGTTTTTCCTCGTTTTATTTCTAAGTCTAACGATCGCTATTTCTATCCTTATTCTATCGGCACCCCTTCGCTTTTTTTTTTTAAGTTTTTATCCTATTTTACTGGTATTTCTATCGTTTACGTCTTTTAGCAATAACTCTATTTTCTAGTTTTCCTACCGACTTCTCGCATAATTTGATTGACTGTGGTGGTTCCACTCGTGTTTTCCCTATTTTGATTTTAGTTTCCTGGTAGCAGTCTCTCTTTCTGGACTATCATAGTTCTATTTTCGCTTCTTTTCCTTACTCGATATAAATGCTCCTCTAATAGTTCAACTACTACGAACTCTCCTTCCCATCGTGGGTACCACATTGTACTACCATCGCTTAAGATTTCCTCAAACGGTATTAGAACTCTCACTTTGTCCCCTACATTAATTTTTCGGTCCATCTCCTCGTCTGTATTGCTGGAATCCTTGTAGTTTACGAGCCATCCCAGGCATGTGCCCTTTGCCAGTTCCACGTCTGTACCTTTTGTTATTCTTAACTCTAAGTACGATCTATCCCTTCCCACAAAGGGGTGTCTGGAAATGCCTATATTGCCTAGATACGTCATTTCCTCATCTGTTAGGGGAACAAATTCACCGCCACAAATCTTATTTTCATCTATTTTTCCTTTATGTCTTAGGGCTAATTCTACTTCAAGTGGTTCGCCTTCTTTAATTGTACATCTTTTTGCTGCACATACTTCTATTATCTCGTGTTCTCCATTGTCTTCTAGTACTAAACAATTTTCCTCTGTTACATCGGGATCCCATGCCTCTGTGCTATTTCCATTTCTTTTTCTACGACTTTGTCTGGATTCGCGTCGGGTTGCCTCCTCATCTTCTGCATTTCCTATCTCTCCTGGGGTCCAGGGGTCGTAATAAGGCAAAATGCGGCTTATGTATACTATGTCAGTTTTCGCGCTGGCACTTTTGCCTTTTCTTATTTTATAATCTACTTCGCCGACTTTTTGTTCAATATAGTACGGCCCAAAGTAACGCAGTAAAAGTTTTTCGCTCCTCCCTGCTGTACTAAGTACTTTATTCCAATCTGTCAGCATGGCACCAACTATAATTCCTGCAGTCTTGATACTTTCTAACACTGTGACGCGATTTTTCTGAGTCTTTAGTGTAATTTGCTCCAATGTGAGATCCCGATTCTCCCTATCAACCTTTGCTTTGGCCCTCAACTCAGCTTCTACCCTCTTCATTTCATTTTTATGCCTCAAGACCGTTTTATGCTCTATAGCGGTTTTCCGCATTGCTTCCTGCTTGGCCACACACTCTTCCTGTCTCCTTAAATTCTCATCGTTCATCCTCTGCTGTTGAGCTAGCTGATCATCATATTTCTTTCTAGCCAACTGGTCCTGGTACTGAGCCCGTGCCTGACGTTGCCTAGTTTCCTCTTGCAACGGATTCCTTTTCTCTTCAGCTCTCTTACCTTCAATTTGTTTTTGGGAAATGTGCGCCTCATACTCCATTTTGGCCTGTTGTTCCACTTCTCCGGTGGTTTCTTGGAGTTTTAAAAGTTCCGAAGCTTCTTTGTTTTCTCTAGATCTTTGGCCGCTTGGGTTCTGTTTCGCCCGTAACCAAAAATCCAGGACATGTTTGGGAATTCTAATGAGCGAGTTTTTTTTCTACAAATTCTAAACGAAACTCGCACTACGTGAACATTAAGTAAGTTCCTGAAGACCTAAAATGTTAGGTCCATTTCAAAATTACTTTGAACAACGAAAAACCAAAATTTACACCTCGATATTTGTACCTTTTGTCCTAAAGGGCTCCGAGAAGAACAACACTGCTATACACAAAAGTTACTTGGTGATTTAAGAAGCAACGCTGTGTATACTAGCTTGGTTCAAAATGGAAAACAAAAAAAAATCAATTTATCAAAATTCTCGTCGTCTCAAACGAAATTAGTTTACACTTATGTTAATTTAAAAATCTTGAAAAAAAATTAGATAAAAAATTGTTTACTTGCAAAATGTTTAAAACACAGAGACTTTCAGTTATACTTCATTTACATAAAATCAAGTCAAAAGCAAAAATGATGGTAAAATGTATCGAAATATCGCGCTCTTTACCACACTAAAATTTTCTTTCTAAATTCGTTTTCCGAAACAATGGTGTTCCTTCCTACTACTTTACTGATAACATTGCGCAACTTTTAATAATAATTACTGGTACGCTTTTCAATAAAAAATATTCCTATCCTTGCAAAGCTGAGTTATCTAGCTGACGCCCTACAACCAATAAAAATATTCTATCCTCCTATATTATATAAAAAAGTACTAAAGCGAGACGACACCTCTAATAGGATTCCAAGATTTTTCTTTAGAACTCGTTATTGTTCAATACCCAAATTCTAAGTGGAGTATGATTACTCTGTTCTTAGTAGTTTTTTCGCAATAACTAAAACAATAGGCCTGCCTCAAAAGAAAAAAAAATAAATTACCACCTTTTACGACTTTTAAAAATGTTCGCAAAATTTCTACAAAGAATGTTGACCTGAGGAAATCTGACCTAATTAAATTATAAGGCAGTAGTTCATAGAAGTTACTTGACCCTGGTTCGTATTAAATTAATAAAAACACAAATAAAATAACAAATCAGCATATTTGCCTTCGGTTTGCGCTCTTCACCATGTCACGAAAATGAATAGTGAAATGATGGGGTTTATGTTTAAAATAAGAAAATGAGATTCAAGTAAACTTCTATTTTCTGTGCCTTAAAATTACCCTAACTACTTAACTGACATGACTAATATGAAAACAAACACCGTTATAACGAAAGGGTCTTACCTAGGTCAAGTGTAGAGGAGGACCGTATCGTGCCAACCAATTTAACGTACTTCAGGGGTACTCCTATGCGTACCCGTGGCTTCTCTTAGGACAACAAGGACTTCTAGGGCAACTTTCTTCCTTGTACTCGGACGATAACAAATTTTGGAAAACACTTAATTACTCTTCGGCGGGTGGTCGTTCGTCTATCTGACGTAACGCCCCCAAAAGGATCAACCCGAACTTCAAATCTTGGAGTCTTGCCTACGTGCAAGCCCCCGAGCAAGTCCTCGTTGCTGGCTCAAAAATCCTCGAGCTTACTTCTCTTTTCGTCAGCACTTTTTTCCAATGCCTTGCAACGTTCTTTTCCATGACGTCAATCAGCGGTTCGAAATACCCAGTTGTTGAACAAATTTACGATCTATGATTTATAAATTTGGGTCAACTAGTCCTTGGTTACTAAACCGGTCATCGGCCGACCATTTCTAAGGATATCGGCTCGGTGGCTTGCACGTAGGCAAGACTCCAAGATTCTTTTGAAGTTCGGGTTGATCCTTTTGGGGGCGTTACGGCAGATAGACGAACGACCACCCGTCGAAGAGTAATTAAGTGTTTTCCCAAAATTTGTTATCGACGGAGTACAAAGAAGAAAGTTGTCCTAGAAGTCCCCTGAAGTACCCCTGAAGTACGTTAAATTGGTTGGCACGATACGGTCTTTCTCTACACTTGACCTAGGTAAGACCCTTTTGTTATAACGGTGTTTGTTTTCATATTAGTCATTTCAGTTAAGTAGTAGGGTAATTTTAAGGCACAGAAAATAGAAGTTTACTTGAATCCCATCTTCTTATTTTAAATATAAACCCCCCATATTTTTTGAAAAGCACCCATTCAGTGAGAAAATCAGCATAGGACCCTTCGGGGGAGGTAACGGCGACCCGGTACCCATTTAAAGATTAGAGATTTAAAGCGTAAATTAACGCCCAGTCAAATATAGTAATTTTTCACATAAATAAGTTCCCATCTATCATCATCTTTTAAATAATTAACCCAACAGTCTCCACACATTTTCGTGACATGGTACCTACTGAGTTTTCTATTTTCCTCATTTTTCAAATCGATTGAAAGCGAGTAAGAACTAAAGACGTTTAAGACAAGTGGAAACTGGCACTTTCCGCCCTTTATATTTATAAATAACTATCATTTGTCATAAATAAGTTCTATGGATTCCTGAGTGTGACTAGCCTGCCAGTTAACAATAAGATGATGGAGTTTTTGTGTTTGCAAAAGTTTTGTATTATTTCTATACAGGGTAATTTTTAAGTTGGTGACTATTGTGTCTTACTTCACTCTACCACAAAATAAAGCTAAAAAAATAGGAATTTTTCTATTAGCAGTATGTGCACTTTTTCGAAATGCATATTCTAATTTATAATATAAAGCTTGATTTGAAATATTTCCATATTTTCAATGAAATTTTGTAGCTGGGTAGATGGCTAAGTACGGGATGTTCATTATAAAACTTCATCTAGTTGGCTGTGAAATGTCAAAAGAAAAGGATGGAGAACCAAAGTCCATTTATTTTGATTATGTCATCCTTTTCTGTCAAAATTTCATAGCCTAATAGATAGGGAAGTTTTTTAATGAACCCCGTATATGGGACGCATATTTTTTTTAAAAATATGTTCAGTATCATCAGTGGCGGACCTACGAGCAGGTCTAATGCAGTTTTACATTAAACTAACCTGATCTAACCTGATACCATTGTAAGTAAAAACCCTCAATAATTTAAAATTTTGCTTTTAAGTAAACATTCATGCAGAAAACGAAAATTTCTTTGAAAACTGTGCGTTATAACTCGATAATTCAGAAGAAAATGGATATGCGATTCAAATATAATAAGATTTTTCGAGACACAACTTTTTTGTCGAGACCGAGACCGAGACCGAGACTCGAGTTGCTACTACGAGACCAAGACCGAGATTAAGCGAGTCTCGGTCTCGAGGCACAAGACCGAGACCGAGACCGAGACTTAATTATAAATACGAGACCGAGACCGAGACCGAGGGTATGTAAGTCTCGGTTTCGGTCTCGTGAAGCTCTAGTGCGAAGGACCCTAAAAGAATTCAAGTTCAAATCCTACAAATGTTCTAATCATCAAGTGCTTTATGGCGACGACAAAGAGAGACGAACAGATTTCTGCGAAAGATTCCTAAATTTACTCCATAGGAATGGCAACATTTTGCGAAAAATTGTATTTACAGATGAAGCATCCTTTTCATTAAGGGTGACTTTTACAAGTACAAGTAAAACTTCAGATTGAAGATAAAACACCAGACTTGATGTACATTGCATTGTTTACCTGACAGATAAACAATGCAATGTAGGTTATATCTGGAGTTTTATCTTCAATCTGAAGTTTTACTTGAACTTGTAAAAGTCACCCTTAATGGTTGTGTAAATTCCCAAAATTACAGGTAAAGAACTTTTTTAGCAATCGACTGAATTCTGTTTCTTAATATCCTAATTACCTACTGTTTTTAGATTACTACTGGTCTCAAACAAATCAGCATTTACAAAATCTAACTCACTCCCAATATAATGCAAGAGTCAACGTGTGGATAGGCATAATTGGAGATACACTTATAGGACCATTCTTTATTGAAAGGAATTTAAATTCGGCTAAATTTTTAAACCTTATCCGTGACCAAATTATGCCAGAAATTTGAATATTGAAAATCCGTGGTTTCAAATAGATGGCGCTCCTCCTCATTCCACTAACGAAGTTAGAAATTTCCAATCAAGAACTTCCTGACAGGTGTATAGGAAGGTTTGGGCCTATTTCATGGGCACCAAGGTCCCCTGACCTCTCCCCAAACGACTTCCTTTTATGGGGCTATCTAAAGTCGAAAATTTATAACAATGTTGAAATTGAGAATGTGGACGTTTTAAAACAACGTATCCGAAGAGCCTGCGACGAATTTAATCAAAATTTCTTAAGAAACACAATTCGTGCCTTTCAAGATCGACTTTAGATCGACTATCGTTTAGAACGCGAAGGGGGACATTTTGAGAATTTGTTATAAACTTTTCATTTTCTAGTGCTTTTAATAAATGTTTTCTTGTTATAAAAATGTTATTTAATTGGTGGATATCATTGGCGGGCTAGGACAAAGCAGCAAATTACACAACTATCTCTGTGCCTGTGCCTCTCTGCTTTGACAGAGAGATAGTTTTGTAATTTGCTGCCTTGTCCCAATCCGACAACCATATCAACCAATTACTTTTCTAGGACTGTATACCTTTTTATCAATGTTATTTAATGTTTAAAAGCGATGTCTAAATTGAAATAATTAACGAAATTTATTTGGAGGTTTTTTTGACGTATTACCTTTACCTAAACATCAACATCTGACACCAATGCTTTGAGATAATTTCTTTTAAATTGAACATACAAGCTTGTATGTTCAGAGATAAAAAAAACTCACTGTATATAGCTTAAATCTATTAGATAGTTTAGTATCAATTGAACTGTATGTACAGAACTCAATCGTAATAAATTTGCACCATTTTATTCTTGAATTAAGAGTTGATATCTCGTTTATTTAACTTTAGTTTTAATTTCTTTCAAATCGTTTTGAGTTGGCTCTATCTAGGTGTGAAAAAGCTGTTGCGTTTTTTTTTAAGATTAATTAAAATTTGAGTTTTGACTTTAATTTTTTTTCACGGAGTTTTAGAACTTTTTTATTATTATTACTATACAAAAGAAAGCATTTACTACTAACTTCTAAGGTAGTTAGTTGCGCATAGTTGCGCCTAAGATATTTTTGTTATTTTTTGTGCGCGTCTTACACAGTTGAATTAGTTGTATAATACAGTAATAGCGTAACTTTTTTGAGTATGAATTTTTAGGAAATATTTTGTGAACATAATACTCTGAAAATGAGAAGGTGAAAATCCATGAAAGATCGTCAAGAGCTTGTCTCTTATGACCCTTTAATATCAAGTCTAAAGGCGCTCCCATTGCGAAAATCAGAGTGTATCTGGAAAGACGTATTATCTCTTCTACAGCCTCCTCATTAAAATTCATCGATATTTATCGAAGATTTTGATGATATGAAACTTAATTTTTTTCTCGCGAAGCTGAACTAATTAATTTTTGTTTAAACGTGTGTGTAAAAACATACATTCCAAAGAAATATGATTACGTGTGCAGATAGTTTATTCAATGTTTAAAGTAATTTAAATTATTTCTGTCAAAAATTCATAGCCATATAAATGACGTTTTTTAATGAATACCGGGTATACCTAAAACTTCATGGCTTATGTAATGTTGTGTTGGCCACATCAATCTATAATTGGAGTTTATAATCGGCATAAAAAAATTGCCGTTTGTAGAGTTCTTTCAAGAAATCTAAACAATGGTGCCTGATAGTGAGTGGTTTCTGAGGTACCTTCCAGAAAATTGTTATAAACATTGCGAAGCATATACACAGTAATAATAATAACTGTGTTTCTATCAATGTCAACTTTTTAAATGCGAATATGAAACCTGACATTTTTTATTATATTTTAAATATTTATGCATGGAAGCCATATAAATATGACAAAATACTTGGTCCGTATATAAAGAGGCACGATGATAGCAATAACTGACTTATTATAAGTTGTTAGAGAAATGATCTTTCTAGAAAGTGAAAAGTTGTAAAACTCTATAATTTAAACCTTTCTTCTTTCACAAATAGTTTTCGAATATAAAAAAATAGAAGTTTTTGTCAAGTTTTATATTTTTCTTAACATCTCTGAATCTAAGCAACTAATCGCAACATTGTGAACATTTCTTAAAATAACTATCCAAATCACAACGAAGGGGTAGACTATTGCTTGCGGAAACCACTGTTACTGTAGTTAGAAAACACACCTGTCGCAATTTTTTGCGATTTGTAAATGATGTTATCAAAAAACAGTTTCAAGTATTGCCCTGGGAACCACACGAATAACTTTTTCAGTGTGAAACATTTAATATATCAAATTAATTAAATAATTCAAATGAAGCTATGAAAAAACGATAGGTGATTTTTATTGCAAAAATTAGATTTTTTTGCTGTAAAAACGATGAGAGTAGTACCATTTTTGTTATAAATATAATAAACATATTTTGCTGGTCAAATTTGTGATCAAACTAAATTTACACAAGACAACAAACCAATTCTCCTTGAGATTCAGTAATTATCAATTATTTAGTTGATCAAGTTATTATAACAATTTAAATACCGAATAAGTAATAAAACAATAATATTACAAATACCAAAAATGAGAAAATGGATCTTATTTTATGTATCAAAAATTTTGTGATAATGCATATCTTGGTTCAAAAAATAAAAGGGGTTGTCATTATTTAGATGGGTACGGCATGAAGATTTTTATGGAGACCCTGTATAAAGGACAAAATTCAGATGTAAAATACCTAAAAGGCCATGTGAGGTACCTGTAGAAAAATCTAGTTGCTTAATTTCACATAATAATGCAACTCAAAATTTTGCGCGTGAAATGAGGTCCTCCCGACCACTGTGGGCCGGTCAAATGCACTCTTTATGCAACTTTATGCACAATCTAAAGTGTTTTTCTGGGCTTTAAAGCCGAGGTCCAATAGAATATCTTCCTGACGTTTCGTCTACAGCTTCGCCAAACATTATTAAAGGCGATGAGGCAATGGGCGAATTGATCTCCCTTGCTTCTTGACGTAGACTGATTCGACTGTGGCAGGGTTGCCAGGTTAGAAAATCAGAAATCGGTAGGACGCGTCTGAAAATATCGGTAGATTTAGGAAAATATCGATAGAATTTTCATCCACCATTTTTTCCTTCCATTTCCTCAATAATTACTAAGATTAAATGAACATTAAGGGTGGAACGAAACGGAGCAGAAATGTCAGTAACGTCATTACATATATCACTTCCGCGTTCTGCGTTCTTTTGGTCCCGTCATGTAGCCATCAAAAATTGAAATATCTCTACGGGGATTGAAGGTTTGAATTTGCAGCTCGGGAATCCGGGTCGGGAGGCCGCCGTCACATACAGCGGAACGGAACGCAGCAGAAATTTCAATAACGTCATTACACATGTCAATTCCTATTTTAGCTTTTATCTGATTGGTTTAAATTCAACTGTCAAATTACGCTCCGTTCCGCTTTTAACCAAATTCCGCTGTATGTGACGTCGCCCTGAGGCCCTGAGGGCGACGTCATGCCCTCAGGGCCTCAGGTGTAAGCCTGTGCGGGAGGCAAGGGCCCCAATCAGATAAAAGCTAAAATAGAAATTGACATGTATAATGACGTTATTGACATGTATAATGACGTTATTGACATGTGTAATGACGTTTTTAACATTTCTTCTCCGTTCCGCTCCGTTCCGTTCCGCTGTATGTGACGGCGACCTCAGTGTTTAATATTTTAGAGTTTGGTACCAAACGGGACGTTTGTACTATAACAAAGGACAGTCTTATGTCAGAACAAAACCCTCGCCTCCCCCTCGACGCCGAAACGCCGGCACCGCCCGATCTCCATGAATGGACGTAATAATTCTAGTCTGCCGAATTAATTATTACGAAGTCAAACCCGCAAGCCGGTTAGCATTTCAAGCACTTGCTGAATGCATATATGAATTTGTAAATTATTTATTATTTCTAATAAATTACATAATTATTTTTATACTTAATAGTCATTGAATATACCGCGATTTTTAGTTATTCCAGAAATATCGGTAGCTTTTTTGACTGAATCGCTAGATCGGTAGCATTGACACAAAATCGGTAGATCTACCGATAAATCGTTAGACCTGGCAACCCTGGACTGTGGTGAGCTCCGTGGTATTTAGTCCCCCGCCGACGCGCTGGAGTGGAAGGACATACTTAAACACGGGATGTTAATTAGAAAATTTCATCTAGTTGGCTATGAAATGTCAAAGAAAAAGGACGAAGAAAGAAAAGTCCATTTACTTTGTTTATATCATCTTTTTCTGTCAAAAGTTCATAGCCTACTAGATGAAGTTTCCTAATGAACAGCTCGTATTACACCCCGTATTAATAACAACGATATTAGGAACGTAAGACAGGCAAAATGAAGTGAATAATTGCGGACAAAAGGAATTATTTTCCGCCCTGTGCGTTCCTTCCAACGTAGAGAAGGACAGAGGTAAACCCCTCGAAGAGAGTGCAGACTATTTGCACCAGCAGACAGGATTTCACTAATCAACATTCTTCAATGCCATTCCCCACAGAACTACCGTTTGATATCTTTGAGACGCTGGTAGTTCATCTTTCGAAGTGTACTTACGTCCCTACTTCAAGGCACTTGTCCTAAATCCTTACCTGAAACAAAAAAGAAAATGTTAGTAATAAACAAAAATAAAAATAGGTAAAAAAAGTTTTTCTTTTGATTAGGGCACTTCTAAAAAAAAACAAGGAGAGACCCACTCTGAATTTATCAATAAAGTCCATCAAAAGAGAGATAAAAAACGCGAAGGGGCAAAGAAAAAAACTGAAGCACTTGTTGATTGGTGCAGTTTGCTTTCAGTCCCAGTGTCGAGATGCACGAACTGATTATTTGATAGGATTTTATAGATTTAAATTAATATTCTTGTCGGTCGTTTCCCATAAGAACGGAAAATGCATAAAACAATGTGCGGTTTCTATGTATATTTTCATCGAATTGTAAATTTCATGCATTTTCATTACTATTCTCATTATCATTATTTCATGCATATCGGACTGTCAATTTGGATTTGAATGGAGACGGGGCACGGAATTGGCAATCCTTATCACTGTAAACTGGATATGTGAGAGCGTAGATTGGCTGGACGCTATTTCGACCTATCCAAGGCTTTTGACACTATTAGTCAGCAGCTGCTGCTACAGCAGCTGGAATCTTATATGATGAGTGGTGAGGCTTTCAGCATTGATTGCGTCTTAGTTGCGGGGCAGACAGCAGGCTGTTTGTGTCTCGCATGATGGCAAATGTTGCCTGTCGAGAATGACAGTTGAAGTAAAACGTAGTTTCCTCCTTCCTCTTGAAATTGTTGTCGTGTTTAAAGATCTTAATAGCCCCTCTCGTTAGTCAGGTTAGGCGTTTGACTTGTATGTCATAACATTGAAAGTTAGCTGATATCGATAAATACGATAAAACTACAATAAATACTTGACTCTGTTTATTTATAATCTGCAGCTTCCTAGCCAACGGTATTGCCTAGATAATGCCAATAGGTTATGGGCCCAGGCTCAGATCGATCAGAGTTTGTATGAAAATGAAAAAGTGAAAAAGAAAACGTACAGCTTGCGGTTTTCCACGTGGTTTCTGTAGTGCCGGAGAAAACCATATTCGTGTGTACTGTAGCGATTTTTTGTTCCCGTACCTGTGAAAATGTCGAAAGAAGATTTGTCTGTTCTGATTGGAGGTTTGGCTAAACTAAAGAGCAGAGAACTATAATGCCTGGAAGTTCCAAATGAAAAACTTACTTAGACTCGTCAGATATAGCAACTTGAACACGAAGAGACGAAAAGGGTCTAAGTAAGATAAGCCTTATGGTCGAGACAAGTTGTGTGTCACATCTGATGCAGGCAAAGAGTAATAAAGAAATATGGGATGCTCTTGAAGAAGCATATGACGACCTTAACAACCTTATGACCTTAACAGATCTGTTTAATGAGAAACTTGTTTTCTATAAAACTAGGGCATTTTACTAGTATGAAAAGCTATGTGAGCGAGATTTTGTCCATATCTCAGCAACTTGCAGGAATTGGAAAGCCGGTAGGTAATGAGTATATCGGGCAAAAGCAAAATTACAATAAGGGGGATTTCTCCTCATTGAAGAATAAAATAGAGTCTAACAACCTATTGGCTACAAAGGCTGATAAGGGCTCTTGTTTGGTAATAATGGATAAAGGTGAATATATCTCCAAAGTTGACGATTTTTTACAGGATGCTAGCTTTCAAAGGATTAATAAAGACCCTACAATTACATTTTTCAACAGACTAAAAACAGTTCTCGATGATACTTCCGCGACTTTGGAATTTTATAACATGACGAAAAACAGACTGTACACCATGAACCCCCGTACACCGCTCCTGTACGGTCTTCCTAAAGTCCACAAAGAGGGAATACCCATTAGACCCGTGGTGTCGTTTGTCAATTCACCGGTTTATCGACTTTCGTCCTGGCTAAACTCCATCTTAAGGGACATAACTGACTTTCAAAACCCACATTCGATTAGAAACTCCATGGAATTTGCCTCTCAAATAAAAGACCTTTATGTCCCACCGAACGCCAAACTGTTTTCGCTTGATGTAAAGAAGATTTCCTAGTATCCCCCCGGGCGAATGCGTTGACTTGGTTAGAGGATTGTTGATCGACAAGGGTGTGGAAAGGTTTTTGGTTAACGATTTGCTTAAGTTGTTGCAGACTGTTTTGGATCAAAACTTTTTTAAGTTTAATGACAACTTTTACAGACAAACTACTGGACTGGCAGTGGGTTCTTGCCTATCGCCGTTACTGAGTGAAATTGATGAACTTGGAGAGCAGCTTGTTCAAGGGCGATTTTTCTGATAGAATGATCTTTTATAAGAGATAAGTAGACGAAATTTTGCTGATTTGGGACGGGACCGATGAACAGTTCGCTTCCCTTTTGCAATCTGTGAACTCGCTGCATGTGGATTTGAATTTCACCTCAGAAGTTGAGGTTGACGGGCAGCTGCCTTTCCTAGACCTATTGCTGACTAATGTGGACAACAGAATTGACACACGACCATGGACAACGTAATCCAATTCGCGTCGAATTCTCCCTACAAGCACAAATGGGCAGCTTTCAATTAATTTTTTCACAGAGTATTTAGTTTGCCCTTATCGAGGGCGGCTTTCAATAGGGAAGTTGACACCATTAAACACATAGCAATGGTCAACGGCTTCCCAGTTAAGACACTCAACAGGCTTTATTTTAAATTTCTTAACAAATCTAAATTAACACTCAATGTGTTACATGACAATTCTAGCAAGGGCAGAAGTTTTAGAACATTGTCCTATTTAGGTAATATCTCTATGGGTTTGTCTAGATTTTTTAAACCTTTTGATGTCAATATTGCATTCAGAACGGATAATACTCTAAAGAAACAGATCGTTAAAAACAAGGACCCCACAGACAAACTTATGAAGTCGGGAGTGTATGCTCTGCATTGTGGTAATTGCCCGGCAGTTTATATAGGCCAGACTGGCAGAAGATTCATGACTAGAGCTAGCGAACACCTCAAGCTTTATAATAGGTAAAAGAATTCTGATATCTCCAACACTAGTTCGACTTTTGCAAATCACCTGTTGGATAATCGCCATAAAGCCTCAATTCCGGGTAATCTCAAAACCCTTCATGAATGTGAAAAGTCGAATAAGCTTAACCTTTTAGAAAAAATGGAAATAACTAAAGCAAAAAAGAGTCCCATACTGGAGTGCATCAAAGACGTCTTCAATTTCGAACCGACTTTGATTTGTAATAATCTAAAATGATTTGCGTATCAGCGTCCCTGCCCCCACCGGCGTACTCGTACTTTGCTCGACGAACGACCTTCAGGTATTTGCCACTCTTAGTCTTCTAGCAAGTTTGTATATATGTGAACGTGTTTTAGAGTTTTTAACTATTTTAACGTGTGTTGTGATTGTGGTGAGCTTAATTATGGTTATTCTTGCGTTGCAATGGTTTTATAATTATATTTTAGGCCTGATGATGCCTTTTTAGGCGAAACATGTAGCCGTACAACTACAACATAATAAACTTGAGACTGTTGACTTAGAGTTAACTAATTTCAAACCTGAATGAGTATATCGGCATCATAATGCTGCAGGGCTTGCCTGATGAATATGAGCCCCTGACAATGGCTTTGGAGCACAGTGGTGTTGCCATTAAAAGTGATTTGGTAAAAACAAAATTACTCCAGGACAAGAAATTGCGCCAAAAGGCTAATAGATCAGCATTGTTTGCTAAACACAAAGGAAAACCAAAGAAGCCTTGGTGTTGGAAGTGCAAGAGTCAAGGTCACTATAAACAACACTGTCCAAAACAAGTTCCGCCTAATGATGTAGTTCAGAATCCATTGGATAAGAAAGGAAAGGGTAAAGCTTCATTTACTGCCCTCGGTGTGAAGATTGACATGAACAAAACTGAGTGGTATATTGACTCAGGGACCACAAATCACATGTGTGCTAGTGCGGAGTGTATGACAAACTTCCCAAAAGACAATAGTGGACTGGACGTGTTGGTAGCGAACAACTCAAAACGTAAAACTGCAAGTGTTGATGATGTGTCGATTGACTTAGAAATTGGCAAAGTAATTAAAATTGCTAATGTTATTCATGTTCCTAATTTAACAACAAATTTGTTGTTTGTGATGTGTGTGTGTTGTTGTGTCTATATGGGAACTAGTGTGTGGTCCGAAACTCAAGAAAGTTAGATCTTATGATGGTACTGAGTACTGTAACCAAGAAGTTAGAGAACTTTTCAAACAAAGGGGAATTAGATATCAGCTTTCAGCTCCATATACACCACAACAAAATGGTGTAGCAGAGCGCTACAATAGAACTATCATGGAGGAAGCTAGGTATATGATGGAAGACAGCAACTGTGGCCAAAGAATGTGGGCAGAAGCAGCAAATAATGATGTATACTTAATCAGCCGTTCACCTACCAAGAAAATTTTAGGTAAAACTCCATATGAGGTTTGGTATGGGGATAGACCAAATTTAAAGCATCTCAGGGTTTTTGGATCTAATGCGTATGCACATATCTCAGATAAAAAGCGAAATAAACTTTAGTCAAAAAGTCAGAAATACACTTTTCTGGGATACTGCGACAATAGCAAATCATATCGATTATTTGATCCTTCAAACCATAAGGTAATAATATCGAGAGATGTCATTTTTATAGAAGTCCCATCTACTGACCACCAAAGTCAGAATGAGCAAAAGCAGGAGCCATCTGACCTAACAACCTCAGTTTTGAGACAAATTACACCAAAGGAAATAATAGAAAATCGTGACGCTGACGAAGCACCAGAGGTTGACCTCATTAGTTCCGATGAATCCTCAGATGAATCACATGTTCAGAATTCAGGAACAGACTTAGAAGAAGAAGGTGAACAACCACCTAGATTGTATCCTCCCCTTCCTTCCTGGCGATCTACATTCCTTGGACGGACAGCCCTATCGAACTCGTGCTTGCTGTATCCATTCCAACCAAAGGCTCTTTGCAGATGCTTCATTTCTCGTTCCAATTCAGCCTGCTCACAATTTCTTTTGGCTCTCAGAGACAGAGTCTTTGTGACTCCCGTTTTCTATCTGTGATGATGATTTGATCCGTTATTGAAAACCAACACACACTGCCCGATACTTCGATAACTTTAGCCAACTAGTACAATACTATAGAGTTTGAGATCGGCCAGAGACCGCAGAAATCTCCTATCGGCAACCGGAGTCTAAGGAGTTCCATTCAGCTGTAGCTCGGTGTACATAGGCACCATAAAGCGAAGTGTAAACACAAAAATTACGGAACACAAGAGGAGTTGCAGGCTGGGACAACCACAAAAATCAGCAGTAGCAGAGCACGGTCCCTCCGAAGGTCACAATATCCTTTTCAACGAGGTGGACATCTTATATCAATCGCAGTGTTTCTATCGGAGACTGATGAGAGAGGCCATTAATAGATCTTTGAACACGACAACAATTTCAACAGAACGGAGGAAATTATGTTTTTAAATGCAGACTGGAAGCGAGTTCTACCACATACTTCAAGTGCGCCGAAACCCCGCGCCACCACTACTCTCATCCCAGTCCCTCCACTGTAGCGCGATGGCGTGGCGGGGGAATACGTACTACGGAGCTCATCACAGTCAAATCAGTCAATATCGGGAAGCACGGGAGGTCGCTACGCCCATTGCTTCATCGCCTTGGATAATGTCTGCCGCAGCTGTAGAAGAATCATCAGGACCACGGCTTGAAGCCCGGAAAACACTTTACAATGTAAAACCATATACTTCTAGAAAGTTTCTGGAATTTCTTCCAGTTTGGAAGTTGGTGTGTCTGCTCTGCATAAATCAAGGGTCTTGTGATTCATACCTCAAATGTCCTTAAAGATGAATAATTACCTTGAGCCTTTGGAGGACATAAAAAAAGATTTTGTTATGAATTATGGCGTATAAATCATGTTTGCTCTTCAAAAATGTCTTTTTCGAAAAGTGTAATATATCGACTAACGAGTCCAAACGAATCTAGCCTAGAAGTGCCGGTTGGGCACGTTATCATTGTGTGCTTTTTAGGTGGTTGCTGAGGAACAGGTGCTTCTATCGGTTCTTCGACAATCAGGAGTTTCTTTGCTGATGGAAGATCTTTAGGCACTGTTTCGGTTGCAACATCTTGAACTGTAACTCTTTGCTTCCCCATCAACTCGGAAGTTTTCAGGGAATTTCCTTTGGCGGACTTCTTCAAGCTGCATTAGAAGAGGTTCTTCCTTTTCTACAACTTTTCCTTTCGTTTTTTTTTCTTTACCTTTTCCTCAATTTAAGAAGCAGATTTTATCAGGCTTGGAGTAGACTATAGTTATTTATAAGACAAGTTGAAAAACGTACAATGGAGTTGGAGTAAGTAGTTGCCTTTCTGTACTAGTACCTATCACCTCTGCCAGTGACCAATATCCCATTGGTTACTGGAACTGGATTGACTTTAATAGAAGAAATTCAATAATGAAAGGTTACTAGTTTCCGGAATTTCTGCAGTAGAATTCGTTTTTTTGTTTGGGTTTATTCTTAGGGGAGCTGAGCATTTCTTTCATAAACCATTTCAACTACAGTTTGATCTCATTCGAAGTTGTTCTTAGTTCCAGCGAAGCAGTGGGAAGGTCACCAACCCAATCTGTGTGTCTGTACCAAAGTGGTAGCTGATTTAAGAGAGAGATGTCATCGTTTAACTCTTTCATAAGAGGTTGACTGATAAGCTGCAGTTTGAACCGTTTTGGAAGTTTTTAAGCTAGTTAATGCACCAAAATGATTAGGTTTAAGCTATGATTGTATCAGTAGCTCTAAAACTGTAACCGATTTGATTATAGTATCTACAGGAATGTCCTTATTTGGAGTTGTTTTCGGCCAAAGAGTAAAATGATCTATATCAGTCAAACAGCAAAGGAATCATGGTGACGTTTCAGTCATACTGGGCAGTCCCATGGTTCTTGGTATGAATCTGCACTTTACTCTTTTGACAAGAGAAAAAATTTCTGGTCCAACTGGTAATAACATTGTTAATTCGTGGTCAAACGAAATGAGCTTATGTTATGCTCTTTCATTTTAATGTAATAAGTTCTGCCTATATGCATTATCTGCTACAGCAGGAAAATGGAAACGTAGGGACATATCCTTAAAGTTGATGTTTGGCAGTAAATAAAAGTCTTCAAATCGCTTTCAGTACAATTAATCTCACCTCAGTACGGCTTCCTAAGAACTGAGCAAATGCGTCAATCATTAATTTATCTAATAACGCAGTGGACCCCTCTTTAACTTAGTGGTCATCTCCTAAAACGTGGATTATTAAAATTATAAACTGACCGATAAAATCTAAATGAAGCAGTTGAGAAGAAGAAGCTTTGTCTGCTCTCTGCTGCAATACAAATGTTAGCGATTTAAGGTAGGTTTTAACCAGCAATTTCACCTTTTTTGGTTTCTATTGGTTCTCATTTATGCTATGCGAAAAGTGGAGGGCTATTTTTCGTTGGGTGACCAATGAGATGTTTTTTCGCATTGCTCAAATTCGTCATTTAGTTCCGGAGTTAATAATGATTTATTATATATATATATAATCTTCTAAGATTTGATAGGTTTTTTCATCTTAGCGAAATTTTGATTAGTCATAACTCGCTGTGACAAAATTTAAATTTCCTTTTAATTGGTCAGGTAGTTCAAACAGGTGATTTCGTCCCTGATATTATGGTATTTGGTTTTACTGATGATGATGCCTCGCTCATATAAATGCCCTGAATTGCTGAAAATGTTTTTCTATATTCTCCGATGGTATCAAAATACCAAATGACGTGAATATGTAGCGTCTTTGTTAAATTGGGGAAGGGGTTGAAGCACAGGAATTTAAAACCTTTCTTTTATGGAAGAATTGCTCACGTTTCGACTAAGTTTTTGATCTAAAACTAAGAATTTTAGGTCAGATGCAATAATTGTAAACAAGTATTGTCTGTTACATGCTTTTACTGCTGCTTAAAGTGGGGTGGCCTTGCATGACACAAGAGTTGTCCTACTATAATAATAAAGTTTATAAATTGAATTTATTAAGCGCTTTTGGATTTTGCAGAAGATAACTGCTGAGAGATGTACTGCTAGAATCCAAACTAGAAATTAAATGTTGTTACCTAGTTTTACCTGCGTTATTCTGGTAATAGAGAATGGTAGAGTATGGAGCCTTTACTTGCATTCATCAGCAATCTTGCTTCTCTTGCCAAAAGAAGGAAAAATTGCTACTGAGTTTGTCTCCGCTGAGCATGGGATGAGTAGATGTGCTGCAAGGCTTCAGGTACCACTTGCCTTATTTTACTATGTAAACTCCCATAAAGAACTATTAAGTCTTTCTTTGTCAAAAACCGTACCGAAATATCATAAAAATGTCATAAAAACATAAATAAACATCTCTCACCTGTCATTCAGAAGTGATCCTCAAAAACGAATATTCCATTACAGATACGCATATATTACCTGTCTTCTTCACTGATTATTTCCTACTATCTCATCTCCAATACCATTTAATTTTTAGTACTGGTCAACCAATAACAGGTCGTTCTATCTATGGACGCTGAGGTCATTTAAAGTCTGGGGTACATATTCGAACCCATAACTTCATTGTTAAGCAAGCTGCAAACCTACAGAGCCGTGTTGAGTCATATGAAAGATTGCATTAAAAGTTCTGCACTTTATTTCAACGCGCCAGCAGCCATATCAACAAAGTTGGTCATAGAATATTAGTTGAAAAATATGTATTCTTCGAGTGGATTTATCTCTGCATGACCAGTGACTGTTGGATGACGTCCATGTACTTCATATCCTTCTTTAGGGTTAAAAAAAAGAAAAGGATTCAAGAAAAGAGCCTACTAATTATACTACTTGCTTCAATGGCAAGCTACCCTTTCCTGCTAGCAATTAAACTTTGACGTGTATCTAAGGTCATCGCATACTCACAGAGAGCTAATAGCAGCCCTTCCAATAACCATTGGGCCCGTTTATCGCAATGATTTACCATTTAACCGATTCCCGAACGTTAATCACGCAAAATTAAACCGTACTATTTTTAAATTACCCGACAGCAGTTATTAGATTCTATGGTTTGCACGATCCGGTACACGCTATGTTTGTTTTCTACTCTTTTCCCTGCCAAATGTCTTATTGATAATTGAAGCGTTCACGCCATGTTTGCTGTCTGGTTTTCTGGGCCGATATGATCAGATTGATGTGGCATGGCCGGAAGCGAGTTAAATTTTAAATGGGTTCGGGCAAGACTCGGATAATGTGTTTTCGGTGAAATGTGCCCTCGATCAGATATCTTAGATACGAGGTCAGTGTTATTGTAGATTTGTTACGTTCAGCCAATTTGGTCGAAGAGAAATTTTTTTGCGATGGAGGTAATCGAGCTTTTATATTATCGTGTCTTAGGGTTTGACATGACTAAAAAATTAACATTTTTAGAACGCGAAATATCTTGGGCTATTATTTGTTACTTAACCGGAATATTACCAACATAGAAAGTAGATTAGGCTTGATATCTCTGAACTGTGCACTTACGGCTACAACAAACGCTATTTTATGTTCCGACTTTCAACTAGTGACAGTCGATTATTTACTTACAATATTAAATTTCTTGTCTTTTTTTATTTCTGATTTTCGTGGCATCCTAAGTATGACCTCAATTTCTTAGGTCTGTACTAAGTAATAGATTCACAAGTTATGGAGAGGACTACTTGATCAAAAATTTACTTTTTTAAAGAATAAGTTGTACACGATATATCTGAGTTGTACACTTACTGCTATAGCAAACGGTTTTCTATTGCAACTAGTAAGTAATAGTCGGTTATTTACTTACAAGATTAAGTCTGTTACTTTCACTGAATTGTGCAGTTACTGCAACAGCAAACGGTTTCTTATGTTTCGACTAGTAAGCAACAGTCGATTATATACTTTAAATTTGTTATTCTTTTTTTATTTCTGATTTTCGTAGGATCCCAAGTACTAAGTAATATTTCACAAGTTAGGGAGAACATTACATAACCGGATTATTACTTCCTTAAAGCGTAGATTGGGCTTGATATCTCTGAATTGTACATCTACGTCTACAGCAATGTTCCGACTTTCAACTACTTATTTAAAAAACAATTTCTGTACGATGTTTCTGAATTGTACACTTACTGCTATAGCAAACGGTTTTTTTATTGCAACTAGTAAGTAACCTTTTTTTACTACTTACTTTTGGGTGAAGCCTCATCCACTTTTTTGCCCGATCCGTTAGTTGTTGAAGAAAGAAGTTCTCACTACTTACAGTAAAATTAAGCAATTTTAAGTTATAATTTATTATTATTTTATTAAAATTTATTATTATTTTATTAAAATTTATTTTAAATTAAAATTAAGAGCAATTAACAGTCAATTGTTACTTATTTCCAAGTTTAAGTCTGTTACTTTTTTATTTCTGATTTTTTTTTCGTGTGCACAACCTCAGTTTGTTAGGTCTGTACTAAGTAATATTTCACAAATTATGGAAAATATTACTTAACCGAAAATTTGCTTATTTAAAGAATAATTTGGATTCGTTATCTCTAAATTGTGCACTTACTGATACAGCAAACTGATTTTATTGCAACTAGTAAGTAACAGTCGATTACTTATTTACAAGAACAAGTCTGTTACTTTTTAATTTCTGATTTTTGTAGTATCCTGTGCCTAATCTCAATTTGTTAGACCTGTACTAAGTAATATTTCACAATTCATGGAGAAAATTACTTAACCTGAGTATTATTTATTCAAAAAGTAAATTGGGCTTGATATCTCTGAACTGTGCGCTAACGGCTACAGCAAACGCTATTTTATGTTCCGACTTTCAACTAGTAACCGTCGATAATTTACTTATAAGATTAAATTTCGTGCTTTTTTTTATTTCTGATTTTTGTGGTATCCTAAGTATGACCTCAATTTCTTAGGTCTGTACTAAGTAATACATTCACAAGTTATGGAGACGACTATTTAATCAAAAATTTACTTATTTAAAAAATAAGTTGAACACGATATTTCTGAATTGTACACTTACTGCCAAAATAAACGGTTTTTTATTGAAACTAGTAAGTAACAGTCGATTACTTATTTACAAGATTAAGTCTGTTACTTTTTTATTTCTGATTTTTGTAGGTCTGTACTAAGTAATATTTCACAAATTATGGAAAATATTACTTAACCGAAAATTTACTTAATTAAAAAATCATTTGATCTCGATATCTCTGAAGTGTGCACTTAATGCCACAGAAACGGATTTTATTGCATCTCGTAAATAACAATCGATTATTTATTTACAAGATTAAGTCTGTTAGTTTTGTATTTCTGATTTTTGTAGTATCCTGTGCATAACCTCAATTTGTTAAATTTGTACTAAGTAATATTTCACAAGTTATAGAGCAGATTACTTAACCGGAAACTTACTCAATTAGAAAGTAGATTGGGCTTAATATCACTTAACTGTGCACTTACGGCTACAGCAAACGCTTTTTTATGTTCCGACTTTCAACTAGTAAGTAGCAGTCGATTATTTACTTACAAGTTTAAATTTGTGTTTTTTATTTATTTCTGATTTTCGTGGTATCCTAAATATGATCTCAGTTTATTACGTCTGTACTAAGTAATATATTCACAAGTTCTGGAGAGAATTACTTAATCATAAATTCACTTATTAAAAAAAATAATATGTACACGATATTTCTGAATCTGAATACTGCTATATCAAAACGGTTTTTTATTGCAAGTAGTAAGTAACAGTCGATAACTTATTTACAATGTTACTTTTTTATGTCCGATTTTTGTAAAACCTAAATTTGTTAGGTCTGTACTAAGTAATATTTCACAAACTATGGAAAAGATTACTTATACAAAAATTTACCAATTTAAAAAATAATTTGTGCTCGATATCTCTGAATTGTGCACTTACAGCTACAGCAAACTGTATTTATTGCAACTGGTAAGTAACATCGAGTACTTATTTACAAGATTAAATCTGTTACTGTTTTATTTATGATTTTTGTAGTACCCTGTGCATAACCTAAATTTGTTAGAGCTGTTCTAAGTAATGTTTTACAAGTTAGGGAGAACATTACTTAACCGGATTATTTTATTACCTACTTAAAGAGTAGATTGGGCTTAATATCTCTGAACTGTACACTTACGCCGACATCAAATTTTTTTTAAGTTTCGAATATTTAAAAAATATTTTTTGCACGATATTTCTGAATTGTACACTTACTGCTATAGATTCACCAGTTATGGAGAAGACTAATTAGTCAACAATCTACTTATTGAAAAAGTAACAGCCGATTACTTATTTACAAGAATAAGTCTGTCAGTTTTTTATTTCTAATTTTTGTGATGTGCTCAACCTCAATTTGTTAGGTCTGTACTAAGTAATATTTTACAAATTATGGAAAAGGTTACTAAACCGAAAATTAACTTATTTAAAAAATAATTTTGGGCTCGATATTCCTGAATTGTGCAATTACTGCTACAGCAACAGGATTTTATTGCAACTAGTAAGTAATAGTCGATTACTTATTTACAAGATTAAGTCTGTTACTTTTTTATTTCTGATTTTTGTAGTATCCTATGCATAACCTCAATTTGTTAGATCGATACTAAGTCATATTTTACAAGTTAGGGAGAAGATTATTTAACCGGATTATTACTTACTTAAACAGTAGGTTGGTGTTGATATATCTGCACTGTGCACTTACGGCACAGCAAACGCTTTTTTATGTTCTGACTTTCAACTTGTAAGTAACAGTCGATTATTTACTTACAAGATTAAATTTGTTGTTTTTTATTTATGATTTTTGTGGTATCCTAAATATGACTTCAATTTCTTAGGTCTGTACTAAGTAATAGATTCACAAGTTATGGAGATGACTACTTAATCAAAATAGTACTAATTTAAAAAATAATATGTGCAAAATATTTGTGAATTGTACACTTACTTCTATAGCGAACGGTTTTTTATTGCAACTAGTAAGTAACAGTCAACTACTTATTTACTAGATTAAGTCTGTTAGTTTTTTATGTCTGATCTTTGTCCTCAGCACAACTTTAATTTGTTAGGTCTGTACTAAGTAATGTTTCACAAATTATGGAAAACATTACTTAACCGAAAATCTACTTATTTGAAAACAAATGCAGTAAACGGATTTTATAGAAACTAGTAAGTAACGGTCTATTAATTATTTACATGATTAAGTCTGTTACTTTTTATTTCTGATTTTTGTAGTATTCTATGCATAACTTCAATTTGTACTAAGTAATATTTCACAAGTTATGGAGAAGATTACTTAAGCGGAATATTACTTATTGAATAAATAATTTGGCTTCGATAGCTCTAAATTCTGCAGTTACTTACAAGATTAAATTTGTTCTTTTTTGTTTATGATTTTCGTGGTATCCTAAATGTGACCTCAATTTCTTAGGTCGGTACTAAGTAATAGATTCACAAGTTATGGAGAGGACAAATTAATCAAAAATTTACTTATTTAAAAAATATCTATTACACGATATTTCTGAATTATACACTTACTGTCTATTATTTACAGTCGATCATTTACTTACAAGATCAAATTGGTTGTTTTTTGTATTTCTGAATTTCGTGGTATCCTAAGTATGACCTCAGTTTCTTAGGTCTGTACTAAGTAATAGACTCACAAGTTATGGAGAGGACTATTTCTGAATTGTACACTTACTGCTATAGCAAACGGTCTTCTATTGCAACTAGTAAGTAACAGTCGATTACTTAGTTAAAATATTAAGCCTGTTACTTTTTATTTCTAATTTCTTTATTATTCTGTACATAACCACAATTTGTTAGATCTGTACTAAGCAATATTTCGCAAGAATGGAGAGGAATATTTAACCGAAATATTACTTATTTAATAAATAATTTGGCCTCGATATCACTGAATTGTGCAGTTACTGCAACAGCAAACGGTTTCTTATGTTTCGACTTTCATCTAGTAAGCAACAGTCGATTATATACTTACAAGATTAAATTTGTTGTTTTCTTTTTTAATTCTGATTTACGTGGTATCCTAAGTAAGACCTCAGTTTCTTAGATCTGTGCTAGACTAATAGATTCACAAGTTATGGAGAGTACTATTTAATCAAAAATTTACTTATTTAAAAAATAAGTTGTACACGATATTTCTGAGTTGTACACTTGCTGATATAGCAACCGGTTTTTTATTGCAATTAGTAACAGTCGATTACTTATTTACAAAATTAAGTCTGTTATTCTTATATTTCTAATTTATGTCCTGTGCACAACCTCAGTTTGTTAAGTCTGTACTAAGTAATATTTCACAAATTATGGAAAAGATTACTTAACCAACAATTTACCTACTTAAAAACTAATTTGTGCTTAAAAACTAATTGTGCACTTACTCGTAAAGCAAACGGATTTTATTTCAAATAGTAAGGAACGGTCGATTACTTATTGACAAGATTAAGCCTGTTACTTTTTTATTTCTGATTTTTGTATTATCCATGCATAACCTCAAATTATTAGATTTGTACGAAGTAATATTTCACAGGTATGGAGAGGATTATTTAACCGAAATATTACTTATTTAATTAATAGTTTGGCCTCAATATCACTGAATTGTGCAGCTACTGCAACAGTAAACCTTTTTTATGTTTCGACTTTCCACTAATAAGCAACACTCTATTATTTACTTACAAGATTAAATTTGTTTTTTTTTAATTATGATTTCCATGGTATCCTAAATATGACTTCAATTTCTTAGGTCTGTGCTAAGTAATAGATTCACAAGTTATGGAGAAGACTAATTAGTCAACATTTTACTTATTGAAAAAGTAACAGTCGATTACTTATTTACAAGACTAAGCAGTTTTTTATTTATGATTTTTGTAATGTTCTCAAACCGTTAGGGAGAAGATTACTTAACCGGATTATTACCTACTTAAACAGTAGATTGGTGTTGATATATCTGGACTGTGCACTTACGGTTACAGCAAACGCTTGTTTATTTTCCGACTTTCAACTAGTAAGTAACAGTCGATTATTTACTTACAAGATTAAATTGTTTGTTTTTTATTTCGGATTTTCGTGGTGTCCTTAATATGACCTTAATTTCTTAGGTCTGTGCTAAGTAATAGATTCACAAGTTATGGAGAAGACTAATTAGTCAACAATTTACTTATTGAAAAAGTAACAGACGATTACTTATTTACAAGAATAAGTCTATCAGTTTTTTATTTCTAATTTTTGTGATGTGCTCAACCTCAATTTGTTAGGTCTGTACTAAGTAATATTTCACAAATTACGGAAAAGGATACTAAACCGAAAATTAACTTATTTAGAAAATAATTTTGGGCTCGATATTCCTGAATTGTGCAATTACTGCTACAGCAACAGGATTTTATTGCAACTAGTAAGTAATAGTCGATTACTTATTTACAAGATTAAGTCTGTTACTTTTTTATTTCTGATTTATGTAGTATCCTATGAATAACCTCAATTTGTTAGATCGATACTAAGTCATATTTTACAAGTTAGGGAGAAGATTACTTTACCGGATTATTACTTACTTAAACAGTAGATTGGTGTTGATATATCTGCACTGTGCACTTACGGCTACAGCAAACGCTTTTTTATGTTCTGACTTTCAACTTGTAAGTAACAGTCGATTATTTACTTACAAGATTAAATTTGTTGTTTTTTATTTATGATTTTTGTGGTATCCTAAATATGACCTCAATTTCTTAGGTCTGTACTAAGTAATAGATTCACAATTTATGGAGATGACTACTTAATCAAAATGTTACTTATCTAAAAAATAATTTGTGCAAAATATTTGTGAATTGTACACTTACTTCTATAGCAAACGGCTTTTTATTGCAACTAGTAAGTAACAGTCAATTATTTATTTACAAAGTTAACTCTGTTAGTTTTTTATTTCTGAATTTTGTAGTATCCTGTGTATAACGTCAATTTGTTTTATCTCTACTAAGTAATATTTCGCAAGGTATGGAGAAGATTAATTAAGCGGAATATTACTTATTTAATAAACAATTAATAAACAATTTGGCCTCGATATCTGTAAATTGTGCAGTTACTGAAACAGCAAACCGTTTTTTATGTTTCGACTTTGAACTAATAAACGATAGTCTATTATTGACTTACAAGATTAATTTTTTTTTTTTTTTTTTTTTTTTTTATGTGATTTTTGTGGTTTCCTAAATATGACCTCAATTTCTTAGATCTGTACTAAGTAATAGATTCACAAGTTATGGAGAGGACAGGTTAATCAAAAATTTACTTATTTAAAAAATATCTTTTACACGATATTTCTGAATTCTACACTTACTGCTATAGCAAACGGTTTTTACTGCAAGTAGTAAGTAACAGTCGATTACTTATTTACAAGATTGAGTCTGTTACTTTTTTATTTCTGATTTTTGTAGCATCCTGTGCACAGCCTCAATTTGTTAGATCTGTATTAAACCTGACTCTGTTAGAAAAGCCCTTTCACAACCTTTTTAAGTTTCAAATTTCGGCTAACGCATTTGGGAGATACAGACCATCAAATATGACGAAAAATTCTGCTGTATCGATCTTTTCCGTTAGCAGTTTATATACAGGGTATTTCTTAATAACATGCTAATATTTAAGGAGGTGGTTCTTTAGTGATTTAGAGTGGTTTTTTAAGCGAAAACCATGCGACAAAAATAATTTTTATTTGGATAAAACGCATTGCCGTAACAATTTTTCTTCATTAATATTCAAGGCAAAACCCATACGGACGCTACGAAATTAAGAAAAATGTTTAAACAATTGTCTTAATTTCGTGATTTTTCTTTTTCTCTTCTGTTAGCCTTGGAAGTGCACTACAGGTTTGATGGCAAAACTTTTCGTTTTAAAAATAAAAATCGCATTTACGATAAATAAGTAGTAATAAAAGTAATAAAAGCTAGTCGTTGGCAGAAAAAGTTTTATCACAAAAACCGATAAGTTGTAGTAAGAGTCGCAATAATTTTCTAAAATTTAGATAGGCTTTTCTGGCAGCCTTTTTATTGGTTGCTGAGTTTAGCAAGGATTACGAAATTACAACAAACCTATGGATTAGAATACTACTTGGGATAATGCGGGCTATAAATTACATAGAATATATAGAGTGGCAGCAGAAATACTTACATAAAGCTTGCAAAATGACAGTTTATGATATAAAATATTGTTAACCAAGAAACATAAATTGAATGGATTTTAGCTGTATTGATTAAATGCGAACCCGTAACTTATGAAACAAAATTCGGTATTTAGAAATTTGAAAGGGAACATTCCATTAAGTAGATTACGTAGAAAGTAGAACTTACGCAGAACGAGGCTTCCAGCACAACTCTAACTATTTTATGTCCAAATTGCTATAGAAGAGTTCAAATAATGTCAATCATACTCTATAGACATCATTGGGTAATGTTTTGCTTTATCCAATGATGATATTTCTTATCTCAATCCAGAACTCATGTTGCGGGTATTCTAATGGCTATTGAGGCTTAAGGTTAAAGTCATGAAATTGCATAAAAAATTAAAAGAAACTTAAAAAAGGCAACAAACCAACATATACAAATTCCCTAAGGATATTAATTATCAAGAAGTGGTCAAACGAAAGTCATCCCTAGGGCAAAATCAAAACCAGGGTTTTACCTAGATTCCTGCAACCTCGAGGTTGTCAATTGGCCAATCCGTTTTGAATGCCTTTGAAACTTTAATAGCCCTAAAAGCCCTTCCGCCACTATCATTATTACCCCGTTGCTCTTCACCAATTTATCGATCTTCAATTATCAACTGTAATTCCACGTGATCGGACTCAGGATTCCCGGTTTAACACAAAATCGATGAATCAAGGCAGGGCAGTAGGGGAATTTCTAGGAACAAATTATCGCTGATTACGGAGTTTTATCGCTGCGGTACCTGCCGAGTTGAAAAGCCATTGAAGTTGGTTTGTGAGTAAATTATCGCTTTTAACCGATAATGAATGCTTATTACGATTCTTGGATAATCGTTGGAATTTTTTTTGCAAAGAATATATCAATAAAATAGAGAAACCGGACTTCTAAGCCTGACCTTTGCTAAATTAAAAACCACCGGAACACGGCTATTAAAATTCAAGGTTCGAACCGGAGCCAGAGACGCCATGTTTAGTTTCTGCAATTTACACTGCCAAATGTCTTATTGATAATAGAAAGGTTCGCGCCAGTCTCGTTCTCCATCCTCTTTTTAAGCGAAAAGCGATGAAAGATTTATTATTTTTAGGTTCAGCTGCATGGAACATTTAAATGCACGGAAGGGCGGAATTAAAGAATGAAATAGATATGAAATTTTATTGCTGTAATGTGTTCTCCCGCTGGAAAATATGTTGCAGCGATAAATCTATCGAGTTGGTAATAGCAAAAAGGGATTTTTTTTGTTAATGTCTTTGGAGGGTTGATGGAATTTAGAAATGTATTTTTGGCCGTAAGAAATGTATTAGCCATTAGCTGCCACCACCAGTTCTTTTTAACGCGCTTTATTCAAACGAACAATGTTCTTTGATAAGCTAATTTCCATTAACCCATTAATCACCCAGCGCTATTTTTTAAATGGTCCAACATTTTAATGAATAAAACCCAATCTGATCGGTGGAGGCAAATAATAAATCGAACCACAGCGCATGAAACGTTTCCCATTTTGATTTTGGGATCGGTATTCTGAAACACCTATACATAATTTATGTCGCATATAGCTCAAAAGGCCAGGGCCATATATTTTTTTTCGGCGACAATAATAAATTAATGTTGCACCAATCGATATGTTCTATTTTAATTTTCACTATTGAAAAATGTATAGGCTTTGAGTAATAATTTATATTTTTTTTCCATAAAATAAAGGAGCTTTAATCACAGCAATCCTTTTTTTTACACTTAACTTCAAGGCACATTAGACCAGTTTTCCAATTTCCACTCAGTTCACGTGAACTTTAAACCGTTACTTTCATCTCCATTTGCATGGATTCTCCATGTGCCTTTTGTGAAAATTACGTTTCATTCGTAAGTAACTCTGATTTTTGCTCCTTTCTGCCATCAAATATATTCGACGAGAATTTCATTTCGAGTTCGCTTTGGCACTTCCGACTTCGGTTTCCAAATGAGAAGCAAGCAAAGAGTAATGCCAGGATTGCGTATGGAATATTTAAGTAATTTACTCAGGTTACTCGTAATTCAACTGAATGATGGCTCTCAAAGGGCGAGCATGATCATAAATTTTAATTTGAGGTAACAAATATATTCTAGCGAAAACATAGCCTTTTAATATATTAAAAATACTAGTGAGATTGTTATTATGAGGTATTCAGGTCGCTAATCGTTAAATTAGTTATTTATGATTGGGGTGTTAAAAATGCGTTTTTAAGGCACGCATGTAAAAATTTACAGAACGAACGAAGCGAAATCTCTAATTTACATGAGTGCCTTAAAACCAGTTTTAACACGAGTACCATCCAATACTTTTTCTACAGATGTGATAAATAACAAAAAAAAATAGAGAGAAAAATGATTTTTTTATAAATTGGAAGCAGATAGTTTCAAATGTGTGAGAGTATCAAAGTTGACACTAGTCAATAAAACCTGACCATCATTGTTGTATGTGAGTTGTTTAAGGGAAACTTCATAATATTTTTGATTGTCAATTCGCGATCAAAAAATGCAACAATATTCAGAACAAATAAACGATGCTGGCTTAGAGCCATTTAATGACACAAACGAAGCGGCTACTTGAGCCACGCTCGATTTGTTACCAAGAAAGTCAAGAATTCAATATGAAGTTGCTTACAGTAAGTTTGTAAAATGGTGTGAGGAGAAACGAGTTCAAGGGAAGTATATCGAAAATGTATTCCTGGCAGTTTCTGAGGAAAAGTCGAAGATATGGAAAAACTTCATCCCTGTGGTCACATTACTTGATGATCAATGTTATGCTGCGTCTAAACAGCATCATAGATATCACGAAGCGTTTCAAACTGATCGCGTATTTAAAACGTCAAGGAGAAGGTTACCAACCCAAAAAAAAACAAAGATATCGACTATGGGCTAAATTGATCAGTTTTTGAAGAGTGCATCAGATGATAAATATCTTCTGATAAAGGTAGTTACGGTTTTAGGAAAATTTGGTGCTTGCCAACGAGAGGAACTTTGTCAGTTGACTCTCGACGGCATTAAAAATTTGGCTGTTTAAATCTAAATCAAATTAAAATATCAGATACCAAAACTAGTATTCCAGGAAGATTCACCATCGTTGAAAAGTTATAGGGATTTGGATTTTTATCGGAAATACATGGCTCGTCCAACAAATGTCGGACTTCTCGTAAAGTACGTGGAATACAAGTGTTCGAGAAATCCTGTAAGCATTAATACGATTGGAAAAATATCTGCTGCTGTAGCAAAAATACCTGTAAATTTCAAAATGGACCCTCTATACAGGACATTGTTTTCGCCGTTCTTCTGCAAGCTTGCTTGCCGATGCTAGAGCAAATTTGAACACAATTAAGCGCCATGGAGGATGGAAATTGTCTACAGTCGCTGAGGGCTACATCGAAAATTCTTTGAGGACTAAGAATTCGATTGCCTGAAAACTTCTTGCAGTGAAAACAGCAGATATGATTGCAACCTCAACCAGAAATGAAGTGGTTTCTGTTCATTGCTCGTCACATTTGAGCTCCTGCTCAACGGATTCTGGTAGAATTATAGAAGAAATTAATTTAAAAAATTGTTCACATTGTACTAGCGATGCTAATATTAATAAATAAAGTGAAAGTTTTGACAATTCTTTCAATTTTTGACAATTCATTTTAAAGCAATAGTGCTTGAAAACATCGTTTTTAAGGCTGGTTTAGGGTGTAAAAAATGCCATTTTAAACACGCTTGTGGAAAAACTATTTTTTTCTTATGAACACATTGTATGTGTCTTTATATTTTAAAGTTCCATACCTACAGCCTTATGCCCGGGTTGCTCCGGTTTTAATGGCCACTTGTTTTCACCTCTTCAACATAATCTAGTGACCAAATTTCCACTAGCTACAAGTTTCTTCTTTTCCAAGAAGATCATAAATATACATTCAAGTCCCTCGGAAAACTGTACATGTACTTTGAATATTATTGATAAAATTAAGCATTAAGATTTTTCTTCTCCGGAGGCTTCCATAACTTTTAAAAGTCCATCAAGGTCAAAACTGCAATATGCCGAACCCATTGATTTCTTATTTTTGAGGAAAGTCAATATAAAGTTTTAATAATATGAACACGAAATGACGAAGACAACTATTTGATTTCGTGGTTTGCTTCTTCAACTGATTCGGTTTATTACCTTCTTCTATTGTTACAATTGCAGCTTACTTTGTCCCTTTCTTTTTTTTTATTAATTTTTAATTGAAAAACGTATTTTTTAGTATTTCATATGACGATGTTTTCTTAAATCTCTTTCCCAAGCTCTTCTTTTAATCCTTGAAAATGCTTAGATAAATCAGTCTCTCTATCAGTTTTTCCTATATAACCTTTCCTTTCTTTTAAGTAATTCGTCCCTTGACTAAAATCTTCTTTGGAACATTTTTTAATAGTTTTTTGGATTTATTCTGATAACTCTTCTACTATAAACTGAGGAACTTCACACAATAAAACTAAGTAAAACAGAAAGAAGAAATAAATGAAAAATAACTGAAACTCCACAGTTAATGGAGTTTAAGTTATTTTTATTTCTTATTCGGCTGTCACAATTTCTAATGGGAATTAGATACTGATCTTTCTTAATTTCTTTTTTTTTTCAAAAAGTTCAGGTTAGTTCAGCTTAGGAAACACTTCTAAGCAATCTAATAGCAACCGTTATATTGCAACCCCGATTTGTTCAATTTAAAGCTACAATGATTCCTGCTTATAATATATATAGTATATTATAATATAGTAAAAAATATCTATTTAGATTAGAAACATTGTTGGCAACCTATAAAACTTTAATGTTTTCTTCAATATGATATTTTGGCCTCTTAAAGAGTTCTACCAGACTAGAGAGTCTGCTCTTACATATCACAATTTTTTAGAAAATTACAACGACATGTAACATATTCTTCCAATTCTGAAACATTTCTTATAACTTTTTTGTTCATAATTTGCTTACTCCAATTTTGCGCAGGCGTATGCGGACGACAAACTAGTCATGATAGCAGGAAAGCTCGCCTGTAGCGTTTGTGATCGAATGCAAAGGGCATGCAGAATAATAGAACAATGGTGTACCGAGAGGGGACTGTCAGTCAATCCTGGCAAGACAGACCTTGTGCTCTAAACCAAAAGGAGGAAACTACAGGATTCCGTTCACCCACGCAGTACACGGAACCTCTGCTGCTAAAACCTGAGGCTAAGTACCTGGGAGTGACCATCGACAGTGGGCTGACCTGGAAGAAGTCACGTAGAATAGGCATGCAATAACGCAACAACACTGGTATGGCAGTATGCGCAGGGCAGTGGGCAGGAGGTGGGATCCAAAGTCACACGTCCTGAACTGGCTCTACACTGCAGTAATCAGACCGAGGATAACCTATGGGTCCTTGGACTGGTGGCCAGCGGTATACAGGGCCTGCTATGCATCGAGCAAACTGCTGAGAACAGTTTGCCTAGCAATAACGGGTACGTTCAGAACAACACCGAGAGCAGCTCTCATTGCCTTACTGGGTCTGCCAGATCTTCCAATCTGGATGAATGGGGAGGCGATGGCTTCCTGCAGGAGGATAGATTGCTGCGACCAGTCGAAGGAAACAGTAATGAGAAGCGGTAACACGCAGATTGCCAGCCTCATCGAGCAGGACATTCCAGTTGACCTGTGCCTGGACGGGGAGCTCTTGCGATCGGTTGAGATTAAAACAGCCATTTGGGATAAATATCCCAAAAAAAAAGCAACCTTCTGAGAATAATCAGGCATGGTATACAGACGAATTAAGAATGGTTGGTCAAGAATTTACAGTCGTTAGGAGCCGAAATATACAAAGCAGGCCATGAAGAGGGCGAGAGCTTTCCCTTGGTCCCACAAGACGGTTTTCCAGGCGGAGGGGTTTGCAATACTCAAAGTAGCCACACGACCAGAAGTCAAACACGGAGCAAAACAGATCATCTACATCTGCTATGATAGTCAGGCGGCTCTGCGAGCCATCTGCAGGAAAAGGACGAGTTAAAAGCTCGTTCAGGACTGCAGGGATGCTTTAGAGTCATTGGTAAAAATAAAAAGGGTAACTCTTTGATGGGTTCTTGGACATGAGGGCATTGAGGGAAACGGCCAAGCATGGTTCCCAGACGTGCTTTACTGGACCGCAGCCATGTCTAGGAGTAAGTAATAGGTACGTCTACCACACTCCAAATGGGCGGGAATGGGAGAGTAAAAGGACCAATTGGACACAGTCAGGAATATGTAGACAGACCAACGAAATCTACCCTAACCCGGATAGATCCAGGGCCTCGTATCTACTTGGGAGAAGTCGGAAAAGCCTGGGAAACCTTATAGGAACCCTCACTGGCTACTGCAGACTAAACAGACACATGCACCTCCTGCATCCACTGTGAATTAGGGGAAGAGTCGTCATACCACTTTCTGGGGGGTGTGCGATAGATGGGCGCGACTGCGCCACAGGAAATTGGGAGGCACCTTCCTCCATCAAGAGGAGCTTCCGACTCTGAGTTGGACCGGGATACTCTCCTTTAACAGAAGGACGGGTCAACTCGTGGACGGAATGAGGATCCAGGCCGAGTAGGGATGGGTGGATAAAGGGACTGTGAAATGGGCCTTTAAGGCCTAGTCACAAGACTTCAGCCCCCCCCCCCCCAACGGTTACTCCTACTACTACTACTACTTACCACAACTTTGAGTAAAAAATTAATGATAAAATCTTTAGATGAAGATCCTAAAGTCAGCATTTCATTCATAAAAGAGGTTCATATAAATCAGTGCAAGCAAAGCCGTTGGGGTTTTCAAAAATTTTCAGATCGACCAATATGCTGGTTAATATTGAAAAAAGTTAATGCATAGTTCCACGAGACCGAGACAGTCGAAACAATAATAAAAGTCCACTCACTTTTGTCAAATTACCTTAGTTTTTAAAATAAAGGAAATTAGAATTTTATGAAAAAAGCTAGAGATTTTTGAATTTTGCAGCGACAAATCGTGGTATCAAAACAAAATTTTGTAGCCTAGAAAAGTTTCCATCGATACATTTTTTCGCAATAAAAATGTTGCTATTAGCTCTATTGGAAGCGTGCGTATGGACAGGGCTCTAAATATTTTAGGAACAATAGGCCACTTTTTTTTAAAAAACCAAAATCTTTCAAAAAATATAAATTACCTGTCTAACTAGACGACAGGAAACTCTTCAGTTTTGGTTGTGAATAAAAATACTTTTTTAGAAAAAAAAGAACTAAATAATATTTTATGAAAGTAAGTAATACCATACAAAAATTAAAAACAATATTTTGCAAAAAATATACAGGTGGCCGCTGTCAAAAACTGCAAAATTTCGTTTTACTATCAAGGTCATCGTGCACAAATTAAAAAATATGTGATTTTTTCTTAAAATTGCAACTGTGTTTCGGAAAAGGAATTTCGAGAAAAAAATATACAATTTTTTGTAATATTTTGACTTCCTTTATTTTACTGTTCACTGCACATCCCATATTGTTTGATCAAAAACAGAAAAAAAAATTAAAATTTTTCCATAGAGGCTCAATTGGCCCTTGAGGAGGTATTTTTTATTACGCCTTTGTTCTCAATTTTCAAATTTGACCGCCTCTAACTTTAAAGCGAGTAGACAGACTAGAGTGAATCCGATTGATGTTTGCTCTTCTTGATGTGCTTTCTCCCTCACATTGACTGAAGTCTCGTATAGGTACAATATTTGCGGACTTAGACCCCTTCGGTCGAATTTTAGGACTTTATTCTACCAGGAACAACAAACTAGAAGATTTTAGTCAATTTTGCCTGATTTATCTTAAAATTAATTATCCCTAAAAAAGGCCAAAAATTGTGTTTTTAGATAGTATGTATCATTCTTAACTGATCAAATTTGCACGTTTAGAGGCTTTAAGTAATTTAATGTTTAGAGGCTTTGTGTCATGTTTAACTGATCTTGGGCCTGATTCTAACCTGACTTTCGATAAAACACAAGATCATCCATTTTGAGACGTTATGAGCTAAATTTTACTTATTTTTGTCGGAATCTTTATTTTACCAAAATCAACAAATTAAAAGATCTTAATTAATTTTTCCTGATTTATATTAAAATTAATTGTCCCTAAAAACGTCAAAAATTGTGTTTTTAGATAATGCTGGTCATTCATAACTAATCAAATTTGCATGTTTAGAGGCTTTATGTAATTTTTACTGATCTTGGGCCTGATCCTGACCTGATTCTCGATAATACACAACATTATCCATTTTGAGGCGCTATGAGCTAAATTTGACTTATTTTTGTCGCAATCTTTATTTTACCAAAAACCACAAGTTAAAATATTTTAGTTAACTTTTCCTGATTTATTTAAAAATTAACTGTCCCTAAAAACGTCAAAAATTGTGTTTTTAGATAGTATGTGTAATCCTTAACTAATCAAATTTGCATATTTAGACGCTTTAAGTAATTTTTAACTGTGCTTGGGCTTGATCCTAACCTCACTGTCGATAAACAAAAGATCGTCCATTTTGAGGCGTCTTGATCTAAATTTCACTTATTTTTGCAGGAAACTTTATTTTACCAAAAACAACAAATTAAAAGGTTTTAATCAATTTTGCCTGATTTATATTAAAATAAATTTTCCCTAAAAACCTCACAAATTTCATTTTTAGATAATGTGTTTTTACTGATCTTGGGCCTGATCCTAACCTTATTCTCGATAAAACACAAGATCATCCATTTTAAGGCGTTATGAGCTAAATTTGATTTATTTTTGTCGGAATCTCTATTTTACCAAAAACAACAAATTGAAAAATTTTAGTTAATTTTTCCTGATTTATATTAAAATTAATTGTTCCTAAAAACGTCAAAAATTGTGTTTTTAGATAGTATGTGTCATTTTTAACTGATCAAATTTGCATGTTTAAGTAATTTTTAACTGATCTTGAGCCTGATCCTAACCTCACTCTCGATAAAACACAAGATCGTCCATTTTGAGGCGTTTTTATCTAAATGCCACTTATTTTTGCAAGAAACTTTATTTTACCAAGAACAACAAATTACAAGACTTTAATCAATCTTGCCTGATTTATTTTAAAATTAATTTCCCATAAAAACGTCAAAAATTGCATTTTTAGTTAGTAGGTGACATTTTTAACTGATCAAATTTGCATGTTTAGAGGCTTCAAGTAATTTTTAACTGACCTTGGACCTGATCCTTACCTGATTCTCGACAAAACACAAGATCATCCATTTTGAGGCGTTATGAGCTAAATTTCACTTATTTTTGTAGGAAACTTTATTTTACCAAAAACAATAAATTAAAAGCTTTTCATGAATTTTGCCTGATTTAAATTAAAATTAATTTTGCCTTAAAACGTCAAAAATTTAATTTTTAGCTAATGTGGGTAATTTTTACACATCAAATTTGCAAGTTTAGAGGCTTTAAGTCATTTTTAAGTAACCTTGGGCCTGATCCTAACCTGACTCTCGATAAAACACAAGATCATTCATTTTGAGGCGTTTTGAGCTAAATTTCACTTATCTTGGTAGGACACTTTAATTTACCAAGAACAACTAATTAAAACATTTTAATCAATTTTGCCTGTTTTATCTTAAATCTAGTTTTCCCCAAAAAAACGTAAAAAATTTAATTTTTAGATAATGTGGGTCATTTTTAACTGATTAAATTTACATGTTTAGAGGCTTTGAGTGATGTTTAACTGATCTTGGGCCTGATCCTAACCTGATTCTCGATAAAACACAAGATCATCCATTTTGAGTCGTTATGAGCTAAATTTTTCTTATTTTTGACGGAAACTTTATTTTACCAAAAAGAACAAATTTAAAGATTTTAATCAATTTTGCCTGATTTACCTTAAGATTAATTTCACACAAAAACGCCAAAAATTCCATTTTTAGGTAATGTGGGTCATTTTAAACTGATCAAATTTTTTAGTTTAGAGGCTTTAAGTCATTTTTAACTGATACTGGCCTGATGCTGACCTCACTCTCGATAAAACACAAGATCATCCATTTTGAGGCGTTTTGAGCAAAATTTCACTTATCTTTGTCGGATCTTTATTTTACCAAGAACATCAAACTAGAAGATTTATCTTAAAGTTTATTTTCTCCAAAAACGCCGAAAAATTCCATTTTTAGATAATGTGGGATTCTTAACTGATCAAACTTGCATGTTTAGAGGCTTAAGTCATTTTTAACTGACCTTGGGCTGATCCTAACGTGACTCTCGATAAAACATAAGATTATCCATTGTGAGGCGTTTTGTGCTAAATTTCACTTATTTTTGTCGGGAACTTTATTTTAGTAAGAACATCTAATTAAAAGATTTTAATCAAATTTGCCTGATTTATCTCAAAATTAAATTTTTTAAAAAACGTCAAAAATTCTATTTTTTGCTAATGTGGGTCATTTTTAACCGATCAAATTTGCATGTTTAGTGGTTTTAAATCATCTTTAACTGATCTTGGGCTGATCCTAGCCTGACTCTCGATAAAATAAAAGATCGTCCATTTTAAGGCGTTTTTATCTAAATTTCACTTATTTTTGTCGAAAATATTATTTTACCAAGCACAAATTTTTTTTTAATCAGTCTTGCCTTATTTGTCCTAAATGTAGATATCTCCAAAACATGAAAATTCAGGTTAGGGGTTAGGGCCAAAATCTTGACTGATTTTGGCCCTGATTGCAATCATAATTGAAGCATTCGGTATAATGACCTCATATTACTGACAGGTGGAAACCATGGTCTACTTCCAAAAAGGATAGATTTCTTGATTTTCTAATATTGGGAAAAATCTTTGTAGGGTTGTTATATATGATTGAAAAGCAGTTTTTGTGTCACAAGATAGCTTTAAAAAAATAAAATTGTGAATGAAATGATGGTTCTAGAAATACGAAACTTCGTATTGATGTTTCACCTTTTCAGGTGTACTCTTCTCAAAAAGTTCAGTCTTCATACTTTCGGTTATATTGCAAAAATAAAGAGCTATAATCGTTTTTGAGGTTTTCAGGCCCATTTAGAATCTCGTTTTCTTAAAAACAACTTTATTGCTTAAGTTAATTTAAAGTAAGTTTTTTACGTTCTTAGGGGATTGTAAAAGAGCCACAACGATCAAAAACAGAAAAAAATCCTGCCAACCAATGGGGGGGGGGGGGCTGGGGGTGAATTTTTCCTCAATTTTCAAGTTTGGCCTCCTATAAATTTGAAACGAATTATTGTAGTGAGTCCAACTTTTTTTTGTTCTTGCTGGTGCCCTCTTTCAGCTCCCACCAAATTCCGTAGGTTTCGTATGTGCAATATTTTTAGAGTTAGACTGATTTTTAGGCAATATTGTATAATTAAGTCCTTTTTATCATTAAAAAAAAACACTTTGGGTCTCAAGTAATTTGAACAAATTTTGTCGTTCAGGAAATCACAAGGGATTACAAAACACTAAAAAATATATTTTCACATTTTGTACTAGGGAGGGATACTACGTTTTTTGGAGAGATTGAAGTAAATCCACCTGGTTTTTGTTGGAAAAAGTTTCATAAGAAATGTTCGGTTTTTAGCTGTAAAACGTTACAAACCTCTAACGATTCCTGAAATCTTTCGCAGGCTTGTTTGCTCAATTTTTAGTGCTCAGATTTCAGCCAAGACTGCTACCCACCTAACAACTAAAAAGTTCTACAAGGAGAATAATTCTGGAGACAAATTTTACTTTTACACCAAATCTTTTACGTGTTTTATAGTTAACTCGTAAAGCCATTATTCTATTTTCTGTACTGGTCGTCTTATCGATTTAAACCATAATCACGCTATTCTCATATATCTTACTGTAATATGGCGGGCTTGATCCACCTAAATGGACTGAAACGTGGGATTCATTGTTTTAGGCAAAGCCGCATGCTGCATTTAAATGCACACCATGATGAAAATCAACACAGGCGAAGTGCATTTTAATGGAACGCCGGATTTTGCGATATTGTGAGGCGACAGGAGCGTCAAAGAGGTCGAAAAGAGCACCGAACGATTCGGACGTATATCTGGCTGGCTGATGGAAATTTGCCTAATCCGGGTGATCATTTCAAGGGACAAAACGCAAAATGTTTCCAACAGGCCCCACTTCGAAAATGTACCGCAATATTGAACAATAAAGAACGTTTCCAATAAAGTTCTGTAGATTCGGATATCACCGCCTTAAATATGTAAATGGGGCACGATCCCTTTGGGCGTGACATGTATTTATTGCAAATTTACATTGTATTTGGTCCAGAAACTGCTAGGCTGACATGTAATAAAATTTGCCCGGAATGGTAGAATGGTTAATGTAGGGACGATCTTTATAATTCAAGGGGTGGGGGGTGAAAAGCAGAGAGAGCAAGAAGTTCCTAAGTGTTAAGCAAAAGCTAACACATCAAGTTTTTCACAGCGACACAATTGAGGATTTCAAGAGTTTCCATTCAAAGAATTAAGAAAAAAACATAAATTCTGTCTCTTTGGAATTCTCTTTAGTTGGCCATGTGAAAGAAAACGATTTTCCCAAAAAAAGTAATGCTTTGCGAATTTCTTCTTACTAACCATTATGGCAATTACTTATTTTTGAGGGGCATTTCACACTATTGAAGCTACACGGATTCTCTAGTATTTTATTACATAGAAATTTTCAAGATGGCTGGAATTTTAACGAGTATTGTTCAGTGAGAAACTATCAAATTATAAAGCTCCAATTCTATGAAGAAAATTTTGCATTATATAGTTTCCTAAATTCAAAAACTCGTCGGAAAAGATTTTTTTTTGTAGGTGAGGGATATTTTGAAACTTTGGAAAATATAGACTCTACTATTTCAAGAAATTTTCAAGTAAAAAAATAAAAATCGCTTTAATGCACGTCTTAGAATCGTTACCTCAACAAGATGGAACGTGTTATTTCAAAACCCTGTATCTTCGTAACGATGCTCTTAAGGACCCACGTTTATTAGAACTTTTCTTCTTAAAGTAATGCCAGCAATCACCTCCTGAAGTTTGTCAAAGTACTTTTGGATCACTCCGTATATGGCTCTAAGCGAGTCTTTAATAAACTTCCATTGTGTCTTCGTCCGTGAAGACACGCTTTGCTGTTTTAAAGGCGACTGAAGATTTTTTTGCTGATGATGACCATGTTACACTCTGGACTAATTTTTCAATACTCAATGAATTTTGTGATTGTTTTGAAGGTGTTCTGTTTTTCTTTATATACTTAATGCTAAATTAGATTTAAGAATCGTCTTTTTAGCTTGCATTTGTTTTTAATTTATATTTTGCACGTTTTGTCAGTGAGCTTGGCTCGAAATACCCCTTGTTCATTAGAAATCGTCATCTAGAATTCTATGAATTTTTGACAGAAAAGGATGACATAATCAAAGTAACTGGACTTTGGTCCTTTCATCCTCTTCTTTTGACATTTCAAAGCCAACTAGATGACTTTTTCAAATGAACACCCCCTACAGTGACTTCACATTATCCATTTTTGGGTCAATTACCTATAAGCCCAACGCAGTCAATTCGCTGAGCGCTAAATAGAAAATCGCGTTTCACAAAATATTGAATTTTTTCCTGAGCAACGTAATTTGCATAAGAAAGAACGTGGATGTAGTTTCCGAACATAATATACAATGCGTTTTATGTACGTTTTACGTGACCGGGAATTTAATTAATTGATTAGGAATCCGGCCGGCACGTTAGCAGATTGAAACTGGGGTGAGAACCTATTTTACTAAGGACGTTATCTATTCAAAATGGGTTTTTAATTTGCGCCGAAACTAGGCAAAAGTTTCATTAATAATATGTGAAACAGTTACGCTAAAGGTTTGCCCAGGACCATTAAAGTAGCACACACCACCACCGCCGTTGGCTAATATACATGTTAAATGTGCAAGAAGGAATGGAGAATCCTTCCGGATGTCTGGAAGGGATTCTCTCAAAGCGCAATTTAGCAGTCGGATGAAATACACCGAGAAGCTCATTCTGGAGTAACGTTTAATTAAAATACCTGCAGAATGGCAGATATTTGCAGGTATATATGACCCAGTTCGACTTGCATATTTCGGCGATGTTTCGCAAGAATTTAGGTCTAGCCAAGGAAGCGTTTATTTAAAAGAAATAATTTTATTTAAAAGAAATAATATTGTTATGAGAATTTGAACATGGCAACACATGGCAGAGAATGTAGAAAAACTGCAGCAGTGTAATTTAGATTCCTAATTTTTAATTTCGTATTTCCTGAAATTCATTCTCACTCGATCCTGCTAAGCACAGATGCTCACTTTTGCGTTTGACGCCAGCTGTTGACATCTCAGCGAGTGGGAGTCACAAGAGTAGTTGAAAATTAAGCTTTTGGGTAGCCAATTATAATATTAGGGAGAGGAAATATTTATGCAGTGGCTCTGACGTATTAATAACCTGTTTAAATTATACATAGATCAGAGCTAACTTAATTATTCAAACCTTGCCAATCAAAATCCCATCAGCCAAGCTTTAAAAGTGAGGAGAAAAACTAGTGATCTTTTCACAGGTGGAATGAAAAATGGGAAAGCTAAACGCTAATTTATCGGAAAGAACATAAAATGCTCATCATTTTTAGTAGGGCGAACGGCTGCGAGAGGTAATCCGTTTCCGACACCTGGCTAGTTTCTTTCATAACATCGGATTGATGGTTCATCCTGATCACGCAAAATTAAACGATTCTATATTTATATCGCAGTAAAATACCTGGAATTCACGTATGGAAGGCATAGACACGCAAGGATTGCCTGGCAGTATTTCGTCTTAATATCATTCTCGTTAGTGTTTTTTCACGTGACTATACTGCTTTTCTAGTGTTCAAAAATCACAATTAAAATTTTTCTATTTCTCCGTCAAATGTCTACAATATCGTTAGTATTCCCTAAATTGGTAGTAATAATTCAATGAAATTTGCGATCCTGTCAGAGAAAAGTATTCAGAACCTAGGAAAAAATTTGTGTCACTGGATTTCTTTTATGGTGAAACCTAGAAAACCAAATAGGGATACCAAGAAAAGCGAATTGCTTAAAATTAAAGCTTTTGGTGAAAGGGGTGAAAGAGGACATCAGAAGAGGATAAAACAGTTGGTTTCACTCCAATCGGTCTAGGTGTTCTCAAGTTACAGGCGGTCAAAATTGAAAAATGTGAAAAAAGTGGTAATACCCCACATTTAGACATATTAAAAAAAAACATTTGAGCATTTTTTTTGCTTTTTTGATCAGAGTGGCACGCTGCAACCATCTAAGAACGGAACAAACTCCATTCAAATGAAATTACCCTCTAAAGATGTTTTTTTTTTAAATGGTCCAGAAACGCGATTCTAAGCGTGCCTAAAAATCGATCTCCGAAGGGTGTATCTCCGAAACTATTGTATCTTAACTTACTTCCGAGGGTATCAGGTGAAAGAGGACATCAGGATGAGGAAAAAATAGTTGGATTCACTGAAATCGGTCCAGGCGTTCTCAAGTTACAGGCGGTCAAAATTGAGAAATTTGAAAAAAGTCTTAATACACCCTCTTTCGAGACCTCTTTGGACAAAAAAAAATTGAAATTTTTTTTTTCTGTTTTTTACCGAAATGGAACGCTTGTAATCCCCTAAGAACGTAACAAACTCAATTCGAATAAAATAGTCTAAAAAAACGGAATTCTAAAAGTGACTAAAAATCTCCGAAGGGGTCTTCCTCCGAAAATATTGCACCTATGGAACTTTCGATGGTGCCGAATGAAAGACGACATCAAGGACATCAAGAAGAGGACAAAACAGTTGGATTCACTCCAATCGGTCCAAACGTTCTCAAGTTACAGGCGGTCAATTTTGCAAAATGTGAAGAAAGTAGTAATACCCCACATTTGACCATTTTCAAAAAAAAAATTGTATTTTTTTTGCTGTTCTTGATCGAAAAGGCATGCTTGCAATTCTTTAAGAACGTAACAAACTCAATTCAAATGAAATTACCCTCTAACGAAGTTTTCGATACTCAATTCATCGATATTCAGGAGTTATAGGATCGGTCATCTCGGGAGCAAATAGTGGAAGAACCAAGAAGCAAAAGTACAAAACTATTCTATTGTATCTCAATCATAGCTTTATATACCGGCTCTGACAGCTGTATTTGTTTTTCAATGTGTACCTGAGACTAATGCTTCAAACTCAAATGAAATTTGCTAGGATATCAGAAGTTTAGTGTCAATTTTTATCACAAATTTTTCTTTTTTTTTTATTAATATTGACTCAAAGGGGGTGTAACATCTTTTTTCTTATTTTCCAAATTTGACCGCTTGTAACTTGATAACGAATAAGCCGATCAAAATAGGTCCACCTGCTTTTTCTTCTTCCGGATGCTCTCTTTATCTCGCTAAGAAACGAAAGTTCTATTGGTTCAATAATTTCAGCATAGACCCCTTTGTTGGTCGATTTTTAGGCATCTTCAAAAGAGGCTTTCTTCCATTCTTAAAAAAAATCACTAATGGGCCCAATTCTGTTAGAATTATGTTTACTACTATCTTAGCAAATTACAATGTCCTATTTGTATCGAAAACAGCTCAAAAAAATTTAAAAATTTTCTAAATGTTGACTAAAATCGGTCGGATAATGTTTTTTCCTAAATTTCCAACTTTTGCCGCCTGTAACTTTAGAACAAATGAATCAGTCAAGATGAATCCAAATGCTTTTTTTCTGTCTGATGCCCTCTTTGGTCGTATTTTTCCAATTAACTATTTTGTGTCATTTTTTGAAAGGTCACATATGGGTTAAGTTCATTTGTATTTAACTTGTGTTTAATACAAATGAACTTAACTTATTAATGTTTAACGCGTGATTAGCGGAGGGAAGTCGTTCCTTTCCAATTAAAAAAAAAACACAAAACATTTCACTTTTTTTTTTTTTTTGAAATTGACCAAAGCTTGGGAGTTGTGTCTTATTTCTAAATATTGAGAAAGACTAAGAACTGGGAACTAGAACGACTAAACTGGGCAGACTAAGTCCAACTGCTTTTTCTTTTGATGCTTTCTCCTTGGTGCTAACTAAAGTTTTGGTGGTTCAATAATTTCGACATCAACCCTTTTATTAGTCGATTTTTAGGCATTTTTAGAATCGGCTTTTCCCATTTTTTAAAAATTCTAAGGCCAATATTATTCAAATTAAGCTTGCTACGATCTTGGAAGATTACAATGTCCAATTCTAATCAAAAAACAGAGAATAAAAAATTCAAAATTTTAAAATCTGACCAGAAGTGGGCGTTATGCTTTTTTTTCTCAATTTTGACCGCCTGTAACTTGAGAACGAATCAACCTATCAGTCTCCAACTGTTTCTTCTTCTTGATGTTCTCTTTCTCCACCACAAGCGAAACTAGTTGTGGTCGATTTTTAGAATGTACTAATTCCCATTCTAAAAAACTCAGTTGAAAAACTGTGACTGTAAAAATTGTATATTATTATTCCTATCAAAAAACAGCGCAAATTTTTTTTCCCAATTTCCAAATTTTGGCCGCCTGTAACTAACCGATCAGAGTTACTCCAATCTTCTTGATGTCCTCTTTCTTCACTTCAAACGAAAGTTACTGTAGTTTATATTTTCTACATAAGCTTTCTTGATCGTTGATTTTTAGGCATTTTCAGAATTGACTAAATAAAAATAAGTTTTGGACTAATTTTATTCGAATTGTGTTTGCTGGGACTGTCAAAAATTCATATTTCTGCTTTTCTTCAAATCAAAAAACAAGTCAAAAAAAAATCAAAATTCTTTAAAATCGACCAGAAGAAGGTGTTAATTAAGTTTGCTGTGATGGTAAAAAATTGATATTTCCGCCTTTCCTTCCTCTTTATCCACTTTCTCCACCACAAACGAAAGTAACAGTGGTTAGTAATTTCAACATAAACTCTTTTGGTAATTGATTTTTAGGCATTTTGAGATTTGACTAATTCCCATTCTTAAAAAAACATCAATTTTAGGCAATTGTATTCGAATTAAGTTTGCTGTGACCGTAAAAAATTGATATTCCTATAAAAAACATCAAAAGAATTTTTTAAATTGTCTAAAATTAACCGCAAGAAGGTGTTGGGTCTTATTTTCTAATTTCCAAACTTTGATCGTCTGTGACTCCAACTGTTTTCTCTTCTTCTTGATGCCCTCTTTCTTTACTTCAAACGAAAGTCTCCGTAATTTATATTTTCGACATAAACCCTTTTGATGGATTTTCAGAGTCGACTGATTTTCATTCTTAAAAAAAAATCAGTTTGGGCCAATTTTGTTCGAACTAGAACTTTGCTGTCACTGAAAAAAAGTTTAATTTCTATCAAAGAACAACGCAAAATTTTTTTCAAAATTCTTTAAAATTAGCCAGAAGGGAGGGTTGCGTCATTTTTTCCAATTTCTACATTTTTCAAGTTTTGAACTAATTTTATTCGAATTACGTTTGCTGTGACTGCCACAAATTTATATTTCTGCCTTTTCTTCCTCTTGATCCACTTTCTTCACAACAAACGGAAGTACCAGTGGTTAATAATTTTAACATAAACTCTTTTGGTAAATGATTTTTAGGCATTTTAAGAATTGACTAATTTCGATTCTTTAAAAAAAATCAGTTTTGGGCTAATTGTATTTGAATTAAATTTGCTGTGAGTGTAAAAAATTGATATTCCTATCAAGAAACATGCAAAAGGATTTTCAAAATTTTCTAAAATTAACCGCAAGATGGTGTTTTTTCCCAATTTCCAAATTTTGATCGTCTGAGACTAACCGATCAGTTACTCCAACTGTTTTCTCTTCTTTTTGATGTCCTCTTTCTTCACTTCAAACGAAAGTTCCTGTAGTTTATATTTTCGACATAAACTCTTTTGATGGCTATATTCAGATTCGACTGATTTTCATTCTTTAAAGAAAATCAGTTTTGGGCAAATTTTGTTCAAACTAAGTTTGCTGTGACTGTAAAAAAGTTCAATTTCTATCAGAAAACACCCCAAAAAAATGTTCAAAATTGTTTAAAATTAGCCAGAAGAGAGAGTTGCGTCTTTTTTTCCAATTTCCAAGTTTTGGACTAAGTTTATTCGAATTACGTTTGCTGTGACTATCACAAATTTATATTTCTGCCTTTTCTCCCTCTTGATCCACTTTTTCCACCACAAACGAAAGTACCAATGGTTAATAGTTTCAACATAAACTCTTTTGATAATTGATTTTTAGGCATTTTGAGAATTGACTAATTCCCATTCTTAAAAAAAAAAATCAGTTTTAGGCTAAATGTATTCTAATTAAGTTTGCTGTGATTGTAATGATTGATATTCCTATCAAAAACATGCCAAATAATTTTCAAAATTTTCTAAAATTAACCGCAAGGGTTGGGTCTTTTTTCCCAATTCCCAAATTTTGATCGTCTGAGACTAACCGATCAGTTACCCCAACTGTTTTTTTCTTCTTCTTGATGTCCTTTTTCTCCGACACAAATAGAAGTCCCTGTAGTGCAAAATTTCGACATAAATCCTTTTGATTGTCGATTTTTAAACGTTTTCAGAATTGACTAGCTCGCATTCTTTGAAAAAAAAAATTGTTTTGGGACTATCTAATACGAATTAAGTTTTCTGTGACTGTGGGGGTGTTCCGTCTTTCTTTCCCAAGTTCCAAATTTTGATCGCCTGTACTTAACCGATCAGAGTTATTTCAACTGTTTTATTTCTTCCTCTTGACGTCATTTCTCTCCACCGTAAACAAAAGATCCTGTGGTTCATAATTTCGACATAACCTCTTTTGGTGTTTGACTTTTAGGCATTTTCAGAACCGACTAATACCCATTCTTTAAAAAAATCAATTTTGGGCTAGTTTTGTTGGAATTAAGTTTGCTGTGACTGCAAAAAAGTTATATTTCTATCAAAAAGCACCGAAAAAAAAATCAAAATTTTTTAAAATTAGTCAGAATGGGGTGTTGCGTCTTTTTTTTTCCAATTTCCAAATTTTGACCGCCTGTAACTAACTGATCAGAGTTACTTCAACTGTTTTTTCTTCCTATTGATGTCCTCTTTCTCCACCACAAACGAAAGTCCCTGTGGCTCATAATTTCGACATAAAATCTTTTGGTGGTCGGTATTTAGGCATTTTCACAATCTACTAATTCCCGTTCTTAAAAAAAAATTTTGGGCTAATTTTAGTCGAATTAAGTGTACTATTCCTGATGTCTTTTGAGTTATGCCACTATTGCATTCGATGAGCGATATAGCTTTTAACGACGGGAAATTGAACAGAAAAAACTGCAACAGAAGGAGAAATTTCTGAAATATAGTAATAAAGTAGTGGGTGATAGGAACTTCAAGCAAAATCATGTTGCTAATTTCTATGTTTTTTTTGCCCTTAGGGCTTATACAATAGCACTATAAAAACGTGTTTCATGTTTTAGAAAGAAGTAATTCTAGAGATCAGAGAGTCTCTGGTTATTGAAGTTGAATTTCTCTGTAGCCTTCAATAAACACAAACCAAAGAGTAGTTTCCGAGTTACAATATGTTCAGAATTCTTTACTGCACATATCGAGTTACCAATAATTTTCATCATTAGTAAAGGTTTCGAAGCATTTGTAGGGGTCGTTTTGAGATAAAAACGGCCATTATTCTTCTCAAAGGTACAAATACGAGTCTGGTTCAAACGCAAGGCAATAATTTATCTTCTTGAAATTTTTAAAAAAATCAAATATTTGGTTTATTTAGGCTGATATATCAAGCCGATCAAGGCAACGTCTTGTTTACACTCTCCTGCTGATGATCGCTAATCCCTAACCAAAAACATTTTTCATTCCTTCAGGTTTGGATGTCACTTTGTTTACTACAAAGTGATCTTATACACTCGGCTTCATTTGAAGTGAATCGCTCTAATTGATAATCGAATTTAAATGGTCAATTTTTGTGTGTCTACTTTCTGATATTGTCTCTAGGGAATGAAGTATTTATAATAAATTTTTTAATTTCAGTTAGATGCCTGCACTTCATGTACTTCTTCAATGTTCCTTTACCTTTTCTAAGGCGGCTGTGTAACTTTTTTGTGATGATAGAAAAACTTTTGACACTCTGTATGATAGGAGAACTCTCCATGAGTTTAGAACACTTTTTATTTTTTTGAATATCTGTCCTGCAATTTAAGAAATTTGCATTGTATTTCTACTGATATCCATTTTTCAATACGGTTTTATTAACGTTGGGTGCCATTATTATAGGCATAGCTGCCACATGGCTGTCACAGTTGACACTTTTTTAAAATGTCGAAATCCTCTTGTTATACAGGGTGTCACAATTGAACTTCCGTAGTTCTTTAGAAAAAGAAACCATAAGTAAACACAAAAGAAATTATCAAATTGTATAGATTAATCTTGTGACTTAATAGCGGCATTTCGACAATTTAAAAAAACGTCAACTGTGACAGCCATATGGCAGCTGTTCCTGTAATAATGGCACCCAACATTGTTTCGACATGGCCAACTTATCAAAATGTTAATAAAGCCGTATTGAGAAAATGCATATCAGTACAAAAGCAATTTTTTCTTAAATTGTATAACAAATATTCAAAAACAAAAAAGCGTTCTAAACACACGAAGAATACTTCTGTCATACAGAGTATCACAAGTTTTTCTATACTTAGGAGCGAGTTGCACAGCCGCCTTAAAAAAAAGTAAAAGAACATTGAAGAAGTAAATGAACTGCAGGCGTCTAACTACATCGTTTTCACATGTAGTTTAGAAAGCGTCGTTTCACATGTTATTTAGTCACTTCTATTTCAGAATATATCACTTGTATTTCAGAATAGTGATTTTGATTTTAGAAATCGTCAGTTGTATTTCAGAATAGTCACTTGTATTTCAGAAAACTACACCAGAATTTCAGAAATTGTTTTGGAAACAAAGTTTTTTATTTGCATTTGTGTGGAGTTCTTCAAAGAGGTAAGTACAGTGCGAAAGTGAAGAACTCAAAAACAACTTCCATACAATACATTGTGCAAAAAATTAGCATTTTTCTTAAAGCTGCCGTCTTCGTAGTGGAAGATATACCAGTTGGACAAAACTTTATATTTGCCAAGAGTAGATTGTTGTCATTGTTAAATTTTACGTGTATATTAACTATAATTTATACAATATGAAAAAAAGAAACTCTGTTGTAGCTGCATCGCATGCTTTTTCAATCCGATTCTGTAGATAGTATGTAATTCATTAATTTTCTGAAATTTAAATGACGAAATCTGAAATACATCTAAACTTTTCTGAAATACAAATGACTAATCTAAATTTCAATTGATGGTTTCTAAAATACATGAGAGGCTTCTAAATTTCAAATCATAGTATCTAAAATTCAACTGACTATTCTGAAACACAAGTGATGAATTCTGGAATACAAGTGATATATCTGAAATCCAAGTGACGTTTTCAAAAATACAATCGATACTTTCTAAACTACATGCACAAGTGGTGTAGAAGTACAAAAATTAAGTGAAAATACTTCATTTTCTACACCATTTTCACATGTAGTTTAGAAAGCATCATTTGTATTTTAGGAAACGTCACTTGGATTTCAGATACATCACTTGTATTCCAGAAATCATCACTTGTATTTCAGAATAGTCAGTTGAATTTTAGAAAGTATCATTTGAAATTTAGAAGCGTCACATGTATTTTAGAAACCATCAATTGAAATTTAAATTAGTCATTTTTATTTCAGAAAAGTTCAGATGTATTTCAGAATTCGTCACTTAAATTTCAGAAAATGAATGAATTACATACTATTTTCAGAATCGGATTGAAAAAGCATGCGATGCAGCTACAACAGAGTGACCTTTTTTTATATTATATAAATTATACTTGATATACACATAAAATTAGAAAATGACAACAATTTACTCTTGGCAAATATAAAATTTAGTCCAACTGGTATAAATTCCATTACTGACACGGCAGCATTAAGAGAAATGCTAAGTTGCACTGTATTTTCCTTTTGTGAAGAACTCTACACAAATGCAAAAAACAAACTTTATTTCCAAAACAATTTTCTGAAATTCAAGTGATATCTTCTAAATTACAAGTGACGCCTTCTGAAAAACAACTGACGATTTCTAGAATCAAAATCACCATTCTGAAATACAAGTGATATATACTGAAATCCAAGTGACTGTTCTAAAATACAAATGATCCTTTCTAAACTACATGTGAAAATGGTGTAGAAATCATCACTTGAATTTCAGAATAATCAGTTAAATTTTAGAAAGTATCATTTGAAATTTAGTAGCGTCACATGTATTTTAGAAACCATCAGTTGGAATTTAGATTAGTCATTTGTATTTCAGAAAAGTTCAGATGTATTTCAGAATTTGTGACTTAAATTTCAGAAAATGAATGAACTACATACTATCTTCAGAATTGGATTGAAAAAGCATGCGATGCAGCTACAACAGAGTTTCCTTTTTTTAAATTGTATAAATTGTACTTGATATACACATAAAATTTAAAAATGACAACAACTTACTCTTGGCAAATATAAAATTTACTCCAACTGGTATATCTTCCATTAATAAGACGGCAGAATTAAGAGGAATAGTGCTAAGTTGTGCGAATAAAGTCCAATCTTTTAGAAAGTTGAAGTGATTTTTGAGTCCTTCACTTTTGCACTATACTTACCTTTTTGAAGAACTCCACACAAATGCAATTAACAAACTTTGTTTCCAAAACAATTTTCTGAAATTCAAGTGCTATCTTCTAAACTACAAGTGACGCCTTCTGATATACAGTTGATATATTCTAAAATCTAAATGATTGTTCTGAATTTAAAGTGTAGTTTTCTGAAATACAAATTATACTTTCTAAACTACATGTGAAAATGGTGTAGATAAAAGAATGATCAGTAAACTCTCAAAAATTAATTAAAATGTATCAGTTGGTTTAAAAGTTATGGCGGTTTAAAGTCGATTATCAATTAGAGCGATCCACTTCGAATGAACCCGAGTGTATCTTCTTTCGGCTCAGATTGTAATTAAGAAAGTCGCATCCTTCAAACTTTCCAAATTGTTCATTTGCTGGGCTCCTTCCCTGCTGTGTGGAGTGGTGTAGAATTTGTTGCTGAGTAATCCCTAAAAAGCCAAGTTCTAATGGCTTACCACAGAATGTTTTGTATATCTTCGTAGACTGGTCGTTGATTCTGGGTGTGTACCTTATTGTATTTGGGCGTGTACCTTGTCTGTGCACGCCCAATTACATTAATCTGGGTGTCTACCTTATTGTAATCTTGCATGGGTAGATCGACGGTGACAAAACACAAACTTAAGTCCTTATCTAGATTCTCGTTCCCACGTAGGGGAGTCGCAACAGGGTGTCCGCAGTAACGTTGTCTTTTCGCGGTCCATAATCGACCTGTAGATTCTGGAGGGCCCATGTCGTAATTGGAGCGCCCATCGCGCTTACCATCCACATACAATAACAATAACAGTTATTTTCCTAACAAATGCGGGAAATTATACTTTTCCGTATGCGCCGGCAGTTGCACAAACGACGCGAAGCAGAGTTCGGGCAAGCACTAGTGCGGGAATGTGGAGTTTTGCGTGCGGAAAACTAATCTTTTGCTCACGCGAGTAGAAAAAAGTTTTTTCAGTATAACCTCCGGAATCGCTTAAAGGACCATACTGCCACAGTTTAAAAGAGGCGGAGTGATAGTCTAAATATGCAGTTTTGGGTAAAGATTTTGAGTGCAACTTTGCACTCAGATATTGATTTTTTAAAAATTCGAAAGAATACGATAATAGTGTTCGCAGCTCATTAGGTAAATTATGTGTTAAAGACCAGTCCGTTCCTGTCCTATCTCACTAGGAAAAAAACTTATACGATAAACTATTGTTATTTTTACCTGCTCTATACGCTTTCGAAAGATTGTCAGGTAATTACAGGACACCATGTACTTTACCACCTGGAAATATTAAAATCAATAGACATTGTTCCGTTATATAGTTAGACATTGTTGGAACATTACCGACTGAAACAGCAAAGAAAATACTTTCCCAGAATCCTCTGATGCCCTAAAACGAGATTACTTGCGTCACGGAATTTTCAGCAAATTCAACTCAATATTATGTTATCTTGTTTCCGAACGTTCTCTTTATATCTGCAGTTTATTATGTGGATTTCGTGTTTGCATCCTCCCTGCGCCTATTTTCTGCGAAATTGCGGATGTGTAAAGAAAAAAATTCTATACAATATAGAATATGGTTTCCGACGTTTTCGTGTCGTTTTGAAAACACGAGTTTATACAAGTTTTCAATTAACTAATTGCCGTATTTGTGTGGTGCATATATGTACATTTAGAGTTATATAGTTTAGGCCGTCAACATAAAAATGATGGATCGTGCAATACTGTTTCATTAGAGCCAACTGATAACAACGCAGTTAAGATTTAGAGGCATTTTAACCTCGCCTAGTTTATTTAGAGCCATTTTAACAAGGCAACAAAGTTACTCAATCCAATTATATTCGAATTTGCGGCCACGCGATGTTCGTCCTCTTATGGTAGTGTTGCTACTAAACTCTGGAAATTTAAATTACCTTTCTCGAGTGGCTGTCAAAAGTAAATTTAATTACCAGTTTTTGACATAATTGCCTATAATATAAGGAGAGTTCTGGATACATGAATGTACTTTACTTAATGGCATACTAAGTTTAGTTGTAGCTTTGGCACAGAAATGTACTTTGGGTAATAGGTGTTTCTCAACAAAGTACTTCCGTGTGTCTGCGAAAAATCTATTCTTGTGTAACACTTAAGTTCTAAATTCTTTCAAATTATATACACGAACGCCCAAAGCTGTGTATTATTTTGCATACTAAGCGATTTCTTGCGATCTCGTTAAATTAAAAGCTGTAAGACTTACAGTACCATTTAGGTCCACTTATATTCCAGTTTCTCCTTAGACTATTTTCTTGTTATCCAAAAAACTAACAACAGAACACTGGTGTCTCTATTAGAGCCTGCTGCGGGACGAGTAAGCAAAAACAAAGGAACATCGCCCCTCGTATTATTTCTAATTTAGTTCCTACGACTTTTCATAAGGACAGATACTCGAAAAATGTAATTCCAGAGGAAATTCTCCCCTGGGTCAGTCGGGTTTGCAGTCATAATACGATGACCGCACCGTAACGCAATTTCATTCCAGTGAAGTTTATTGGATAAGCGGACGCTAGCAAAAGGTTGTTTTAATCCTGCGAAGTGCACTTTGAACGGATAGAGCTGCCGCATGGTGAAGTTTAAAATTAATCGAGTCGCATTATTTAATACGGGGTGACAGCTGAGCTTAAACCCTTGAACAGGTTAAAATTAAACCGCCAATTTCGAAAACTTTTGACGATTAAGCGGGGACCCGCTTGCTTTGCGGCAAAACTCGCCTCCGTCGTGACACTTTTGCTATGTCAAGTATCATCTAAAGTTTATAATAAGCACTACAGATACAAAGATAGAGTATTAGGGGGGGCTCTATCGCACTTCTGCAAATGCGAAGTTTATTAAGAAGAGCGGTTGGATCATGTTCTAGGCAAAATGGTATGAGAAAAGGAGTGGAAACAGTTCATTATTGAACTAAAAGTAAATAAGGGAGGTGAGAGGGTGACATTGTCGTAATATTTTTTTTTGAGTTTTAGATACTTTGGACTACTTAAAACAGAGAGATTGACAGGCACAAAATAGCTATTTTCCTAACTGGGAAACTGTCATGTAACCTAACCATAAAGAAACCAAAAAAAGTTGACCTCATATGGAGAAATAATTTTAAAGATTGACCATGTAATCGTGTCTGTTTGGTTTTAAGAAATATGCGACATAACAATTTTAATCTGTAGTCCCGTAATATGTGTAAATTTTAAAGAACAATGTGTAACATCTTTGACAGTAAAATGTAAAAATGTCCTAATATGGACCAAAACTAAAGAGCCCCCTCCTGATATTGCAGAGCTGTGACTTTCATGAGAAACCGTCTAGCACCTTGAAGAAGGCAATAAACAATTGCCGAAAGCTCGGTTAGCTGAAAAGTTTCTTTTCTTAACGCCCTGACCGATCACCTGAGAAAATCCTTTCCTTGTCGATTAACGGAGAAGCTTCAATTATTCTTCAAATTACTACATAGATATTCTTCTCTGAATCACAGTTAAAAAATTTAAACCGTCAAGCTTTGCAGTCCAGTTATGGCCCCCAACCCAGCTTGAATCCAGGAGTGAACAAAAATGTCTCATATTTTGAATTCAGCAATCTCTGCGTTTTCGTCTCCATAGGTCCGGTACAAGGTTCCACCCCTAAGATCCGGTATTTTGAATCCCGGTGGATCATGTTCTAGGCAAAATCGTGTGAAAAACAGAGTGGAAACAGTTCAATACTGAAATAAAAGTAAATAAGGAATGTGAGACGGTGACTTTAATCATAACAATTTTTTTTTAGTTTGAGATACTTTGGGTTACTTAAAACAGATAGAGTGACAGGTATAAAAAATTATGGAGGACCGGTGAGATGCTGTACAGAGCAGGAGAAGGCGACATCCACCAGCGTATTACATTCAATATTCCATGACAGATGGCTCTCAGTTCGAAAAGCAGCCCATATTGCTTTGTACCTCGCAGGTTATCGGAACCAGAACGAAGTGTAAAGAGTAGGTGGTCACCAATTTGTCGATCAACCGATCTGCATACTAATTTCGGGCTCTACCCCTCATCAATACAGCTTTGGCTGGTCGACAAATTGGAGACCGTGAGTTTGTGGCTTAAAGCAAAAAATGTACGGAAGACCGGTGAGATGTTATACAGAGCAGGAGCAGGCGACATGCACCAACGTATTAAATCTAACACTGCATGACAGATGGCTGTCAGGTCGAGAATCAGCCCATATTGCCGGTACAGAGCAATCGGGAATTATATACACCAGACACAGACTAAAAGTGCTGTTCATTTTCGAATAAAACTTCTTGTTCCTGGTAGGGATCGATTTTCACTTCAAGTAAAGTTCAAGTCAAGTTTGATGCAGTGAATGTCAAGTCAAGTAGTTTTTTTTTAAGTACTTAGAAAATCAAGTTAATTTAAAACATATCTGAGCTCGGCTTTATTATTTTATTATTTTCATTAGTTGATTAGTAAACTGTGTAAACTTTTTTACTAAACACGTTTGAGATTTTTTTTTGTTTTATATCTAGAAAATCGTAGACAAGTTTTTCTTTCGGTTTCAGAATTCTAATTTTCAAAGACAAGAGACTTGAAAGTGTATCAAGAGGTAAGTTGAGTGTTTTAGAATCGCCACGTCAGAGTGGCACTAACGTAAAAATGGAAATTGAGAGTTACCGCAGCATACCACTCATATTTTACTTTACAGTGGGAATCAATTTGAAGTGAATTACGTCAGTGTCCGCCACGTTTTAACAGCCTGTAAAAAGTGTTTAAAAGACGGCGCTTGATCTTGTTGTGAAAATGGGGGTCGACAGTGACCCCCACACCTATCTGGCACATTGTAGGCTGCAGTTTCTCATGCACTCGCGAGAAATCTGCTTTACTTCTTGACTCTACCCAATCGTAAGTTTTCACTAAGATTATGGTCTATAAAAGCTTGAAAATGACGTACGTGACCTTAGTCAGCTCAAGCTGCCAATAACAATAAAAGGTAGCTTTTGTGCTTTTGTTAGCCAAGTGCTTTTGCTAGCTTTATTAAACTGTGAAGGCTTTCAAGGCGGAATAAAATACAATCCAAAGGGTTTTCCGGGCTTTTAAGCCGTGGTCCAATGGATTTTGTTCCTGATGTTTCGTCTGCAAGTAGGGCAGACATGATCAAAGGCAATAAGGCAATGGGCGAAGTGATCTCCCCTTATTCCCGACCTTGACTGATTCGATTGTGATGAGAAGTGGAGGGACTGGGGTGGGAGTACTGGTGGCGCGGGGTTTTGCCGCACTTGAAATATGTCGTAGAATTCGCTTCCAGTCTGCATTTAAAAACGTAATTTCTTCCTTCCTCTTATAATTGTTGGAGTGCTTAAATATATCAATGGCCACTCTCGTTAGTTTCGGATAGAAACGCTGCGATTGATATAAGATATCCACTTCGTACTGCTGAGCACGAGCTCTGCTGAAATTTATACTGCAAATGCTGAGACTTTTGCGTTTGTCGCAGTCTACAAGTGCTCTTGAGTTCCGTAATTCTCGTGTTGACACTGTGTTTTGTGTTACCAATGTATACCGAGCCACAGCTGCACGGAACTCGTTAAATTCCGGGTGCCGATAGGGGATCTCTGCGGTCTTTGGGCGATCTCAAGCTCTATTGTATTGTACAAGTGAGTTTAAAGACAGTTGTAATATTGTGCGCTAGGAAGGAACATCGGGAGAAGATGAAGAAGAGCGCCAATTGATTATTCTCCAACCATCCACAAAGTAACGGATAGGATTGGCAGGCTACTAGAAAAGCATAAAGTCAAAACTCTTTTAAACACACTCGAACAATAAAACACAGCTTGAGATCGGCCAAAGACTGCAGATATCTTCTATGGGATCCCGGAGTTTACCGAGGTCCATACAGCTGCGGCTCGGTGTACATTGGCACCACAAAATGCAGTGTCAACACGAAGATTACGGAACAGAAAAGAAGTTGTAAGCTGGGACAACCACAAAAGTCAGCAGTAGCAGAGCACGCTCTCTCCGAAAGTCACGACAAACCTTAACGAGGGATGCCATTGAGACCTTTGAACACGGCAATAATTTCAACAGGAAGGAGTAAATTACGTTTCCAAATGCAGACTGGATGCGAGTTCTACGACATACTTCAAGTGCGTAGAAACCCCGCGCCACCACTACCCCCACCTCAGTCCCTCTAGTGCAGCGCGAGAGCGCGGTGACGGGGAGGGAAATATATACCACGGGGATCATCAAATTCGAATCAGTCAACTTCGGGAAGGATGTGAGATCACTTAGCCCATTGCCCCATCGCCTTTGATAATAACTGCCCCCCCAGCTGTAGACGAAACGTCCCGAAGAAATTCCATTGCACCACAGCTTCAAAGCCCGGAAAACACTTTAGATTATAGCTTTGTTGAACATTGCTTTCTTCCAAGCTATTCGTTTCCATTCTCTATCAGGTTCCTTTTCTTCCCCTTTATTAAATATGATATCATCCGCATTATTTTCATAAGTTTGATTTTCCTATTTTTTTGTTTCCTCTGCGCCACCTCCGATTAGGTTTATCTCACAAAAGAGTTCTTTTCTAATGTTTTTAGGTGCAGTCATTTTCAAAGTGCAGTCACTTTGAAAGCTTTTCCAGTTGGGAAAATATTATGTGCACAATCGCTGAATGTCTTTCCGAACAACCTCTTTAATCAAAATTCAGAAGGCAGAACCTGTAGTCAGTCAACCATCTCTTTGATCTCTGACATCGTTTTTTCACAGTGTCATTTAAATAATCCTGCTCTTTAAGAACGATCTTGAATACTCTTGATTGATTCAGCTCATTGCTGTTCATTCTGCTCATTCCTCTTATCCAACAAGTCTTTGACTTAATGCCTATCAGCTTCTTTTTTTAAGAGACCATTTCTACTTATATTTCCCTTTGTAAGGACCAACCTTCTTTCAAATTAAAATCAGGCACTATTCTCTTTATACTATCTATTTCCTTCACATACTAAGTGACTATTTTTGCTTGAGGTCAGCCAAGCTTTTTTGCCCAAGAGCTACAGCATGAGCTCCAGTGCTGCTTATATTAGCACAAATGTTACAATACAGGCTCTGCCACACTCCCCGAGTCATTAACTGAGGTATAGCCATTAACTATAGTTAACTGTACCATTAAAATGAAAAAGATTTCGTCGTCATGGAAGAAAATCAAATGTCTGTATTGTAACACTTGTGCTTTTACCTTCACATAATTGTATGGATCTGTATTTAGACTTTCTTAAATAAATTTATATGGAAAAATGACCGACAGTGGCCCCGAACGGTTCTTGCATATCTACTGACATTTTGCAGCAGTTGGTTAAGAACTTTTAGGCAGGGTTTATCCAACTTCTTTATTCCTAATTGCTATTTCTTTATTCTTCATTGTTAATTTCTAATACGTATTTTTAATTCTTATTTTATAATGTGGTTTACACAATTTCCTAATTCTTAAAAAAATAAGGATTTGCAACCGACACTATTGACAGTTAATATTCCTCTGGTTCTTGTATATCCATGATTTTCTTTTGTAAAAATATATTTTATGATACTAACACAATCAATTATTAATTGGGATTTAAAATAATTAAACAAAAACACAAATTAGAGGTTCTTTCATGCCCCAGGCCATCTAATGAGCATGCGCAATGAAACATTTTTCTTAATTCTTAATGCTTAATTGCTAAAAGTTAAAATATCTGAACTTTTAAGGTTAAGCATTAGGAACAAAAATTAATAGTTAAGAATTAGGAACTTTTATAAACAGTGCCATTAAATAACATGGTTTTAACTCCTTAAGAATTAGCAAATAAGAATTAGAAATAAGGAATTAAGAATAAAGAAGTTGGGTAAACCCTGCCTTAAAGACAGCCGTGTAAGAAAGTATTTGAAAAATTAAAAAGGCTTTTATCATATTGTATGGTTCTCTATTTAGTTTTGCCTAAAGAAATTTGCATGGGAAAATGACCGAAAGTGGCACCGAACTGTCCTTGCGTATTTACTAACATTTGGTTAAGACCTCTTAACACTTCGGCCGTCGCGCGGCTGCACTCTATGCCGCTTTCTTACATTTATGAGAATATTTAAACCAAAGTTTACTTTTCGCCAGTGTCACTTGGGGTATTCCCCGGTAATTATATTTAGAATCGGCTAAAGTCGATAAACATCGAGTCTCGATGTTAGTTAGTGCTAGTCGAGGCATCAAAGTGGCAGGTGTTCGTTTGCGGCATTCCGTACCATAACGCGACTGGTTATGTAAGTATAATAAATACTTATTTTTTTGTTTGTAAAATGTTTTATTTGATATTATTTTATGAAATTCTATTTTGAGAGTGCGTTGATTTCATTTAGTTATTCAGGGCCAGAAAAAAAAGGCCATTAAGCATACAAGGATCTGCACAATACAGGCAAACCGACCACAGAGAAGAAAAACATGTTTTTTTAACTAAAACTGAACTTAATGGAGGATCATATGAAAGACCGAGCTAAAATCAAAAACATTCTAACAGGTTTAAGTCTCTTCTTACCACAGTATCGACTTCCAGAAGACACATTTTACTGCGGATGTCAAAATCGGAGTGAGCGATGCCATATTTGTAGTGTGGGGAAAAACAATAAAACATCCGTTTGGTCTGATACGTGCGAAAGGTTTGTTTGTAAAAAACATATTACTAAAAACGTGAGATGTAGTAATTGTTTGTATACGCCAATGGATGAGGACTAAGTTGAGAATTGTTCTAGAATTATTTTAATTATTCTAGAACATTATAATTATTTTTTTTGTGTTATACAGTTTTGTTTTTGTTCTGCTGTGTTAATTAAAATTCAATAAAAATGGTACTGTGATTGAGAATAATTTCATTTATTGGTAGTATCATGTCATAATCTTGAGTTTTGAGTTGCGGCACTCAGTACCGCAGCGCGACTGTCGGTGTAAGTTAAATACACGCGACCGCCGGAGGGTTAAAGACAAACGTGTACCAAGGATTAGAAAAATTAAAAGGCTTTTAGCGTCACATAATTTAATGGTTCTATATTTAGATTTTCTTAAAGAAATTTACACGAGAAAATAGCCAAAAGTAGCCCCAAACTGTCCTTTTATAACTACTAACATTTTGCAATATTTGGGTAAGAACTCTTATACAAAACCGTGTACCAAGAGTTTGAAAAATTAGGAAGGCTTTTACCGTCACATAATTGTATGGTTCTTTTTTTAGATTTTCTTGAAGAAATTTACGTGGTAAAATGCCTAAAAGTTACCCCGAACTATCCTTGCATATCTACTAACATTTTGCAATATTTGGGTAAGAAATCTTATAGACAACCGTGTATCAAGGGTTTGAAAAATTCAAAAGGCTTTTACCGTCACATAATTGTATGGCTCTCTGTTTAGAGTTTCTTAAAGAAATTCACGTGTCAAAATGGTTAAAAGTAACCCCGGACTGTCCCTGCATATCTACTAACGGTTTGCAATTTTTAGATAAGAACTCTTAAAGACAACTATATATAAGGAGGAATTAGAAAGGCTTTAACGGTCACATAATTGTATGGCTCTTTATTTTGATTTTCTTAAAAAAATTTCCAATGGAAAAATGAACGAAAGTGGCCCCAAACTGTCCTTTTATACCTACTAACATTTTGCAACATTTGGGCAAGAAGTCTTAAAGACAACCGTGTTCCAAATGTTTGAAAAATTAAAAAAGGCTTTTACCGTCACATATTTGTATGGTTAAAAAAAGATAACCGTGTACCAGGGGTTTGAACAATAAGAAATGCTTTTAACGTCACGTAACCGTGCGGTTCTCTGTTTAGATTTTTTAAATAAATTAAAGAAATTTACATGGGAAAATGAGCGAATGGGACCCCGAAATCTCCTTGCATATCTACTAACGTTTTGCAACCTTTAGTTAAGAACCCTTAAAGATAACTATTTACCAAGGGTTTAAAAAATTAAAAAGACATTAACCGTCACAAAATTGTGTGGCTCTTTATTCAGATTTTCTTAAAGAAATTTACATGAGAAAATGACCGAAAGTGGCCCCGAACTGTCCTTGCATATCTCCTAACATTTTGCAACATTTGGTTAAGAACTCTTAAAGACAACCGTGTACCAAGGGATTGAAACATTAAAAAGGCTTTTACCGTCACATAATTGTATGGTTTTCTATACAGATTTTCTTAAAGAAATTTACATGGGAAAATGACCGAAAATAGCCCCAACTCTCCTTGCATATCTACTAACATTTTGCGATATTTGGGTAAGAACCCCTAAACAGAACCGTGTGCCAACGGTTTGAATAATAAAAAATGCTATTAACGTCACATAACCGTGCGGTTCTCTACTTAGATTTTTTTAAAGACATTTACTTGGGAAAATGAGCGAATGTGACTCCGAACTGTCCTTGCATATCTACTAACATTTTGCAACATTTAGTTAAGAACTCTTAAAGATATAGAATATACCAAGAGTTTAAAAAATTAAAAAAGCTTTAACCGTCACAAAATTGTATGGCTCTTTATTTAGATTTTCTTAATGAAATTTACGTGAGAAAACGACCGAAAGTGGCCCCGAACTGTCCTTGCATATCTACTAACATTTTGCAATATTTGGTTAAGAACTCTTAAAGACAACCGTATACCAATGCATAGAAAAAAATAAAAAGGCTTTTACCATCACGTAATTGTAGGGTTCTCTATTCAGATTTCCTTAAAAAGAAATTTACATTTGAAAATGACTGAAAGCAGCCCCGAACTGTCCTTGCACATCTACTAACATTTTGCAATATTTGATTAAGAACTCCTAAAGACAACCGTGCAGCAAGGGTTTGAAAAATTAAAAGGGCTTTTACGGTCACATAAATGCATAGTTCTGTGTTTCGGTTCTGTTAAAAAACTTACGTGGAAAAATGACTAAAATTGACCTGGGATTGTCCTTGCATATTTACTAACAGTTTGCAACATTTGGTTAAGAACTCTTAAAGAGAACCGTGTACCAAGAGATTTAACCATTAAAAAGGCTTTTACCGTCACATAATTGCATGGTTATCTATTTAGATTTTCTTAAGGAAATTTACATGGGAAAATGCCCGAAAATGGCCCCAACTTTCCTTGCATATCTACTAACATTTGGCGACATTTGGGTAAGAACCCCTAAAGACAACCGTGTACCAACGGTTTGAATAATAAAAGTGCTTTTAACGTCATATAACCGTGCGGTTCTCTATTTAGATTTTTTTAAAAAAATTTACATGGGAAAATTAGTAAATGAGACCCCGAGCTGTCCTTGCATGTCTGCTAACATTTTGCAACATTTAATTAAGAACTCTTAAAGACAACTATTTACCAAGGGTTTGAAAAATTAAAAAGGCTTTAACCGTCACAAAATTGTATGGCTCTTTATTTAGATTTTCTTAAAGAGATTTCCATGAGAAAATGACCGAAAGTGGCCCCGAACTGTCTTTGCATATCTACTGACATTTGGCAACATTTGATTAAAAACTCTTAAAGACAACCTTGTACCAAGGGTTTGAAAAATTAAAAAAGCTTTTACCGTCACATAATTGTAGGGTTCTCTATTTAGATTTTCTAAAAGGAATTTTGTATGGGAAAAATACCTGTAACTGTCTTTGCATATCTACTAACATTTTGCAACATTTGGTTAAGAACTCTTAAAGACAACCGTGTACTAAGGGTATGAAAAAGTAAATAGGCCTTTACCGTCATATAATTGTATGATTCTCTATTTAGATTCCATGAAAGAAATTTACATTGGAAAGTGACCGAAAGAGGCCCCGAACTGTCCTTGAACATCTACAAACATTTTACAACTATTGGTTAAGAATTCTTAAAGACAACCGTCAACCAAGGATTTGCAAAATTAAAAAGGCTTTTTTCTACGACTACTTCTAACTACCGTTGAAAATCGCATATCGCAAACAGCTTGCGCCAGGTGCACATCGCGTACGCTCTAATACAAAAGAGTGTGCAAAGTCCACTTTGTACACGTTCTGATTCCTTTCCACACGCCTTGCATATATTTTATAATACGAATGATCATTTATGATACAAAATCATCATAGTCGTAGAAAAAGTATAGTGTACAACACGTACGAAAATCACTCTTCACCCTCTTATGACGTTGTATCACTCCCCTCGTGTCACTCTTGTTAAAAGTGCAATTTTCGGCACTAGTTGCACCATATACTATTTCCTACGTTTGTTTACAAGGTCATAATTTTGCACAAATATTTGCGTGGGCAAAGGTGAATAACTTACCCTTGATTGTTTTCCACACAATTTCATACACGGATTTTAATTAGAACCATTGTTGAAATTAACAAAACACCAGTTATTGAAATCGTAGTGATGTCTCCTTACTATAAAATTTTTAAATGCCCTCACTGTCAAAAGCTTAAATTTATGGGTGTCATTGGCTTGCAGTTTCAATACATACATTAAAAAACGTAAAAAAATATAGTTCCTATCGAGAGGAACCATATCGAGAGGAACCTCCAAACGAGTCTTGTCTACACTTAACTACTGTCCGAACTCCGCTACGCGTCGTTCGTGCATTCGCAGTTGCGTGCGGAGAAGATTAACTTTACGCACTTATATACTAAATATACTATTACCGTCACATAATTGTACGGTTTTCTATTTAGATTTACTTAAAGAAATTTACTTGCGATAATGACTGAAAGTGGCCCCGAACTGTCCTTGCATATCTACTATCACTTTGCAACGTTTCGTTAAGAACTCTTATAGACAACCGTGTACCAAGGATTTGAAAAATTAAGAAGACTTTTACCGTCACATAAATGTATGGTCCTCTATTTAGATTTTCTTAAAGAAATTTACATGGTAAAATGACAGAAAGTGGCCCCGAACTGTCCTTGCATATCTACTAATATTTTATAACATTTGGTTAAGGACTCTTAAAGACAACCGTATACCAATGGTTTGAAATAATTAAAAAGGCTTTTATCATCACATAATTGCATGGCTCTCTATTTTGATTTTTTTAAAAAGAAATTTATGTGGGAAAACGACCGAAAGTGCCCCCGAACTGTCCTTGCACATCTACTAACATTTTATAACATTTGGTTAAGGACTCTTAAAGACAACCGTATACCAAGAGTTTGAAAGATTAAAGAGGTTTTAACCGTCACATAATTGTATTTATGTTTATTATTAATTTTGGTTCTTTATTTAGATTTTCTTAAAGAAATTTATATGAGAAAATGACCGAAAGTGGCCTCGAACTGTCCTTGCATATCTACTAACATTTTGCAACATTTGGTTAAGAACTCTTAAACCGTGTACCGAATGTGTGAAAAATTAAAAAGGCTTTTACCGTCACGTAATTGCATGGTTTTTTATTTAGACTTTTTTAAAGAAATTCACGTGGGAAAATGACTAAAAATGACCCCGGACGGTCCTCGCATATCTACTAATATTTTGCAACATTTAGTTATTAAGAACTCTTAAGGATAACCGTGTACCAAGTGTGCGAAAAATTATATATCTAGAAAACGAAGTAATTGCTTCCCGTCCTAGACCAGTAACGCACATGCAAACTAAGCGCAGAAACTTAGGGGAATCACAGAAACGTTTTGAAGGTTTTGCTCTGTACCATAGCAACCATATAGCTCCATGTACCATAGCATTTTATAACATTTGGTTAAGGCTCTTAAAGACAACCGTGTACCAAGCGTTTGAAAAATTTAAAAGGGCTTTTATTATCACATAATTGTATGTTTCTTTATTTAGATTTTCTTAAAAAGAAATTTTGCATGGGAAAAAAACCGAAATTTTTTAGCTTTTCGTAGAAAACTTAAAGTTAACCGTACAGGTTATTAAATAAATATCTTTGAGCTTCTAACGATGCTTTATGCGGACTGTAATTGAATCAAAACACCATTTGACATATTCGATACCCTTGTTGCTAAAAAAAAATAAACGAAATTAATCTTCTTCAATTCTTCAAGCTGCCGAAATTGAGCACGGATCCATTTCAAGCATAATCAAAAGTTCCGGGTCACTTTTTTCGCGAGATAGATTTTAATAACAACAAAATACAATTTCGTCGGACAGATCGCATTAATTCGAGCAGGTTTTGACGAGCACGCCTTTAGGATTAAAATTGGGTTTTTGCCGGATTGGGAAAATAGAGATGCGGCCATAATTTGAACTGTAATACAAAAGTGCTTTTATTAGGCGTACGTGACCAAAATACATACTTCTGTTATGCCGGTCGCCTACGGAAAATATTAAATTCCTACTTGTTTTAAATTTTGTAATTTCATTTTTATGATTTATCGGCCCTGCTGGAATTGCTAGATGTTCCCTTATAATAATTTATTGAGCAATTTGTTTACACGGTAATATTTTATGTAGTTTGATTATCGAGGCAAATTTAGAGTTAAGGGAATATAGGAGCAGCACTAGTACAATTTTAACTTCCGCATGAATATACATTTTATAACAACCAAATAGACAGGCGTTTGCAGAATTGACTCGCCTGCACACTAGACAGCTGCAATTTACCCCCAAAACAAAATTAAAACTCACTATCTCGTCAATTAAATAAAACACGTTTAATCTGTCAGTAGCATTCATGCACAGTCGGGTTTTGCTAACATGTTTTACTTTCGATTCCCTTTGAACTAACGAATGTGTCGCATTCGAAAAAAGTTTTAATCGCATCGCATGACTGAATTCATTCCGTATTTTAAATCAGGCTCAAAAAGGATAGAGAGGAATTTGAGAATCGCTCGACTATTAAATTTGCGCTACGCTAGAGGAATGTTGCAATGAGATCCTGAAATGTGCTCCAGTTTAAACTAAAGCGGATAATGGATTGTTACGGATACCACATGGTTGAATTGTTGGAAAAATTGCTAATCTAAGGTTTTTGTTTTGGATCAGAATATGTTTTGATTTTCTTGGTTTTTGCCTCGACTGGTTTCAGCTCTTGATTTGACTGATATTTTAAAAACCACAAAAAAATATGTTAATAGCTACTTAATGCTTGAGTACTGAAATAACCACAATAATTTCAAGACTGGGTGTATACTGATCATTTACATTTGTTGAGTATGCGCCGTTCCCCTATATTACCCGGTGCAATAACAATGATCCCACGTTCAAAACATTAACTTTTAATTGTTTCAATGTAGACTGTTCAAAATTTGTTTACTTTTTTATTATTCTAATGTTTGTCTTGAGTAAATTACTTTTGTGATTTTGATTGGTGTTCCATGGTATCGAGAAGAAGATCGTTTATTTCTTTAACCTGGCGTTCAAGGTCTTGGTATAATTGCTTTGTTAGTAATCAACATCTGAAGCCCCATCAAACAAGACAATTCGATTATAAATAGAATAACATCACCTACTAGTGACGACTGATTGAAGAACTGCATCAATGCCAGAGAAAAGAACTAATCTTCGTCTCCAAATTTTGGGATATGTAAAACCCTCCACTACTATAGATGAAGCTTCCTACTGAATTCCCTACCAGTCAAGAGAGCAAAACATTTACCCAGAATAAATATTTAAGTACTGGTACGTGTGAAATCAGACACTACTACAAATGAAGTTGTTTATTATATTTCCTATCATAGTAAACAATACTAAAAGAAAATATTGCTACGACACAACTAAACTGCTTATGGAAAGGATCGATATAGGTATCAGAGTAGCAGGTGGAACTGAAACAAAAGTTTTTTTTTAAGATTATACAGGGTACGGAAAAAAGCATTGCAAAACAACTGAATTTCAACCCACTCCATTTGGTAGGTAGAGTAATTTCAGAACATTCATTGTTATGACAATTAATGGCTTTAGGTGAAATCTGGGGACATGTTCGGCAGTTCTCAGTTTTTTGACTTACAAAAAAAATTACAGAGCTTTTTCATAAAGTTCAAATTATCTTATTAGTTACCTTGTATTGCGAAAATGCATCTACCGATTTTAATGAGATAAATTATTTCTAAAAGATGCATTAATTTTTTATACCCTGTATATTCTTTAATAATAACTTTATTTAAGACTAACTTCCCAGTTTGAATTTAGAATAATCGGTCTTTCAAAATTTCTTTAAGCTGCGAATTTCGATTATGGCATTTTCGAGATACAGGCCCCCACATATGAATAGCCACCTTCAATATCTTTCAAGACTATCTTTTTCTTTGAAAATTGTCAATACATGTTAACAAAGATAGCAAAGGGGACGTCTTTTCACATTAAATCTGAGTCGCTGATATCAACCCCTTATCCGTCACAGCCACTCTCTATACATTTTCAAATATCATCACACCATGTGTCGCAAATCGTTGCAAAGACTATTTCACAAGGAATGCATTCCACTATTAATTTTGTGTATTCCCGTCAAATTGAGATATAAAAAAATTCAAAATTCTAAATTTTTATTTTAGTTATTAACGGGTTATAAGTTAGCAATCACCGCTAAAGTTATTGTTCAAAGTGACTTCCGTAAACTTCCAGTCGACTCTGAAAGAGAGCACGAACATTTGCGGAGTTAATTTTCGACATTCTTCTATTATTCTCTGCCTAAAATCTTCAATGTTGGCCGGTTGTGTTGCATACACTTCGGATTTCAAATGCCCCCATAAAAAATAATCCAACGGTGACAGGTCGGGTGATCTAGGCGGCCATTCGATGGGACCACGTCTTTCAATCAATCGTCCTGGAACGCGAACTACTTAGTGAGGAGGTGCACCATCTTGCTGGAAAACTACTTCATTTTCAGGCAAATTTTCGTCATTTACAACGCAGATCTTCTGTGAAAAGACGACCCTTTGCTAATTGTGTTGATATGTATTGGTAATTTTCAAACAATACTTTACATAAAAAAATACTTTTTCAAAATATACTTTTGAAAGATATTGTCGGGGCTACTTTTCGTTGAACAACCCAGTATGTAAAATCTTAAGCATTAGGAGAGGTAGCAATCATTAAACCAGCTAATAAAGAAAGGATGGTCCAAAATTTGTTATCTAAAGGCGACTGTGAAGAGTCAATGCAGGTTATGGGATTGGACGCTTATTGTTGATCCTACTCGATAAAACAAACAAACAAACTTTCAAATTAAAGCACAGGACGAAAATCGAGGAATAGGATTCAAGAAATTTCTATTTTGACTTGTAGTCTCAGCTTTGATGCCAAATATTGCAGTTTGCTTACGATATGTTTTATATCCCGAAGAGAAAGATTCATAACCAACATCTTGTTATTTCATCAGAACCCGTCTACGAAGTAATAAACCACTGAAGTATATCTAGTTGCTCAACTCTAATCGAATCACTCAGATTAACCAAATAGGCTGATTGTACATTTGTCAAGTGACCTGTTTAGGCAACAGTGGTCAAATTAGATAGTCAGCCCAAGTAACAATATTTTTTAAACTGTTTCCCTAAATCTGTATACGCCATATTGATTGGACCACACCTGGGACACAAACTATAAAAACTAATTGTGAGCCTCAAGAAGACTTTGTTCAAGCGCTAAATGATCAGGTTCTGTAGCAGGAAAGTCTCGCACGGCTTGGAAATCTATTAAACCTGACCCCAAAGCGGTGTTAAATTTCTGGTTGTTATTGGACGCACTGTATCATTGAAGTTGCCATCAAGATCTTCTCGATCGGTGATATGACCTGAGGCTGTAAAATCCAAGAAAAATCTTATTTTGGAATCGTCCACTTGCCTTGTATTCACCAGCTATAAATCACCAAACTGATCCTCACCATCTACCAATTGAGTTGTTTGAATAATGTTTACTGTTCTATTCCTGTCTTGGTTGGTATTATTGAAACTTCGCTTGAAGTAATAACAATTTTCTTGATGTGTCTATTTCTTTCATAGTGGTAGCATTTGAGCAATGCCTTCTTGCTTATCTTGAAGGTTCGCTTTTATTACCTTGATAGTGCTTCTCCTTAAAATTAAATTTAGAAGTATTGAAATTTCTCTTGGGAACTTTTCGAAGGTGCTTTGTGGAGTTGAATAACTTAGGATTGATATCTCAACCTTCGTTCGGTAATTTTTAGTGGTTTTTATATCACAGCTATTTCTCTTCTGTTCTAAGCTGTATTTTGGTCCTTCGAGCCGGATTCAGAACTCTGCTGAAACACGATCCATCAAAAAAACTGCATTGAAAGGAGGAAGATAATTTACTTTTTTTTTATCATAGACTTTTTTATTAAGTTGTACATTTATAAGTTCAATATATACGTTTTCGTCGTTTTTTAGATCTAGACAATATATCCTCTTAAACATCTAATAAAATAAGTATAATACTTTATAAAAAATAACATATTGGCCTTCTAGAAAATAAGCTATAATTAACATGTTGGTAATTATTCGCGATATAAAGGACATGCAATAGAGCACTAATGAACATAATAACAATGACTGTTATTGTATTAGAGCGGGGCGAGGCTTAATTAATTCCCTAAGCAATATGGAAAAAAACTAATGATTTACTTGAATATTGAGAGAAACAAGCAAAGTCTCCAACAGTCACCGGGAATAAAAACTTTAGTTGTCATGTGAAATGTTTTAAAGATGGTAAAAGACATTAACATGATATAGAAAATTAGACGTTACCCTAACACGTCTAGAGCACTGAAGGCAATTTTAGCGAAAAAAGTGACGTTTTAGGTTAAAGTTAGTTGGTGATTGGTTGTTAATAACAATATCAACATCGGTTCATTAAACAGCTATAACCTAGCTACATCAGTTAGTGTACCATTCATGGTACCCCCATGGGCACCCAACGTCCGAAGTTGAACCATGCTCCATAAACAGTTCTCTAAGTTTTAACGTTACTCAGCTATTGTAGCTGTGACTGTTAAGTCAGCTATATGAAAATTCATGGTACACAAGTAGATAACTGTCATTCAAATTTGAACCATGTACCATCAACATTCCATCTTTTATTTATGACCATTCAATGTTTTCCCATTTATAAAGCACTAGGCAATAAGTTTCTTATGGGAGGGTGTAGATTGTTAAAATGTACTGTATCGCAACACATGTACTGCCTCGACGTCATCAGATGTCACGAATCCCGACAGAAATTTTCAAATCGACCAGTCTTTCGAAGGACTGGGCATTTTGCCAAACTTTTTATTAAAAATGTTCACATTTTCACCTGCCATACCGCCTATTTTCCTTCGTCTCAGGGTTTAAATTTGATCTGGCAAATGAGAAATTTCCGGACCTGAAAACTGCGATCGCAGCGCACAGTTTACCCGTTTACCGTTGCGTCAGTTTCCGGAACTAATGGAAATTTTGCCAAAATTAAAACAAATTTGCATCTTTTCTTCGAAATTCAATTAAGACCATTCGCGACGTCCCAGTGAAAAAAGTGTTTCCTAGGTGCCAAAAAGAAAACATTCCAAGGTATCCCCTGGGATAGATAGCAATTCGGTTGGATACTCGGTCTCGTCCTAAATCGACCTCAAAATAGCTGTTAAAAATTTAAGTTTAAAAATTCGTCAAAATTTCAAATTCAAAGCTAGGATCTTGGATTCTACAGGGTGTAATGTGAAAAAAGTGCACCCAAATTGGCAAAAAATGTGACAAAGAAAAGCTTTTGTAACTCGCTCCGTATAAGAGCTAAATCAAAACTAACAACTAATTCTTTTTGTCTCTCCGTACTTTCTAGTTACGTATACACAGGGTGATTCACGTTATTCGACACGGAAGATTATGGCTAAACTTTTAGATTTTTTTAAAGTTTTGTATATGGAATGGATGGAGTCTATTGGAAGTACATTTTAAAATGGAGCATCAAAGTGAATGTTTAAAATCTCAGCATTTGGTTTCTTTTCAACCACCGAAATTAGCAGGTGGGCTACTCGTACTGTGAGTTTTCTTTGCGGTATGTATTAAATATTAACTATTGTGTACCGAATGTCAACAAATGAACACTTAATTATTAAAAACTTCAAACAATAATAACCCGTTTAATTTAAATTAGACACCCTGTGTTTTATAGTACCATTAGATGCAAAATTTAGATATCTGTCAAAAACTATTAAACATTCCTAAGATGGGTCTTTGCGTTGGCTTGGAAAATGTTTTTTTTTCTGAATTTGAACTAACATAAATGATTTTAGTAATCTACTTTATGTAATTAAGAACTTATTTTGATTTTCACTACACGCACTTGTTGTATGTTCATTGAGTTCTGAAAGTATAGGAGAATTGGAAATTTCCTTAACTTTCTTTAGCTCGATGAGAGGGAATGATAGAATAGACGAAAAAATGAGCCACACAAACTAATAAGAGCCATTTCGGTAATGGTGCTATTATACACTATGTTTGTCGAAATTTATTATTTCAACACTCATATTGTATAATCAACATTCCTAGAACTTGCTGAATGCGTCAAAAAATCTCAATACCTTCAGTTTTTGAAACGGTTGCAATCTGGGAACTAAAGGATGGAAAATTGTCCCGTGTCTTGAAATATTTTCATAGAATTCTTTGAAGTGCTTCTCTATTCAAAAAGGAACATGCTGTAGAATTCGAACTTGAGGATGGAAGTCAGGCAAGCGACTCCATCCCTGGCATTAATATCAGATCATCTCTAACAATCGAATCTAAATACTTCGTTACTTTTTAAGACAGTCACAATCTGGGGAGAAAAAATGAAAAACTCTCCTACCCCTTGATCGACGTGAAGTTCTTTTGTAAAATCCCCAGCAGTGTCTATCAATTTGAAAAAGACCAAACTCATTTTGTTCAGTTTTTCAGACAATCGCCAATAATTTAAAACAATTTGCTAATTTGAGAAAGGAGTTCACAATTACTCTACCTCTTGATAGGATTCCTAGCATCACCGGCAATGCATGCAAATTTCTAAATTATTGACTCATCTCCAAGAAAATTTCACCCACTTTACTAGGTAACCTGGAATCATTTGCCTAATTTGCCATTTTTCTATTCTCGAGACATACAGCAAACCCTTTAGGCCCACTACAGGAAAAATTATCTCAAAAACTAACGAAAATTTCAATGGTTGAGTCAGTCAGCGTCGATACGCAACGGAGATAACTTTGTCGATTATCTCAATGCCTTCGATAATGTCCGTCGCAGTTGTGGACGAAACATCAGAAAAAAATTCTATTGCACCATGGCTTCAAAGCCGAAAACCGAGGGGCAGATCGCTGAGGTCTTTGGTGTACAATCTCAAGGTAATGCGGAAGGTACGATTCCATGTAATCCGGAGGTAATGCGAGCTATTTTGATGTATTTCAGAGATATTTCGAGGAAGTTCAGAGGCATTTTGTGAATTTCAAGGTATTCTCAAGGTAATTTATTGTATGTAAGAACATAATGTTTAATTCTGATGTGAGTAGAGAGCTTATGGGAGACCCTCCTCCTCTTTTGCACCATATGAGAGAACCTACTCCTCATTTGCACCCTATGAGAGTCCCTCCTCCTCATTTGCACCCTATAAAAGAGAGCATCCTCCTCAGAAATACGAGCGCAAACTCCACACACCCATTGATCCCCTTCACCATCATTATTTACTTATATAAATGTTGAAATGCAACTTGTGGTACAAACTACAAGAAATATTTTAGAGACGTTGAAAAGTCATATTTAAAAAAATGTCATTCTCCCAATTTGCTAGTCAAAATAATGATTACTTATCAAATTGTAAGAAAAATAGTGTGAGTGGAACAACCAACAAAGTTTTAAATATTGTGAATACCAATTTTTTTTAATCTTAACAGCTCTTTCACAACATTTGTTTTAATTGGAATTAGTGTAAACGACTTTTTATCCAAAATAGTAATTGGTGTCAGAAATGGATTCTACATGACTCTGAGTGAAGATAAGTGGATAAACTTTTGCAAGCATGAAGGTGTATTGCCAATTATTTCTACTATCCTGGTGTTGATACGTCTACGATTCAATGTGGAAACATTACTTTAAATTTTGAGAAAATCCAGTTCTAAAAATTTACAATTCAGATTCTAATTATGTATATCTTGTTCAAGAATTCATTGATAGTTTGTTCCACTGAAAGATTTGATAGCATATAGAATTTCTAGTATAAAAGAACACACTTTTGAAAATTACTTTAATGTTTAAAAAACAACAACTGTAAATCAAATTGGCGACTTGCTCAACAATGTTTATAATGTAAGTGGCGCCATCTGACGACGGCAGGTGCTTCCACTACGGCATGCGAGATGATTGTCACTGGTTTTTGGATCGCTTCACAATGTTTATAATGTTTTAAATCCAGGTAAAAATCCATATAGTGAGAATGTCAGCACCATGTTCGAGTTTCTAATGTTACATTCAGACGACTTAGAAAACCGACTACAGAAGCATGGAACAAAAAGGAAATATTATAAAGAGATATGTGACTATTAGTGAAAGTAGTAATAAACATGTACTAGTGACGAACGACATGGCATATAGACCAGCCCGAAAAAGTGAATATCTTCAGTATCAACATATTGTCAGCTGTTGTTACATAATTAATTCTAAACTAAGTGAAGAGCATAGAAATAAAATATACCTAAGCTTATGTAATAAGAATTAAGGTAATAAAACTATTATTCTTAATGGCTTCTATTTTACTATAACTTATTACAAAACACTAGTTTTATCAATCCATGAATTATGGGATTTATCGAACCCCAACCACTTTATATTACCCATTCACTTATTTTTGTCATCTAGTTACCTTTGAGACCTTCATTTTTTTATACCCATCTCCTTTTTGGTACATGTTGAGAAAATACAATAAAAATGTCAAATTTCCAACGCCTACTTGACGACAATAATAACTGAATGGCTTTGCTAACCTTATTGCCTTTTATGATACTTCGCGTCCTTATAGATATAGGTGTAGTAAGTATTGCGGGTGTAGGACTGGAAAAATGCACTTCTCACTTTCGAAATTACCAACGTTTCGCTCCTTTATTGGATCTTCATTAGGGCACTCATTGAAAAAGCCCTGATGAAGATCCAATAAAGGATCGAAACGTTGGTAATTTCGAAAGTGTGAAGTGCATTTTTCCAGTCCTACACCCGCAATACTTACTACACTTATTGCCTTTGCATCTTAACACATTCTCAACCAAGAGGGCATCTGGATATTTAACATGTTGTAATTCTTCTTCATAGAAAGCACCTTCAATATCCTCGTTTCGCTCATCTCAAAGATATATTCTTAGATTTGTCAGTTTAACCTTCCTTACTTGAAAAACTTCAGTACATCAATTTGGAGTATATCAATTAGCAAACGCCACTCGATGTTTGGAAATTCTTAAAAAATCATTCAACTTAAATTTAGGCTGTTTTGGCTCTAAAGTTTTTTGTGAGTATACAGGGTGTTTTTTTTTAATGCGTGCAGTATTGCTATGCGTGCCGAAACGGCTGCTGTTACAAAGTCGGTTAAATTAGCAAATAGTTGACTTTTGTAGAGCCTGTTTAGAAAACGTTCACAGGCACACATTTCGATTGGTTTCTGAAATATTTAGAAAAATCTAAAAAATACGAAAAATTTAAACCTCTTCTATTTCAAAAACTATTGGTGACACAAAGAAAGTTTAAATTACAAAGTTTCACTACACTCTAATCTCTCTCATATGATATCTCGATTAGCTTCGTGTAACGCTTACCAACTTAGTTATCAGTATAAAGTTAATTTTTTTAAATACGAACCTGGATTTTTTTTTCATAATTTGAAAGTTCTTTTTATTGTTAATATAACGGCGTATTACACAATTAGGGTTTTAAACGTTTCGACCAATTATATCCATCATCAAGGTATTCTATCTAAATCCGATCCTGTTTATGGAGTAATGAAAGTTAATACTGTTTTTCTTCAGTAAATGCGTCAGAATAATTACCATCAATACTTGCAATGTTTTTAGTACCTTAAAAAAAATTATTACAAAAATTAAAAGAAAGGAATCTTATTATTGTACTAAAATGAACAAGATACTTATGTTAGAAATGAAGCGATGAGTTAATACTTTGACATACTTTTTAAACAACTATTGTTTTAAGAAATTAAATGCTTAAATTGTCTTCCTTGGTTTTTTAGGCACAACCTTGCCCTCTTCTTAATATTGACCTGGACGTTTTCTAGCATTTGTGGCGTAATTTTATTACCAGCCATTTGAATTTTCTTTTTCAAATCCTCCACATCTTGTGGCGCACTTTTGTACACATAATTCTTTATAAAACCCCAAATAGAAAAATCCATAGGAGTTATATCAGGGGACCTAGGAGGCCAATTAACTGGCCCATTATTGCCAATCCAGCGATGGGGCATAGATAAATTTAAATAACGAAAACATCGGTGATCTCTATGAGCAGGCGCGCCATTATGCTGAAAATACTCATAATTTCTATAAAAGATCTCTCATACGCAAATAGAAAATATGACCATAAAATGACAATGAATTGAAGTTTGTGCCAAACATGATATTTGTTGCCATGGACATGCGGTGTTCTTTTGTTTCGTCAAAGCACCCTATGTGGTGATGTACAAATTAAAGATAAACATGCAATCAATTTAGCGATTGCGCTACTCCGATTGACAATTTGTTTACGGGTAAAATATGCTTTTAATTTAACAAATAAAATAGAAGGTGTTTATTTAAAAATGTCATCTAGTTGGGTGTGAAATGTCAAAAGAAAAGGGTGAAGTAAAGAAAGTACTTTTATTTTAGTATGTATAAAATTAGGTTGATAGTGGTAAGTAAGGTCGCTTGGTAAGTGTCGTATTAAGCCAATGTATTGTACTGAATATAGCGATGTAAAATGTTGTTTATTATGTTTTCTATCACAATTAATTTAAGAAATTTAATACACTAGTCAACTTAATTAACGCATCACATAAAAATTACCAAATTTTTAATTATTATTTTTGGCAAACCTACTGAACGGATTTGTTTAATTCCTTTTTTGGTTGAAAAGTGGCTTTATTTAGAAATTTAATGCTTTCTTAGTTTTTTATGGAAATAATTATTTTTGGAGCACAGGGAGTAACAACTATACTTACAAGATTGGGATTTACAAAATAAATAGCATTAAGTTATCGCTTCATTTCTAAAATAAGTATCTTGTTCATATTAGCACAATAATAAGATTCCTTTCTTTTAATTTCTGTAATAATTTTCTTTAAGGTACTAAAAACATTGCAAGTAGTGATGGTAATTATTCTGACGCATTTACTGAAGAAAACACAGTATTAACTTTCATTACTCCATAATCAGGATCGGATTTAGATAGAATACCTTGATGATGCATATAATTGGTCGAAACGTTTAAAACCCTAATTGTGTAATACGCCGTTATATTAAAAATAAAAATAACTTTCAAATTATGAAAAAAAAATCCAGGTCCGTATTTAAAAAAAATAACTTTATACTGGTAACTAGGTTGGTAAGCGCTACACGAAGCTATTTGGAGATGTCATATGAGAGAGATTAGAGTATAGTGAAACTTGGTAATTTACTTGGAAACTTTTTTTTGTCACCAATAGTTTTTGAAATAGAAGAAATTTAACTTTTTGGCATTTTTTAGATTTTTCTAAATATTTCAGAAACCACTCGAAATGTGGCAACCCTGTTAACGTTTTCTAAACAAGCTCTACAAAAGTCAACTTTTTGCTAATTTAACCGACTTTGTAACTACAGCCGTTTCGGAGATAGCAATACTGCACGCACTTAAAAAAGACACCCTGTATATGCTTTTTAAAATTATTTTTTCATTTTTTTATTAACATCTGAAGATCTATAGCCAGCAGTACTATGTTTTTTTAATCATATTATTCCACAATTTGTTGTAATATTTCAAGTCATTTGTAAGTACCTTGATTACTAAATCGTTTCCACATAAAATTTTTTATAGTCCTATTTACACGTTCTACAACACTTGATTTTAAATTTAAAAATGTGCTGTAATGATTTATTTCATATTTTTCCATAAGCTTCTCAAAATGTTTATTGTAAAATTCAGTACCTCTGTCCGTTTGCAAAGTTTCTGTGTTGTTTTTGCAATAATTATTATCATCTGTGCCTAGCGTCCTTTATTTACTAATGTGGACGTTTGGATAGCAGGTTTAGGACAAGAAGCTACTTCACTTTTTTGAAATTGCCAACGTTTCGACCTTTAATTGAGGTCTTCATCAGGGCTAAAAATACAATAATTGTATGTACATAGGCAGTAAAAAACACTAATTACAATGAAGAAAAACGACTAACAAAAGTATACAAATTAAAACACAATACATGAGTAAAAATAAATTCTCCTAATGTATTATGTGGGATCCGTGCATACTGTGGAGATATAAGTTGCAAAAGCGCACTTAAGAAAAAAAGAAGAAAAAAGATGTGTCGAGCTTACCTTTTTCAATCAGAAAAGCTTGTCATGAAAATTAAAATAAAGTACCATATCGGTACTTTATTTTAATAATTTTATTTTAATAATTTTAATAAAATAATAAAAAAATAAAATGAATAAATAAAATAAATTTAATTTTAATAATAAGCTTTTTGTAAATAAGATTAATTCAAAGCTACTTTTCAAGGTGCTTGTGCTCTCCAACTTTGTGACTAATAACATGAGACGTACTGTATAGTTCTAAAAATGTATTTTTTTTCGACAGAAAAATCTTGAAGTTTTTAAAACTATTTTAATAACAAAGTTATCTGTAACTCGTCACAGCCACTGAGGTTTTAATTCTTTAGAAGAATTCACTGAAAATTAAGATTTTAAAAGAAGAATGTCGAAGTGTCCATATAAAAATATTTAACTAGATCGTCAAAATAGTCAAAAAGCGGAAAACAAAGTAACTAATGGATAATGGAAACCAGTTTAAACTTTTTAAAATAAGGGGACGTTTCGATTCGGTGTTGCAATCTTCCTCAGGGCCATAAACTTACATTAAAAATATTACAGTTTACGGATACTATTTACTACAGATCTTTTTGTCGTTCTTATTAAACAACAAAAATCTAGAAATGCTTATAAATGCCTTATTAATTTATTACATGACGGTCTTAAAGAAGGAGGAAGAAATCACCAGGTTCCTTTAAAGAGAACAAGAGATACTTCCATGTCGAGAAAGTTGAGAAAATCTAGAGAAAAGATGATTACAGGAAACAAAACAATTTGTTGTTGAATAAACAGTATGCAAAGGAATAAACATAACATCGAAACAGAGCCAATCTAGCGTTAACCCCTAGGGTGCAAATCAGTCAGGGGGCTGTAATTGTGGCAACAATCACCTATTGTGATGTGATTATTATATTCTATAAATAACCTGTATCGATCTCGTAAATAAGGCATTGTCAGCCTCAGCCTAATTATTAGCGATATAGTGAACATGCAAGCGCATTAATGGCCCTTTGCGTTATGCTCCTCGACTGAAATGTTAATGTATAACAATATAAAAACCGTCACTTTTAAATTTTTAAAGCTGAGAAAAGGTAAGGAAAAAGCTTACCTATTTTTTCATAAATTTCCCCTCTTCCGCTGACGCCGGCTGACACCAACCACACTCCAATAAGCCACGTATAAATCATCCTGCTATATTCACACATCATTACACACATTTAGGTCATCAACACTCAAAAGTCGCCTACGAAAAATTCTAATCCATAAAAAATTGTCATACAATGTTCAGCTAATATACTTAATTAACATTAAAACAGCTAATAATTTGCCTAATCAACTGTCATTACTGTTATCGGAAACATCGAAACCTCGCGCGAATTATCCACGTAATTTGCGTAAACGTGACTCTACGAAGGAAGAGTATCGGCTCTACTCCAACTCCAGCCAGAGGCGACACAGAGACTAACTTCAGCCTCTCTTGTATTGGGAGTATCTCCACGAGCATTTTGAGCGAGGCACAGGCGCTCTATGGCGCTTGTATATTTTCCTTTGGTGCAGTTTGTCCGTGGTTGTGTGTTGTTATTGCTTTTATCGCCAGTTCTTGGAGATTATGCCGGTTTTTACCTAGTACGAGGGCTTCTGCGGCACTACTTGGACTTAGAGTGAGCATCTGTTTGCATAATTTACTTAGTTTTGTGAGGTGTCGATGGGTCGAGTTGGAAGCGAAGAGACCACGCAAGCGGAAAGCATTGAGCTTTATTCTAGTTTACTCTGTTTATATTCTGCATTACGAAAGTTTGACTTTTTTTTCATTATTAGAGTCAAATGATACAAAGAAGTGTCGTTAAAATGTCAGCTACACTAATGCAAAGAAGCGAAGTATAGGTTTAATAATAAGCATTTGAACGCTCTGATGAATTAAAAGATAAGCATTCTGTTAATTTATCAAAGTTAATAGATGGGCTGTTCAAACATTCATTGGATGCTTAGCAACTGCCAATTGTATCATGAATTAACAAATGGCAGATTAGATAATGTTGTATAAAGGACTTAAAAACATCATGAATCTGAATCTGTATAACCTACTTTAGTGGAATTTAAAAGATTTTTTCTGGGGCTGAGATTATAGAAGTTGTGGAAAATAAGAATAATAATTATAAATCGAATAATAAAATTAAAAGAACTTTCTTGGTTGAGAAGTAAACATTTTAAACTCTCTTTGATTTTGCCATTAGAATTATTATAAAAAACTTACCTTCTAGATCGCTCCTCGGCAATCAAACTTTTCGGTGCAAAGAGAACGTTACACCTTGTCTCGAGCCTTGTCTTGTCTTCTTCAGGCGCCCTGAATTTGTCAACTCTAAAAATGCAAATTAAAATTTTTCGGAAAAATTCAATTTAGGATTATAGAGTGAGGTTTTTTTATCTCTGAACATACAAGCAATTTTTCCCTATGTTCAATTTTAAAAAAAATCATCTCAAAGAATTGGTGTCAGACGTTGATGTTTAGGTAAAGGTACAACGTCAAAAAAGCCTCCAAATATATTTTCTTTAATTATTTCAATTTAGACATCGCTTTTAAACATTAAATAACATTGATAAAAAGGTATACAGTCCCAGAAAAGTAATTGGTTGATGTGGTTGTCGGATTGCGACAAGGCAGCAAATTTTCTGCCAAAGCAGAGATGCACAGGCACAGAGATAGTTGAGTAATTTGCAGCTTTGTCCTAATCCGCCAATGATATCCACCAATTAAATAACATTTTTATAACAAGAAAACATTTATTAAAAACAATAGAAAATTAAAAGTTTATAACAAATTCTCAAAATGTCCCACTTCGCGTTCTAAACAATATGCAAGTCGATCTTGAAAGGCACGAACTGTGTTTCTTAAGAAATTTTGATTAAATGCGTTGCAGGCTATTTGGATACGTTGCTTTAAACATCCACATTCTCAATTTCAACATTGTTATAAATTTTAGACTTTATATAGCCCTATAAAATGAAGTCGTTTGGGGAGAGATCAGGGGAACTTGGTGGCCATGAAATAAGCCCAAACCTTCCTATCCGCCTCTCAGGAAATTGTTCATTGAGGAAATTTCTAACTTCGTTCGTGGACTGAGCAGGAGCGCCATCCATTTGAAACCACGGATTTTCAATATTCAAATTTTCAATTTCTGGCATAATTTGCTCACGGAGCAGGTTTAAAAATTTAGCTGAATTTAAATTTCCTTCAATAAAAAATGGTCCTATAAGTGTATATCCAATTATGCCTATCCACACGTTGACTCTTGCATTATATTGGGAATGAGTTAAATTTTGTAAATGCTGATTTGTTTGAGACCAATATCTAAAAACAGTAGATAATTAGGATATTAAAAAACAGAATTCAGGCGATTGCTAAAAAAGTTCTATACCTATAATTTTGGGAATTTACACAACCATTTAATGAAAAGGATGCTTCATTCGTAAATACAATTTTTCGCAAAATGTTGCCATTCCTATGGAGTAAATTTAGGAATCTTTCATAAAAATCTGTTCGTCTCACTTTGTCGTCATCATAGAGCACCTGATGATTAGAGTATTTGTAGGATTTGAACTTAAATTCTTTTAGGGTCCTTCGCATAGGAATTCAAATTCAAATTTGGAAATAATCAGCCACTTGTTTTAAGGTGGATCCAGGATTTTCTTCCATCAAACATAAAATTTCCAGTTTTAATTCCTCTGTGAGAACATGCGGTCGTTTGCTCCTCTTCCGATGAGAGTTAACTACACATCCTTCTGAATTAAACATCTTGACGATATTATGTATCGTTCCAATAGAAGGAATGGGCTTGTCTGGATGACTCGTTGCAAATAAATCACGCACTCTCCTAAGGCTATTTTCATTTTTGTAAAGATTAAACAATTCTATTTTTTTCTGTTTAGAATACATTATCTAAAGTCTATGAAAAATATTTAGCAAAAAGTTTACTAAAAGCAGCGTTATAAAAAATAAAGTTTGAAGTTTTCGAGCTGTTAAAGTTACTTGTACAGATATCTGACCCTAGAAATTAAGATCTGACAGCAATGCATTGAGATGGTTTTTTTTAAATTGAACATAGGGGAATAGCGTTATATGTTCAAAGTTAAAAAAATCTCACTGTATTTATAACAGTAATTAAAAAATTGCTCAAGCGTCTAAAAATGTATATTAAGAGATTCTGGGAAGTAAAATCAATTAAGAATAACCCATCTCATAAAAAAATGCACAATTTTATGTTTTTTAAGAAAATTTCGGTAAGGTTAAGGCCAAAGTTCAGGTTAAGATTAGGGCCAAAAGTGGTAAAAAATTTATACAAAGTGTCACAAATAATTAAAAAATGCTCAAGGCGTCTAAAATGTATATTTAGAAATTCTGGGAACTAAAGTCGAATAAAAATAACTCATCTTAAAAAAATGCACAATTTGAGTTCTTTCTTGAAAAAATAACTTTAGGATTAAGGCCAAAATCGGTTAAAAATACTCAAAGCATCTAAAAATGCAAACTATAATTTTCTGGAAAAATTCAGTTTAGGATTAGGGCGAAAAGTGATTAAAAATTTACACAAATTGTCAAAAGTAATTAAAAAATTGCTCAAAGCGTCTAAATATGTATAGTTAGAGATTCTTCTTCTCTTAAAAATTGCTCATCGCATCAAAAAAATGTACAATTGGATGCTTTTTGAGAAAATTGCGTTAGGATTAAGGTCAAAATCGGGTAAAAGTTACTTAGAGCTACTCAAAGCGTCTGGAAACGCAAATTAGAAGTTTATGGAAAAAACTAGATTAGGATTAGGGCCAAAAACTTACACAAAGTGTCAAAAATAATTAAAAAAGTGCTCAAAGCGTTCAAAAGTTTATATTTAGAGATTCTGTGAACTAAAGTCGATTAAAAATAGCTCGCCTCATCAAAAAAAGCACAATTTGATGTTTTTTTGAGAAAATTGCGGTAGGACTAAGACCAAAATCGGTTAAAAACTACCCAAAGTATCTAGAAACGCAAATTAAAAGTTTCTGAAAAAAATCAGGTTAGGATTAGGGCCAAAAGTGGTTAAAAATTTACACAAAATGTCAAAAATTATTAAAAGATTTCTCAAGACGTCTAAAAATTTATATTTAGATATTTTGGAAAATAAAATCGATTAAAAATAACTCATCTCATCAAAAAATTCACAATTAAATGTTTTCTAAGAAAATTGCGGTAGGATTAAAGCCAAAATCCGTTAAAAACTACTTAAAGCGTCTGAAAACGCAAATTAAAAGTTTCTGAAAAAAACGGGTTAGGATTAGCGCCAAAAGTGGTTAAAAATGTATACAAGGTGTCAAAAATTTGAAAAAAATTGCTCGAGGCGTCTAAAAATGTACATTTAGAGATTCTGGGAACTAAAAATCGTTTTAAAATAGCTCATCTTATCAAAATATGTACAATTTGATGCTTTTTGAGAAAATTGCGGTAGGATTAAGGCCAAAATCGGTTAAAAACTACTTAAAGCGTCTCAAAACGCAAACTAAGAGTTTCTGGAAAAACTCAGGTTAGGATTGGAGCCAAAAGTGGTTAAAAAATTACACAAAGTGTCAAAAGTAATTAAAATATTGCTCAAAGCGTCTACACCATTTTCACATGTAGTTTAGAAAGTATCATTTGTATTTTAGAAAACGTCACTTAGATTTCAGATATATCATTTGTATTCCCGAAATCATCACTTGTATTTCAGAATAGTCAGTTGAATTTTAGGAAGTATCATTTGAAATTTAGAAGCGTCACATGTATTTTAGAAACCATCAGTTGGAATTTAGATTAGTCATTTGTATTTCAGAAAAGTTCAGATGTATTTCAGAATTCGTCATTTAAATTTCAGAAAATTAATGAATTGCGTACTATCTTCAGAATTGAAAAAGCATGCGATGCAGCTACAACAGAGTTTCCTTTTTTTATATTGTAAAAATTATACTTGATATACACATAAAATGTAACAATGACAACAATTTACTTTTGGCAAATATAAAATTTACTCCAACTGGTATATCTTCTACTACTAAGACGGCAGAATTAAGAGGATGGGAAGAGGTCCGAATAAAGTCCAATTTTTTTGAAAGTTGAAGTGGTCTTTGAGTCCTTCACTTTTGCACTGTACTTACCTTTTTGAAGAACTCCACACAAATGCAATTAACAAATTTCCAAAACAATTTTCTGAAATTCAAGTGATATCTTCTAAACTACAAGTGACGCTTTCTGAAATTCAAGTGTAGTTTTCTGAAATACAAGTGGCTATTCTGAAATACAACTGACGATTTCTAAAATCAAAATCACTATTATGAAATACAAGTGATATATTCTGAAATCCAAGTGACTGTTCTAAAATACAATGAAACTTTCTAAACTACATGTGAAAATGGTGTAGAAATGTATAATTAGAGATTCTGGGAATTAATATCGATTAAAAATTACCTATCTCATCAAAAAATGCTCAATTTGAGGATTTTTAAGAAAATTACGGTAGGATTAAGGCCAAAATGAGTTAAAAGCTACTCAAAACGTCTGGAAACGCAAATTAGAAGTTTATGGAAAAAATGAGATTAGGATTAGGGCCAAAAATTTACACAAAGAGTCTAAAATAATTAATTGCACAAAGCGTTTAAAAATTTATATTTAGAGATTATGTGAACCAAACTCGATTAAAAATAGCTCGCCTCATCAAAAAAGCACAATTTGATGTTTTTTTGAGAAATTTACGGTAGGATTAAGGCCTAAAACCTAAAAGCTACTTAAAGTGTCGGAAAATGCAAATGCAAAGTTTCTGGAAAAACGGAGGTTAGGATTAGAGCCAAAAATTTACACAAAGAGTTAAAAATAAGTAAAAAATTGCTCAAAGCGTTCAAAAACTTATATTTAGAGATTCTGTGAACCAAACTCGATTAAAAATAGCTCGCCTCATCAAAAAAAGCGCAATTTCATGTTTTTTGAGAAAATTGCGGTAGGATGAAGACCGAAATCGTTTAAAAACTACTCAAAGCGTGTAGAAACGCAAATTAAAATTTTATGAAAAAACTCAGGTTAGGATAACGGCCAAAAGTGGTTAAAAATTTAAATAAAGTGTCAAAAATTATTAAAAAACTGTTCAAGGCGTCTAAATATGTATAATTAGATATTTTGGAAAATAAAATCGATTAAAAATAACTAATCCCATCAAAAAATGCACAATTTGAGGTTTTTTGAGAAAACTACGGTAGAATCGGTTAAAAACTACCCGAAGCGTCTGAAAAACCAAACTAAAATTTCTGAAAAAATGCAGGTTAGAATTGGAGCCAAAAGTGATCAAAAATCTACACAAAGTGTCAAAAGTAATTAAAAAGTTGCTCAAAGCGTCTAAAAATGTATAACTAGAGATTCTGGGAATTAATATCGATTAAAAATAACTCATCTCATCAGGACATGCACAATTTGAGGTTTCTTAAGAAAATTACGGTAGGATTAAGGCCAAAATCGGTTAAAAGCTACTCAAAATCTCTGGAAACGCAAATTAGAAGTTTATGGAAAAAATGAGATTAGGATTAGGGCCAAAAATTTGCACAAAGTGTCTGAAATAAGAACAAAATAGCTCAAAGCGTTAAAAAAAGTTATATTTAGAGATTTTGTGATCCAAACTCGATTAAAAATAGCTCGCCTCATCAAAAAAAGCACAATTTGATGTTTTTTGAGAAAATTGCGGTAGGATGAAGACCAAAATCGGTTAAAAACAACTCAAAGCGAATAGAAACGCAAATTAAAAGTTTCTGAAAAAATTCAGGTTAGGATTAGGGCCAAGAGTGGTTAAAGATTTATATAAAGTGTCAAAAATTATTAATAAATTGCTCAAGACGTCTAAAAATGTATATTTAGAGATTCTGGAAGATAAAAGCGAATAATAATAACTCATCTCATCAGAAAATGCACAATTTGATGTTTTTTAAGAAAATTAAGGTAGGATTTGAGCGAAAATCTGTTAAATGGTTAAAAAACTAAATAAAGTATCCGACAACGCAAATTAAAAGCCTTTGGAAAAATTGAGGTTAGGATTAGGGCCAAAAATTTACACAAAGTGTGAAAAATAATAAAAAAATTGCTCAAAGCGTTAAAAAATTTATATTTAGAGATTTTGTGAACCAAACTCGATTAAAAAATAGCTCTCCTTATCAAAAAAAGCACAATTTGATGTTTCTGAGAAAACTGCGGTTGGATTAATTACAAAATCGGATAAAAACCACTCAAAGCATCTGAAAATGCAAACTAAATTTTCTGGAAAAACTCAAGTTAGGAGTAGGGCCAAAAGTGGTTAAAAATTTAAACAAAGTGCCACAAATAATTAAAAAACTGCTCAAGGCGTCTAAAAATGTATAATTAGAGATTGTGGGAAATAAAATCGTATAAAAATAACTTACCTCATCAAAAAAATGCAGAATTTGATGTTTTTTACGAAAATTACGGTAGGATTAAGGCCTAAAATCTAAAAGCTACTTAAAGTGTCGGAAAATGCAAATTTTCTGGAAAAACTGAGGTTAGGATTAAAGCCAAAAATTTACACGAGGTGTCAAAAATAATAAAAAAATTGCTCAAAGCGTCTAAAAATGTATATTTAGAGATTCTGTGAACTAAACTCGATTAAAAATAGCTCGCCTCATCAAGAAAAGCACAATTTGATGTTTTTTGAGAAAATTGAGGGTAGAATTAAATCCAAAATCGGATAAAAACTACTCAAAGCGTCTGAAAACGCAAATTAAAAGTTTTAGAAAAAATTCAGGTTAGGATTAGGGCCAAAAGTGTTTAAAAATTTAGACAATTGTCAAAAGTCAAGTCATTTAGTCAAGTGTAAAATATAATTAAAAAATTGCTCAGGGCGTCAGAAAATTTATGTTTAGAAATTTTGAAAAACAAAATCGATTAAAAATAACTCATCTCATAAAAAAAATGCACAATTAGATGTTTTTTGAGAAAATTACGGTTGGATTAACGCCGAAATCGGTTAAAAACTACATAAGGCGCCTGAAAACGCAAACTAAAAGTTTCTGGAAAAGTTCAGGTTAGGATTAGGGCCAAAAGTGGTTAAAAATGTGTCACGTGTGACACGTGTCACAAATAATTAAGAAATTTATCGAGGCGTCTAAAAATGTATAATTGGAGATTAGGGGAAATAAAATCGACTAAAAACAACTTATCTCATCAAAAAATCCACGACAATGACCCATTCCATGCACAACAATGCAAATTTAGAGTTTCTGGACAAGTTCTGTTTAGGACTAAAGTCAAAATGAGTAAAAACATGACAAGAGGGGTCTAAAAATGTAAATTTAGAGTCTTTTGAGAAGTTGTAGGTAGGATTACGGTCACAAAGGTGGTAAAAATTGACGACAAGCATTTAAAAGTGCGAATTTGGAGTTTTTGTGGACATGTGTCTATTGAGAAATTCGGGATAGAATTAGGACTAATGTAGATAAAAATTACTCATTTCTTCTAAAAATTACAGTTTTGATATTTTTTTGGTTAAAATTAAGTTAAAAATTGGAAAAAAATGACAAAAATGGTAAAAAAATGCATATTAAAAATTTCTAGACAATTATAATTAGGTCCAAAACGAGTTAAAGCATGAAACAAAGTGCCTAAAAATTTGCGGTCTTTGGAAAAGTTCAGGTTAGGAGTAGAGCCAAAAGTGATTAAAAAATTTAAACAAAGCGTCAAAAAGTGCAAATGTGAAATTTTTAAATTTAACTAAAAAATGTGTTTCGATTTTTTTGGCTAAAATTAAGGTTAAAGCGATGAAAAATGCCTGAAAGTTTGTAAAACTGCTAACTAAAGGTTTCCCTACAAATTCAAGTTGGGGTTAGGGTCAAAATGGGAAAAAGCATAACACAGGATATCTAAAAATGTAAATTTGTGTCTTTGGCGAAGTTATGTTAGGACTAGACCCAAAAGTAGTTAAGAATTTACAGAAAGCGTGTAAAAGTTCAAACTTAAAGTTTTAGGAGAAGTTCAAGTTAGAATTAGGAACAAAGTCGATTAAAAATGACTCATTTCTCCTGAAAATAACCATTTTAATGTTTCGGATTTAAATTAAGGTAAAAATTGGTGAAAATGGATCAAAGTGGAAAAAAATGCAAATTAAGAGTAGACGTTGTAGAACGAATTCAGGTTAGGATTAGCGACAAAATGGGTTAAAACATGATGCAAAGTGTCTAATAATGCAAATTTGCGGTTCTTGGAAAAGTTCAGGTTAGAGTTAGAGCCTAAAGTGGCTAAAAATTTACAGAAACAACTAAAAGTTCAAATTTTAAATCATTTGAGAAATTCAGATTACAACTAGGAATAAAGTTGATTAAAAATGAACGAGTATGAATAAAAATGACAATTTTAGTGTTTTTTTTTTGCTAAAATTAAGGAAGAAATCAGTGAAAAATGATACTCAAAATATGTAAAAAATGCAATTTTAGAGTTTATGGACAAATTTAGATTAAGATTAGGGTCAAAATTAATTAAAACATGACACAAGGTGTCTAAAAGGGCAAATTTGGAGTTTTGGGAGACATTCAGGTTATAAGGAGTAAATTTGTTTTTAAATGAACTATTTCATCTAAAAATGACAATTTTGATATTTTTTACTGAAATTAATATGAAAGCGGTAAACAATAACTCAGTGTCTAAAAATGCAAATTAAGAGTTTTTGAACAAATCAGTGAGAATTTGGGTTAAAACATGACACAGGGTGTCAAAAAATGGAAATTAGCGGTTTTCGGAGAAGTTCAGGTTAGGACAAGGGCCTAAAGTGGTTAGAAAATTACACGAGGCGGCTAAGAGTGCAAATTTGGAGTATTTTGAGAAATTCAGGTTAGAATTAGGATTAAAGTCTATTAAAAGCTATCCATTTCTTCTAAAAATTTCAATTTTGATGCTTTTTGTCCAAAGCTTAAATCAGAAAATTACAAGTTTGGGGTTGTGGAAAAAATATTGAAAAGAATTTAAAAATGCAAATTAAGAGCTTCTGGACAAATTCACATTAGGATTAGCTTCAAAATAATAATAATAGTAGTATTTATTTAGCAAAAAATGCTACATAAAAAAACAAAATACAATACATAGATACATCAATATTTCCATTTCCCAACATATTAAATGCTGAGAAGGTGCTGTCGCAAAACTCTTTTATGTTCTGCGGCAATATTGTTTAGAGGACTTATAAGATTAGTCCTCTAAACAATATTGAGTTCAAGGTCTGACTTGATTTACATTTTTTTTAAACAATGAAATCGTTACAGTTTCTTGTATTATATGAATGTACGTCCGAGAAAAACCTTATTTTTTTACAAATATATTCAGGCAGTAACTTATTTTTTAGTTTAAACAGAAACAAATGGGCATCAAACGTTACCTTCTGCTGTACAGATAGCATATTCAATGCTGTTTGCATCCTGCTTATAGGCATATACCTATTACACTTTAAAATGGTTCTCATAGCTCTGTTTTGAATTATTTGAAATTGTTGGACTTTAAAATTTGGGAGACCGCAAAGAAGTGTGGAGCAAAACTGCAGATGCGGCGCTGCAATACTATTATACAGTAAAAGTTTAGTATGTGAGGACAAATGTTGACCCACTCTTGAGATAAAGTTAACCTTTTTTGAATACTTTCTCATTACGTAATCAGCATGTGCACGAAAATCTAAATGCGGATCGAAAAGTACCCCAAGGTACTTTATGTGTTTTTCATACGATAAGCGATTACCATCTATCTCCAGGTTGATACTATCAATATCTACATCATTAAGTTTGTGTTTGCGTCCAAAGATACAGAACTTAGTTTTAGTTGTATTTATACTTAAGCTGTTCGTTCACAGCCAATTAAACAATTTTTTTAAATCTTGATTTGCATCCCGCTGCATTTGCATTAGATCATTTCCTGTTATGTATATTATAGCGTCATCCGCAAACAATTCTACCCCACACCGTTCAACAACTCCGACAATGTCGTTAATGTAAAGCAAGAACAACAGCGGCCCCAATACAGTACCCTGTGGTACCCCATATTCAACCGGTAAAGAAACAGATACCTCATCTCTAAACTTAACTCTTTGCCGTCTGCCAGTCAAGTACGATTCAAACCACTTCAACACATTATTCTTGATGCCTATATTCCTCAATTTCTGCAATAAAATAACTCTAGATACAGTTTCAAATGCCCGTCTAAGATCCAAAAATATCGCAAGAATCAAGTTACCACTATCAATACTATTAATAAAATTATCACAAACACTGACAACTACAGTCTCACAAGAATGATTTTCTCTAAAACCTGACTGATTCGTTATTAAAATACTATTTATGTCACAGTGAGCTTGCAATTGCATTTTTACTACTATTTCTAATACTTTTTCATACACTTCTACAGTGTTTATAGGCCTGAACTCACTATGCAACTTCGTATTTGGAACTTTGGGAAAAGGCACCACAGTTGATTCCTTCCACGATTCTGGAAACATGCCGGTTGACAATGAAGTATTTATGATGTCCAACAGGCGATTGCCAGCCACATCACATACATCACACAGTACCTTCGTTGATATGCCGTCTACACCACCTCCAACATTTTTCATGTTCGTTAATACTTTTCTTAAATCGCACATAGATAATTGCCTGAAATGCGAGAATACATGTTCCATGGGATATGGTGTCAAATTATCATCATTCTGGAGGGAACATTTAGGTATGCCAGCAATAATATCTACGATACTATTTATGAAATATTTGTTTAGTTCGTTGGCAATTGTTATGTTGTTTGTTATTGTGACATTGTCAAACTGAACCTCTTCACGAGCAGAAGTATTTTTTTCCGGTAGCAATAATTTTAAATTTTTCCACAACTCACGCGAGTTATTTTTGTTATGGTCGATAATTTCTTTATAAAATCTATCTTTTTCAAATTTGATTAACCCAACAATACAGTTTCGCATCCTTTTGTATTCCCTCCAGACCTCACAATTTTTTTCCTGTACTGCCCTAACATACAAATCATCCCTTTGACGCATTTTTTGTTTTATATCATCAGTAATCCATCTCTTGTCCGCATACTTCCTTTTATACGTTATTTTTAATTATGGACACATAGTATTTATAATCCTTTGTATATCATTTACAAAAATATCAGCCACGAGATTGACATTGCTAATATTACTATTCCCTAGGATATCAAAAAAAAATACTCATGTAACCTGTCTGTATCATATGCCTTCATAGACCTACGATAAGCAACATCCCTACTATTCACAAGACCTACCTTATTCACATCAACAGACAATATACAATGATCGCTAATCTTAGGCGTAAGATGTACTCTGTGCTGCATGTTCTTATTGTTTGTTATTATATAATCAATCAACGTTTGGCTTCTATCTGTAATGCGGGTTGGAGAATCTACAATTTGAGTGAAACCATTTAAGTATACACTTTTAAGAATTTTTTTTCCCTAGAATGCATGTTTCAATAAATCAAAAATTCAAATCACCAAAAATTATATTGATTCCCCCAAGTGTACATATTTGATCAAGATACGCATCAAAATATTCCACAAATTTTACTTCCTCTTTCTGAGGTAGATGGTACAACACTGTACAAAGATACTTCAACCCGGATTCAGAGAATTTAATGGACAACAACCACACAAAATTTTGCACACACTGTACTGAACGCAAACTATATTTTACATCCTTTCTTATTATTGCCATCACCCCACCAGTTCTTTTATTATTAGTTATACATTGTTCTATTTTATAACCATCAATGTGCAATTCCCTCATAGTTATTTCAGCACACACGTGAGTTTCAGATAAGAAAACAATTTTTGGCTGGCACTGATTTATAAAAGAATGTATGCTATCTTGGTTGTTCAAATATCCCTGACAATTAAAATACATAAGGCTAGAACTATATGCGACCTCTGACTCTAGTTGCTATTTATGATATTTATGCATTTGGAGTTTCTCAATTCTCCTTAGGGTTTCGCATCTATTTCTATCCCACGCCGTATGTTCAACATCAAGCGACATTCCAAACTTTTTATTAGACAAAAGACAATTAGGACACTTTACGACATCACAACCACACTCATTTACATCATGTTCTCCACTACATTTGGCGCAAACCTTATTCTCCTTGCAGTCTCTGCTAAAATGCCCATATTTACAACAATTATAGCATCTAATAACTCCATACTCATTATATACAGGGCAGCGGTTCCACCCGATATTATTTTTTTCTTCGCTTATCACCGTGTTATAAGTTTCAAAATCCAATTCAATAACGATACTAAATTTTTTATTAACAACTTTGGTTCTACGTATTACCTTCATGATAAAACTGGTGCCATTTTTATTTAGATCATTTTGTATAATTACTTTAGATAAGATGTCACTATCACTGCTGCCAAAGTCACTCTCATGCACCCCTACTATTTTTATTCGATGCTGTAGTGTTTTAGGCTTCTCTATATCGTAGCTGTCACCAAGTTTATTTTGGATATCTCACTGTATACTTGATATTTCCTTGTTAGTATTGCAGTTTAGAATAAGGTCTCCTTTTATTGTCACACGTCCCATTGTGACACCTACTCCCATGTCTGTTGGGTCTCCTTTGTTATTTAGATCTTCTTTCACTTCTTTAATATCTTTCTGAGTTCCTTTTTGTTTTATTACAAGTACTTTGTTGACTTTTTTAGCAGCCGCCGAATAAGTCAATCTTGGTTCATCATTTTTATGTTCCTGCGATTGATATCCTTTGAGATTAGCAATCTCCAACTTGAGAAGTCGATTTTCTTCGATAAGCATATCCACTTTTTTATTCAAATCCTTAGAATTGTTGACTAAAAAATCCAAATGTGCATTAATCGTGTCAATAGTTTCTTGATCAATGTATGTTTCCTCAACACGGCTTCTCTTTCTCGATCTTTCAGGCTTAGTTGTTTCAGTTTGGCTTTCCGAACCGGTCTTGCATCTCCAGAGAGCCTTTTTCATATGGAACCCTCTTAGGTCCACATTTTCACACTTTCCGTGGTAGTAATTGTTACATGTTGTGCATTGTATAATCGCTTTAATGTCGTCAAAGTGTGTATTGCACCGAATACATTTTAAATCTGAATTACTGTCCATATTTTCCTTGGCCGGCGTTGCCGCCGCCAATGTACGATAAATCACCTGCGATGTATTGGTTTGTTTATTTATTCGGCTGGTCCACTATTTCACTAACAATAGAATTTCATTGTACTAAGGAATTTTCAATTTTACAAACACACTGATGTTATTATTACTTAACAAATAGTACCACTGAATTCCTCGTCAAATAACGATTTATATGACTGTAGTCACGATAATATTAACCCAGTACTCTGTTAATTAATGAGAAAAATCCACGAGCGAGACAGACAACCTGTTGCTTCGACCGTACCAAAATACTTTTTTTTTTTTTTTTGAAAATGAGTTAAAACTTGACACGAGGCGTCTAAAAAGTAACTTTCGAGTCTGAAAAAATTCAGGCTAGAGTTAGGGCTAAGATCAAATTTAAAATGAACCACTTTATATAAAAATGTGGGTCAAGATCTGTGATAAATGACTCATAGCATGTAAAAATGCAAATTTAAAGTTTCTGAACAAATGCAGGTTACGATTAGGATCAAAATGAATTAAAACATGAAACAAAGTGTCTAAAAATGAAAGTTTGGAACCTTTGGAGAAGTTCAGGTTAGATATTTAAAAAAAAGTGGTTAGAAATTTACATATAGCATCTAAAAGTGTAAACTTGAAGTTATTGGGGGAGCTTAGGTTAGAATTAGGACTAAATTCGATTAAAATTAACCCATTTCATCTCAAAATGGAAATTTTTATATTTTTGCAGAAACTGAGGTTAAATCTGTGAAAATAACTCAAAGTGGGTAAAAATGCAAATTAATAGTTTCTGGACAAATTCACGTCGTCTTAGAATGCAATTTTGGGTTTTATTTTAATTCAGATATAAGTAGGACTAAAATCTAACATTTTTAATATTTAATATTAAATAATTTAATATTTCTTTGAGAAAGTCACGCTATGATTAAGGCCAAAATCGGTGAAAAATTTCTCAAAGCGTGTAAAAATACAAATTCAAATCATGCTCAACATATGTGACAATTGCTGAAAATGTATAATTTTTATCAAATTATGACTAAAATTCATTAAAAGCGATACACCCTATCTAAAATTAAAATTTTGATGTTGTGGTCAGGATTGCACTGAAGCCAAAGTCGGAAAAAAATGGTTCAGTGTGAAAATATAACATTGAAGGGTTTAAAGTTCAAATCAAGTCCAAAATTGGGTTTCACAACGTCAAAAAACGCAAGATAAAGATTCTTGGAAAAAAAATTAGAATTAGCGAAAACCGGTTGTCTAAAAATGCCAATTTTTGCTGCCTTGGAGTTTTGACCTAAAAGAAATCATTTAGAGATATAGTATAAATATATCTCAATCAAACATGATGATCAAGATCAAGTTTTAAGTCTGTTATTTAAGTAGGTTGGTCCGCCATATTGCCTTGATGGGCAAACATGTGAAATTACGTAATTCTGGAATGGTCAATTTGTTTAAGAGGATCATTTAAAATTGATAGGTGTCAGTTGACTAGCGGAATATGTTGAGATGAGAGTTGAGAGTATGAGGAAAAGTCTGTCAAATTTTGGTATAGTTTTCTGCAAAATGTACCTTAGAATTCCTTATGGGAATTCACATGGAAAAATGACTGAAAATGGCCCAAACTACTCTTGTATATCTATTAAAATTTTGTCGCATATCTTGAAGAACTCCTAGGGTACTTCTAAATCAAACCAAGGTTCAAAATCTTAAAGAAGTTAAATCTTCGTCCCAGTCACTTCAGGAAAGAATGTAAAACTGAATGTTTTCCACAGAGGGGATTATCCAGAAGGGGTTGTACTATGGAACAGTAGAGATGACAGGTTACTTATTATTCATTTTGAAGGATCACTTCGGAGTGACGTGTGACAGTTGACGGGTGGAAAGTGTTGAGCTGATAGTTGAGAGTATGATGGTGAAACCTATAGCCGAGTATTTGTTACTAGGTATGTGACTGAGGATTGATTCAATGAATTTGGGGAAATTGTGGATTTTCTCGACTTTTATACGAATTCTGGAGAATGGAGTAGCACGATATCGTGGATTCTGATTCAGAAGAATGGGTATATTATTGTTAAAAACCTCTATTTCCTGATTTTCTGCACAATGAATTTTAAATTTTCTTATGACAATTTACGAGGAAACGTGATTAAAAGTGGCGCCGATCTATATCTTGCATATCTACTAACATATGACATCATTTGCTAAAGAACTCTTAAAAATTTACAGTATTTCCTCATTTAGACATGTTAAAGATATATAGTAATATGTATAGTAAAAATTAATATCCTTAAAAATGCTCCATGAATAATATTGTCACAGTGTCTTTCATTATGATACAGAACAAGCAATAATACTAGGCTCAGGTAATAAACAGGCTCAGATATAGGCTGATAACCCTAGAGATGTGCTCCTTTCAATAGGATTAGTAGGATTGTGGTGAAAAATAACTCTAGAAAATCACTATCAAAGAGATTGGTTTCTTCAGTCTGTCAAAAGAAAATTCGATGTTATTACTAGTTCTATTAACGAGTCATTAATAAGTGTTACTCAATTGTTAATAGGTATTTTGGTCACAAGGAAACATGGTCTAAATTCCAATCACTTCATTTCTCTTCTGAATTGGATTTGTCATGCTTAGTGTTTCATAAGACAACTAAGCCATTACCAGGAAATGAGGTAAGGAATTTATTTCTTGACATATCAAAAAATATGTTACTAGTACACCTTACGTTTCCATTGTTTGGCACTAAATATCAAAGAAAACTTGCCACATTTTTGGAAATCGAAAAGACTCATTCTACTAGGCCTGTACTATCATGGGATGACTCGCGTTGTGAAGAATATTATTCTACGACTCCTCAAAGAGAATGTAACTGGCAAATTTTGTTTAAAATCTCAACGGAAACTTCCGCTTGTGAATTGGGCGAACCAGAAACTTATGACGGTAAAGGCTTTCACGGCCGGTCAAAATAAAATTAAAAGTGTTTTCCGGGCTTTAAAGCCGTGGTTAAATGGAATTTCTTCCTGAGGTTTCGCCTACAGCTGCCGCAGGCATTACCAAAGGCGACGAGGCAATGGAAGATTTTATGGTTGAATATCTTTAGTATGTTGATTTTAGTCATCAGAATCATTGGCTGCGAATTTTTTGACATTTCGTCATTTTAACATAGTAGAGTGAGGTAATATGGAGATGAATCGAATGGCAATATTTGAAGGAAATCGATGACAATATACATTCAAAATATATTGTGGAGGGATACTCCGGATTTGGAAGTGTTCGGTTTAATTTGGTGAATACAAACTTTTAAAACCAAAACAATGCTAAAGAAAATGTACAATGTTAAATGTGATATCTGAAAGTGATTTTGATGAGAAAAAGGTAAGTAAGCTAGTGTAAGTTTTACGGTTTTCTACCCCCCTGCGACCATAGTTCTTATAATCTTATAACAGTAAAGTTCTACATAGGGTAACCTGGGCAAAGCGGAGAGAACTCAGATCCAGAGTTTCTTTAGGACGTCTGTAGTATTAGTAGTAGTGGAAGAAGTAAATAATGGGGGCCAAAGTCTTTTCACAGTCTCCCGGTCCAACCCTCCCTACTTCAGCAGAGCCCTCATTCCCTCTACGAGTCGACCCATCCCTCTAATGAAGGAGAGTATCTAGTCCCATTTGAGAGTCTAGTCGGAAGCTCCTCTCGATGAAGAAAAGCGGCTCCAAGTGGCACACTCCTAGTGGTCCACCTACGGTACACTCCCAGAAAGTGGTATGACGACCCTTCCCCTGCCACACAGTGGGTGCAGAGTGGTCTGTTAACCACTCCTAGGAGGTGCTGTGGCTTGAGTGATGATACATGGGATGGCTTCTCCCCAGAAGCCACGAGGCCTTGGATCTATCTGGGTTAGGGTAGATTTCCCTGGTCTGTCTACATAATCCTGACTGTGTCCACTTTGTCCTTATACTCTCCCATGGCCACTCATTGATAGTGTGAGAGTCGTACCTTTTACTTACTCCTAGACTTAGTGCTGGTCCAGTAAAGCATGTCTGAGAACCCCGCTTGGGCGATTCGTCGGCACGCTCCTTCCCCCCTATGTCCACGAACCCAATCCAGAGTTTCTCTTTTCGTCTCTGCCAGTGACTTTAGGACATCCCTGCAGTTCTGAACGAGCGTTGAACTTGTTCTGCTCATGCAGATGGCTAGCAGAGCTGCCCGACTGTCGGAGCAGGTGTAGATGTCCTTTCTCCAGAGTGGCTATTCGTAGGAGTGGCCAATGGACCTGTTGAGATTTTCTTTCTCACTATCTGAATATTTCCTTTGTGAAGAGCACCTGCAGCTCATTGAAACCCATGGCCTGACTTAAAAGTTCTTTGAACTTTACCCAAGCTGTGGTCGTCGGATTCTTTTTCGGCGGTGTTATCTGTCCAGTCTGACTCGATTTCAAATCTTATCATCCTGTGGTTGGACATCGAAATGTCCTCAGACACCCTCCAGTTTTTTACCTTTTCAGCCATTCGTTGCGAGACGACCGTCACGTCTGTCACCCCCTGTGGGATGCCATTGACGAAGGTCTGCTCTGCTTTGCGGTTGGCTATCTCTAGATTTTCCAGAAGATTCAGGAAGTATGCTCATTCAATACTGTTTCTTGTGCTACTGGTTCAGCTGCATAACTAGCCGTGAGGTTTCGGAGAAGAGTAACAAATATTCAATTTTTTTATCTGAAGGAACTAATTACTCTTATTAGGAGACCATATTTTATCTGCCAATTCTGCCTTTAAGAAGAAGTGTTCAAAAAAAAACAAGAAACTCCACACAAACAACCAATCCTTAAAATCCTGCTGCTTGAAAGGAGCTGCAGAAATAAAAATTGAGAAAGCTCAGACCGAAGGCGATTTTTTTCTGGGACGCCGCGGCGTTTAGGCAAAATATTTTTTGCCTTTCAAAGAACGTGTTCTGCCTTTTAAAAGAGAGACGATGCGGAAAAAATCAAAGAAAGAACCATATATCCCAGTCAGCTGGCTGGCGATATATTAAAAGAATAAAAAAGGGCCACCACATTATACATATACATTTCGGAGAAAGGCGAACGGCTGATGGAACGCAAACCAAAGTTTAGAGCCATTAGGGCCGATTGAATATCCAGCGATGCTTTTGTTGAGGGTGAAATATGTATATGATGTCGAGTCAGCTATTTCAGTCGAGTTTATCCGGGGTCGAAAACTTAGTATTTTTGATTCAAGCCCTGGTGTCTTCCTTTTCTTTGGCCAAGGTTAGAATGACTCTCATGGGTGGTGGGTGTTTTCAGTAAGTTCTTCAAGCCAAATAAGTTTTTGGTCATGCCTACTGCTCATGTAAAGTCTATAATGGTGGAATAAGACAACAAAGGCTTAATGTAAGCCAAATACATACATGATTTATTATTAATGACCAAAAAACTTCAGAATTATGAATGACAAGGCAATATCATGATTTGGACTGTCGTGACTCATTAAACCTCATAGGCCCACACACGTAAAATTACAGGTCATTATCTATAGGTCTACGAAAAGACCTAAATACTGTATGTATTTCAATTCGTCTGTATGCCAAGGCAAAGGAAATTCAATCAACTTTAAGCATAGTATTTTTCCTTCCCTAGAAATACTATGTTGTAACTGACAGTATTGACCCTTCTCCCAGAAAGAAAAATGGTTGCAAGAACGAACAAATATATAAGAGAGAAACGAGCTTATTCAGAGACTAATTAAGTTTTACGCTTTTTTGTTTTTGTTTGATTCGCCTCTTAGCTTAATTGCAGGTGCTCCACGGTGTGTTTTCAAAAAACTTTAGATAATGCCGGCACTGCCTTTAATTAGTAAAACGATTATAAATTTCTTATAGGGCGAAAGTGATTTTAGGAAAATTGCTTTGACACAAAACAACCCGGATATTGGGGTGGCGACCAATTTAGGACATCTGTTCCCCCAGGAATGATCGATGGTAATGCCGCTATAATCAGCTTTCATTATGTGGCGAAGAACTCAATGAAAATATAAAAGACACGCGTTTTAATGAATGAGGGGTTTTATAAAAGGTGTTAGAATTTTTTTTATTAACACCCAGAGTTTCATACAATTTTCCGGTTGCAAATATTTGAATAGATATCAGAAATACAATCTAAAGTGTTTTCAGGGCTTCGAAGCCGTGGTAAAACTTCTTCTTGACGTTTCGTCTTTAGCTGCGGCAGACATTATCAAAGGCGGTGAGGCAATGCGCCAAGTGATCTCATGTGCTTCCCGACGTTGACTGATTCCATTGTGGTGACCTCCGTGGTATTTATTCCATCGCCGCACAGAGGGGTATTTGGGAAATCTGAGCGGCCAAAAGTGTATTATAAAAACCTTAAAGCGCACAAAAACAAAAGGTGGCTATGATCTGTCAAAGGACCCGCAAATTTCAAACAATGCTCCATTCAGTTCAAGCGCCATCGTAACCCTTGTACGACAAGTCGAAACGTGATGTTTGTAAGTAAAGTTTCGCGACGTTTTATATCTAAACATATTTCACAGTTTTTTCCTATTTTTGTTTGCAACATTTTAATCTAGTTATGGATTGTGACCAAGCAGGTAAAAGTGTCATACTTAATATATTTCTGGCGATTCAAATACGGTCAATTTTTCTATATTTTTGTTTAACTTAAATCGATTAATAGTTGTACTTCCGGGAACTTCCGAACACTTATTTTTTATTTCGTAAAAAGTTCATGGCCTATGGTTTAACGTACCGGTAAAATTGGCTGCATATAGTTGCCGTTTTACGAGGTAAGGGCCATTTGCACCAAGCAATTTGCAAGTAGACCTAGTTAAGTTTCCATTATTACTATGGTTAATCATGCTAATAGCTATGGTTTAAGGGCCCTTAACTTTAGGTTTACCTAAATTTGCTTGGCGCAAACAGAGGTTAAGATTGTTAAATGCTACATTTTGGTTACAACTGGTTTTTCTTTTATTTTAGGACCTTCAAATGTTACAGTTTTAATTCGGCGACAGTTATTTTCTATCATGCAGCAACAGAATATGCTTAATTTTAGTAACAAATAAAATTTCCTAGAAAACTATTTATTACACTTAGATGACTTCTCTGATGAGTTGTTGAAAGAAATCAAGCATAATTTTTCCCCTTTCAAATCAGAAATGGAACAACGTTGGAGTAAAGCACGGTGAAAAGAAGATGTTTTTGTGCTACAAAACAAAGAATGGCTTGCGGGTACGTTTAACGTTCCAAAAATGGTAAATCAACAAGGCAGGCCATCGAAAATGTTTAGTGAATCAAGTGAGAGGAGTAAAAGGAGAAAAACTGAAGAATTACGTAGAAAAATAGAATTGGAAGTATTAACTTTTGCTACGCAGGCAAAGTTGGGAGAAAGCGCAATGAAAGATGCTTCTTTCGTTCTGAAAAATCTTATGAATTCGCCGAAACGAGCTACTAGATATAAGAAAGCATATGCTCTTTTGCAACAAAAAAACACAACTATATCTCACATGACTCCAACAGAGGCTCTGTCAATGTTTGTTGAAGCGGGGCTATCTAGGAGAGAGTATGAAATAATAAGAAGCAGCCGTAAAGAAATTATTACAGCATTCCACAAAAAGGGAAACTAGAGTGCTACCCTGATAAAGAAGCATATCGGGTAACCGAAACTTGTGCCGAAGTAGAGCTGCAAAGTCTAATGGATCATACAGCGACACGATTGTTGAAGCATTTGAAAGAATTGTTACTGCGACTAAATACCGAAGAGCGAAATTCATCAAATTTGAATTGCAAATGGGGTTGTGGTGGAGCACAACAAGTTCAGTACAAACAACAGTTTGAAAATAATTCACATTCCGATGCAAATTTATTCCAGAGTTCTTTTGTACCCTTGCAACTTATATGCTCTGTGAAAAATACCGTGACTTGGCAGAACCAAACACCATCATCTCCGCACTATTGTCTCCCCATAAGATTTAGCTATGCCAAAGAAAGCAAAGATGTAACAAACGAAGAAATAAGTTATGTTGAAAATGCTTCAAATGCTTTACACGAAACTACAGTTACTATGGCCGAAATTACATATTCCGTGAAGCACATAATGATGTCCACTATGATTGATGGAAACGTTTGTAATGCAGCCACTAACACTACTTCCACAATCAGATGTTATATCTGCGGTTTAACCTCCAAGGATTAATTTAGAGTTAGAAGAAAATGTAAATCCACAGGCACTTAATTTCGGTCTTTCTTATTTACACGCCAGAATCCGTTTGTTTGAGTCTATACTTGCATCTTTCATATAAGCAACCCGTAAAAGGGAGGACAGACATAGAAGTTAAAGCAAAAGAAGTTGGAAATACAAAACAAATTTCGTGAACAGCTGGGCTTGATAGTGGATGTTCCAAAGCCGGGTTACGGTAATACAAATGATGGCAACACAAGTCGAAGATTTTTTGAGGATCATGAGCTAGCCGCAGTCTAAAACTCATTCTGGAAACGTTATCAAGTGGCCACAAAATAAACTCAGATATTTTCTCTGCATATGCAAAAGAAACTGCAGAGCTCTATGTCAAGCTCTATCCGTGGCATCCAATGACTCCTACAATGCACAAAATTATAATACACGGGCCTGTGATTAACGAAAAAGCATTGCTTCCTATTGGTCAATTATCAGAAGTTGCTCCTGAGGTACGCAACAAACATATCCATTTATATCGCCAAAATTGTGCACGAAAATTCTCAAGAGTAACCTGTCACATGGATGTGCTTAACCGGCTATTACTGAGTTCTGATCCTTTTATAACAGGATTGAGACCCTTGCCTAAAAAGAAAAGTAAACCGTTTTTAAATCATGCTGCTTCCAGCTGAACCTGCTCTGGCGAAGTTATCCGATAATGAGGAGTTCTCAGAAGAGGAACTTGAAAGTTTATCAGATGAGGAACTCTGAGATTTCTTCGTCCGACAATTTTATTCATTTGGTTTTTCATTAAATGAACCATATCTAGACAAGAAATAATACTTTCATTTTTCCGATACAAATTATGATATTGTTGCGAACTCGGGGTTCAATAATTCCAGTGTAACGATTTAACAAGAAAACACTATTTATTTATTCCACAAATACACACAGGTACAATTCGACTAGTAAATAACTCACTACTGAACACTTTATAGCTTTCTATTATCGTTTCGTACTTTATCTTACTTATAGCTCGCTTAAAACAAGACTACTGCTACCGCGCGCTCGCGCTCTCCTTTTATACACAATCCTAAAATTACAGAAAAACCTAGAATGTTCTTGATAAGGATTCTTGAATAATCTCACATAAAAAAAGGTTGTAAACAACTGCATTCTAGATAAACAGAGTAATAAGTCACTCGTGTCACTCAGAGCAATAAATCACCCGTGTCAGCCATGATACAGCGCGGATAGGTCGCGAAACGGACCAACCACACGCGTTGCCCCGCCTCCGATGCGGCGTCGCTGCGAATCGTAACATTGCTCTCCTCCTAAGGCTGGTCCCAAACAGATAGAGTTCCATGGTATCGTGCTAATCGATCCAAATGAGCAACCTTCATCTTTAACCTGGGGGTCCGCTGGATCCTATACACCAAGTCATTAATCTTCTTTATAATTGTATAAGGTCCTTCCCAATTTTGGCTAAGTTTGGGCGACTTCCCCACCTTTCGCCGCGGATTGTATAGCCACACAAAATCACCATCGTGGATAGCCGCCGGAGTTAGCTAGTAAGTCATATCTTGCTGTGGCTCGATCACTGGAGATCCGCAGTTTATTCCTGACTTGTTCATGAACATTGTTCAGCCTCTCCTTAAGCTCCTCCACAAAACTCTCAGAGTTTTCTCAAATCTTCTCTCAAATCCGCAGGAAGCCTCATTTCCCTTCCGAACATCACTTTCGCCGGAGTATAACCAGTGGCTTCATGCGTAGAGCCTCGATATGCCATCAACATGAGACGTAGATGTTGGTCCCAATCACGCTGATGATCTGCCACCATTTTAGACAGGTAATGTTCCATGGTCCGATTAAATCTCTCTACCATCCCATACGACTCTGAATGCAAAGGAGATGTACTGGTCTTGCGAATACCGAGAAGTTCCAGGACTTTCTGGAAAACAGCCGATTCAAAATTTCGGCTCTCATCAGAATGAAGTTCGAGAGAGACTCCAAATCTGCAGAACATTTCATTTACTAGCACCGTTGCCACAGTCGTTGCTTCCTGATTAGGCAGGGCGTACGCTTCAGGCCATTTAGTGAAGTAATCTATGGCGACCAAGATGTATTTATTGCCTGACTCAGTCTGAGGAAATAGTCCCGCGACATCAATTGCTACCCTCTCAAATGGAGCACCTACAGTGTACTGCACCATTCGACCCCGTGATCTTGTTCGAGGTCCTTCTGTGGCACAACAAACTTCGCACTTGCGGCACCAAGATTCGACGTGTTCATGATAATTCACTCAGTACAATCGCTCTTTAATTTTGGCAAAGGTTTTATTGACCCCAAAATGACCTCCACTGGTTCCGTCGTGCATTTCCTGTAGTACATCCGATTTTCTGCTACCAGGAACAACCAACTGACTGACTACGGTCTTGCCATCCGGACTCTCCCACGCTCTCTTCAGTAATCCATTTTCTATTCTAAGAGAGTGCCACTGGGCCCATAGCGGCTTGAGGTTTGGACTTTTACCAGCAATCTCTTGCCACTCTGGTCTCTTGTCGTCAGTCTTTGCCAAGAAGATGGGTCCAATATCTGGATCATTCAATTGTTCTTCTCGAAACGTCTGTGCGGTCCAGCCATCGTTTATTTCCACCGACGTTCTTCTTACAGAAGGAAGTCTCTCACGCTGCTCAGTTCTTCGACGATGCTGACTATCTTCTTTACATGGCCGTCTGGACAATGCATCGGCATTTTCGTGAGACCTTCCTGGTCGATGTTTAATTTAGATCTTCTGTTCCTTAATGCGTCCGGCCCCTGTAAGACTTTTGCCACCCAAATTATTGACTTGACTGATACTGGAGGTCTTAACGGACTCGGTCGATTGCTGCCTTACATTGACAGGAATTGGTCTTTCCTGAATTCTAGGGCGCTCTTGGTTGCCGCTCGATCTTCTAAAAAACGGCGACGGACTTCTTGCCCTATTATGGCAGTTACTCTTGACGTGACCCAGTTTACCGCAGTTAAAACATTTTATGCCCCGATTGTCTGTTGATCGAGGAGGTCTTCCCAACAATGCTTGGATATTGACTGCCAGATCCTTCAACGCTTTATGTAAAGTTGCCATGGATTCACCCCTAGACGTATCCCCCTCGTCATCGCAAGTTGCCATTCTTACACGTGGAGAAGAACTAGATGACACTCGTGACGCCTCGAATTCCAGGGCCCGAACTAGTGCCTCGCTGATATTCTTGGGACTTACTAGACGTAAGTGGTATCTCATGTCACTATCGCGAACTCCTTCAAAGAACCTTTCGGCGGCAAATTGCATTTGAAAAGATTCAGGGGCCGATGGATATGCCAGGTGAATTAGTCTGTCTATGTCCGCCTCAAATTCTTGTAAGAATTCACCTGACTTCTGCTGTCTCATCCTCATCTGGGCCTGGAACACGGTTTCTTTGTGCTCCGAATCGTAGTTGCAGAGAGTGTACTAAAGCTGCATAATTACTTTGATCAGCTGACGACAGAGATTGGAGTAATTCAGCAGCTTTTCCACGAAGTGCTACTACTAATGATGTAGCTTTCTGGGGCTCGGACCAACCATTAGCTTTTGCAGCTGCCTCAAACTGAGTTTTATAAATTTCTCATGCAGTAGTACCGTCATAAACGGGAGGCTTAATTTTAGCGTTGGCTCTGTAGACACGTTGTCATCCTCAAGTTGTTCCCGGAATTTCTTTTCTACCTCGAGAACCCTCTGGCTGACAGCTTCGAATCCTTCGTTGACGCCGTTAACGGATTGCATTATTCTTTCTTCCAATTGTTACTCCCTAGCTGCGAGATGGTTCATTAATTGTTCTTTGAATTGTTGATGACGTCGCTCCTGTATTTGATCACGTTTTTCCTGCTCTTCCTTCTGTTGTTGATAACGTCGCTCCTGAACTTGATCACGTCTTTCTTGCTCCTCTTTTTGTTCGTTATACCGTTTCTCTTGTTCTAGATAACGTCGCTCCTGTAATTGATCACGTTTTTCCAGCTCTTCCTTCTGTTCTAGATAACGTCTTTCTTGTACTTGATCACGTTTTTCCTGTTCTTCCCTCTGTTGGTGCATGAGGGACAGCAGGGCGGCAAGTTGATCTTCCATCGCTTGATGCTGGCTTCTGGTCACTGGCATGAACACGTAATGTCCGGCAGTGAAGCACTCACCTACAGTTCAGCAATATTAGTCCTCAAATTCCCACTGGAATCCCACATCTGACACCATTTAACACGAAAACACTATTTACTCCACAAATACACACAGGTACTATTCGGCTAGTAAATAACTCACTGCTGAACACTTTATAGCCTTCTATTATCGTTTCGTACTTTATCTTACTTATAGCTCGCTTAAAATAAGACTACTGCTACCGCGCGCTCGCGTTCTCCTTTTATACACAATCCTAAAAGTACAGAAAAATTTAGAATGTTCTTGATAAGAATTCTTGAATAATCTCACATAAAAAAAAGGTTGCAAACAACTGCATTCCAGATAAACAGAGTAATAAATAACTCGTGTCACTCAGAGCAATAAATCACCCGTGTCGGACCAACCACACACGTTGCCCCGCCTCCGATGCCATTATTAATGCCAGCCAAATTAAATTTTTAAGTTGCTGAACTTTTTTAAAATGTTAAATACCTACAAATTTTTCCTTTGCGACAATTTCTAGGTTCTGATGTGCAGCTCATTTCATTAATAAAAATCTTACAATCCTTTTGAGTTCGTAAATGTGAGAAATAACATTTACGAATATTTGCAGTTATATAAATACAAGTAAATGCTCTTTGAAAAACCGCAATGCAATATAATGTTAAAACACACACAATATTATTCTTTAAATTGCAATTAATTGCATTTGATTCGAAATATACTACATGATATATTTCCAAAATATTGTACGCCTTTAGTTGCCTATTGAGGCATTATCATAATTTTTGTAAAACATTGTATGGCGATCATGTGAAATGACAAGGCCGAACAAACTTTACTGGTCTCTGCGCATATAATCAGAAGAAGTAGGCTTTGACAACTCATCTGTTTTGCTTTCACTTTTTATTTTTATGTAGTGTCATTGTCATCGAATGTAATAATAATAATATAATAATATTGGTTTATTTAGCATATCGCTATACAAAGAAACTTAGGATTAATAACAAGCGTTGAAACATTTCTGTACATATTATTTAAACACTAAAATCAAACAAAACATCTTCAACAAGACACTACATAAGCCCACACAAGATTTTTAAAAACTTCGAAATTTTTGCAGTCTTTTATATTTTTTGGCAACATATTAAAATCTAGCAATCCCTTATACAAAACTGAATTTAATCTTTGAGTGCTATTGCACTTTGATAACAAAATGAAATCATTCGAGTTTCTAGTGCAATATCCATGTACCTCCTTAAAAAACTTAACTCTATTACATATATACGGCGGCAAGAAGTTATTTTTAATTTTGAATATAAACATATAAACACTAAACATAACTTTTCGTTTGACTGACAACATATTTAAAACACTAAGCATAGTTTCAATAGGGGTATATCTGTTACATTTTAAAATGGTTCTCATTGCTCTATTTTGCACAAGTTGTAATTGTTCAATCTTAAAATTAGGTAGATTATAAAGAAGTGTAGCACAAAAATTCAAATGAGGAGCCGCTATGCTGTTATACAGCAACATTTTTGTACTTAGTGACAGTTTCTTTCCTACTCTAGCAATAAAACCTACCTTTTTAGCAAACTTTCTAGTTATATAATCCACGTGAGCATAGAAATTTAAATTTGTGTCAAATATAACACCCAAATATTTGATTTGTTCTTGATGAATAATTTTCTCCTTATTAATTATGATGCTTAAATCAGCCAGATTAATGTCTCTCAACTTGATTTTTTTCCCAAACAAGCAAAATCTTGATTTTGAGGTGTTCAAGCTCAATTTATTTTGGCAAAGCCACTGGAATATTCGACCTAGATCATCGTTAACAATTTGTTGCATTTGTGTTACATTTTTTCCAGCTACATAAATCATTGCATCATCAGCGAACAACTCAATTTTACAGCCTTTAATAACCTTAACCATTTCATTAATGTTTAAAGATTTTTGTTGACATGGCTAATAAAACTATTATTTACAGTGATTTGTGTGAATACTTAAGAATCGGTTCATTTAACCACCAGTCATTTGATAATTTCGTCCAGCAGAAGTTTCCTGACATTTGCGATGACAAAGTTAGTTTATTTTCCGCGGAAATTCAGAAGAGGTTTTTACCTAACTTTATGACAAAATGGAGATCACTCAATCGAGACAAAACGGCTTTTAGAAAGAAACACGGTGAGTGCCCAAGTAGCATTTTAAGTTTTATGGTGGTCTATACAACGTTGTTCCAGCTAGTTTTTAAATGCTTTGTTAAAACCATTTTGTTTTATTAATATCTTTAAAACATTGATAAAGCTTTGTTACGAGCTAGAGGGTCCATACTTGTGGTTGCTGTTACGGCTTATTATAAAAACCTCACTTAGGACCTAATAATCTTGGTAAAAATGTTTCATAAAGCTATCATAAAGCCAAATGTGCAGATCTATTAATACCTAATATAGACTTTAAGATGAGGATGTGGTATATGGCGCATATAGCATGGCGCACATGGATACATAGGCGTTTCATATAACTACTTGGCACCTAATTAACGCAATTAGGTTGTACCATAAAACTATTTTGGCCCAGAGAAATCGTTTTTAGGATTAGTTTGTTATTTCTTTGCCGAGACATGTTTCTATCGTTGATGTGCTTTGCTTCCGTCTTACTGACCGATTTTTTAACAAGATGGAGATTTCGGTACAAGGCATATACGGAGGTAGGCAGGTTTGTACCTACATACAGGTGATGTAACATACATTTTAATAAAATATAGCAGCCAATTTTAACAACCCTCGAAGTTTTTCTGATAAATGCTGTAAAGATAGTTCTAAAAAACAAGCGCGCCGCAGATATTATTCGTTTTAATAAATTTTTTGTGGTAATAAATGTTTTGTCGATTTTCGTAAAAAATGCTCAAAACACCGTTGGTTTGTAACTATAGCAATACATAATTTGTTTAAATGAGTATGTAGCTAACAAGATAAAAGATCAACTTAAGAGTTGACAAAATAAGTTGCAATTATGATAATGGAATACAAATGGCGTAGCCACTCTGTCTGTTCCCAGCAATATGGCCGATAAATTCTTAAAGCTAACTTCTCTTCTGAGGTTATAGCTGGGGTTATAGGTGCCACAAAGATAATTCACAATTTTAAAACAACGACTGGTTTCGCTAAACGACGGCGCGACGTTTGGTGAGTCAGATAGATGGCTGGATCATTTTATGGCTACTTTTAAGTATTTTTCAGTGAAAAGTACATTTTTTTGTGAAAAGTCTTTTTAGAGACACTGTAACCTACATTTGTTTCAATATACATCCAAAAAAAAAGGACAATTATTTGAATGAGTTTGGCAACCCAAAAAGAATTTACTTTTTGAATTGCCAGTTGCCTACGACATGTTTCGTTTCTATGGCAACTCATCATTCACAAGTGAATAACGATTAGCATTAATCTTGAGAATGTGTAAGAGTAATGCGATTATTATAGTATGGTGGTGGATAAAACATATATTTATTGCAGAAATTGATACCGACTTTTTGAAACATTAACATTAGGAATAAAAGTTCTTTGGTTTTAATCACTGTTTTACCTCCAATTTTGTGGAAATGGGAATTTCGGTACAAGAAACCAAATAGGTAAGTAGAAGATACATCGGAAAATACTTATCAAAAAATATTTATCGATTATTGAAAACCTCGTTGAAATCGGAGAAAATGCATATCTAAATACTATATCTTTATTTAGTAGTTACATATCCAATGGGGGGGGGGGGGGAGGGGGGGGGTATGGCTAAACTCGTTTTTTGTCTTAAAGCATATCGCGATACTTGTCGTGGATTACTGCGCCTGAAAATACGTAATTATTTTTGGACAAGTACCATGTGTTCATTAGAAACTTCATCTACTTGGCTGCGAAATGTCAAAAGATGGAGAAACAAGAGTTCATTTAGTTTGATTATGTCATCTTTTTCTGTCAAAATTTCATAGCCTGCTAGATGAAGTTTTATAATGAACACCCGGTATACCTACTGAAACCTGCCTAAGCATCATTATTTTGTTAATTTATATAATTTATATATATTTGTTAATCAATTTTGCTTGGATATCGTCTTTTTAAATTAAACCGTTCACACAAAACTGACACAAAGAAACATTCTGACAAGTTCAATTGGTCCATACAAAAAATGTTTTTTTTTTACAATGTCAGTATCTTCCTGGCGGTGCCAAACAAATTGATTAAGATTGGATTTTAAGAACTTTACCTTAAATTAGTTACCTTCCATACATGACATGACCCTTCCTATATACCATTGCTTTTCATACGCAGTCATCACGGAGCTGATCACAATCTGATTTTCTTAAAACGTGATAAACCTTTTACTTCATACTCTTTTAGGACACTTTTACTTACGTACTTGATTTTAGTCAGGTAAATAGCTTTTTACAGGACTGGATATCGGAATAGTATATTACGTACCGGGGTGGGAAGTAGTTCATTACTGTCGAGAGATTTGATAGTTTATCGAGACGCGCAGCGTCGAAGAAACACCTTTGAAATAACTACTAATAAACATTCTACCCCACGACCTAATTTTCTCTTTTAATTAAGACTAGAAAATTGAACTTAAACATCCAGGTAACTATGTCTTGCATCTCACATTAGGTAATTAATTTAAATATTTTTCTCTTTTACAATAAAATTTCCTCATAAGTGCCTACTAAATGATTACTAATGCCTACTAATTCCCACTAATTACTTGAATAATTCCTACTAATGCCACTAATTCTTCGACTAATGCCTACTAATTCCTACTAATGCCACTAATTCCTCGCTTAATGCCTACTAATTCCTACACAAAAAAAAAGTGGCATAAATATAATAAAAACACTACGAAGGGGTAGAAGGGCCAACAAGATTTTAAATTCCGAGTTCAAAGTCGGAATTTAGTTAAATTCCGAGTTCAAAGTCGGAATTCAGTTAAATTCCGAAATAATTTAGTATAATAATAAATTGTTAGGTGTATTTTTAATAAAACATAGTTCGTTGTTTCATGAATCTTAGCCATTGACTGTCCAAAAAGGTATTCGTGGAAATCATAATATTAAAGATAAAACTTAATTGAGATAATGTATTTTAAATCAATTAGCGACGTATATTAATATTATGAACAAATTTTTTTTTCAGTGTACTAATTCCCAGTAATGCCATCTAATTCCTCGAGTAATACCCATTAATTCCTTCAAATTCCTCTCTGCTGTACACCTCAATTCCTTTGCGGTTTACTCGTCGATAAAAATGCAGCGTGTTTCTTATTGAACGCTCGACGTATTACACAAACTAGCTAGATTCTTAAAATGGAATCATACCACTTGGCCTTGGAAGCACAAAAAAGGGGTTTGTTTTTGTATACAAACTATTAAAGTGTGTTTACATGACTTAACTTCTTGGATCGGTGAAGACCGTTTTTAAAAACTACAATGTTAATTCTAAGACGACGTTTATTATCTTACTGAATACAATAATAAGTGGAAAAATGCTTTTAATCAAATAAATGCAATGTCATCAGTTAACATGAGAAGCACAACTGGGGGTACTGCGCTATGACATAACTCCTCCATCCCTTAGATTCAACTTTACGGCTCCGGGAAGTTGAATGGATTGGCGGCTATCGTGGCTTGTGGCTTCTTCTTCTTTCTTCTGGCACATGGTGTTTCGCAACTTGTAATACAACAGGCACATGAGGCTAACCATCAGCAGCACATATATTAAAACTGTCCAAATTGATGGGCTCCTTGATATTGGTACCGGGTCAAAGGTTGGCTTTAATGATAAGAGTTGGCTCCTTAACCCTTGCAAGTTATCGAGCTTGATGTCTTCCATTTTTGAGTCCAGCGTTAGTGAAGGTATTGCATTCTGGTCTTTGTCTAGGTCAGGAAATAACATCGATTGGATGCTGCCATTGACAGTCTTCTTGGTGTTGATAACTACACGATCGGTGGTGCTCACTTGGCACCCATTTGGAATGGTCATGATGTAGGTGCCTATTACGTTTAGCACTTCCATCTGATTCGGACATTGAAGCTTAATGACTTCTTTGCGTGGGAAGATGAATAGCCATTCGTCTGTCGTGGCCATCTGATCTATTACGGGTCGATCAACATATATTTCGATTGACTCGCATGTAGAAGCGTCTTTAGGGGCCGTTAAGAGGACTACGGCGCAGGGACTATCCTTTTGTACTGGGTGGAGTTCCTTCTTCTCGCATAGGTATTGTTCGGGTAGTGTTTCTTGGCAGGCTTGGTTATAGTATGTGTAGTGCAATTCATTTTTTATTAAGAATTTACTACGCGGTATAATAGCCTTAAACCGACTCTTTGAAAGTATTGGTGCCGAATATAAATGAAACATTTTGAAATCATCCTGGAGGGTTATTGGTACCCGCAGGAGATAAGTAACTTTATTATTAAGAATGAAACAGTCGGTGTCAATCACCTTTTGGAAAAGATGAACGTTATCTATTCCCAATTTTGTAATTGGCATTTGTTTGTTACCGACGCGATTTTCTAATGATCTTAGTTCAGTAAGAAGGTCTTCAGTCTTAATAATACTTGGATGTAAGGTTCTTAATTTACAAAATGTAATTGAATTTTCTATATCTTGCAGCGATGAGTCGATGAACTCATAGAGATTAATGATTTCATTTAGTGTATGTTTGATATAAGACAAATTCTCTCTATAAGTGGTTTTGTTCACAATCCAAGCTATTTGTTTCATTTTTGAGTCCAAGATTTGTTCGTGTTTGCCAACTTGACTAATGGTGTCATTAAATCGGGCAATTACTTGTAAAGAAATGGAGTTTTGTGCCAAAATACCTTCCTTTAATTTATTCTGATTTGATTGAAGCTGTTTGATTATTTGATCATAGCGCTCGCCATCAGAGGCGTCTAAGTTCCCTGAAATAGCTTTGAATACAGACCCTAACATATTAATTAGGCCTCTCCTGACTCGCAGAGGATGAGGGATTATTTCCTTAATTTTATTCTCTATCCTATTTTGAACTAACTCTAACAACTTAAGATAATTAGCCGCGTCTGCTGTATATTCGGCATGCGTTATTATTGAACTTGTAATATTCAGAGATTTTATATGTAATTTATTGATTTCGACAATTATCGGATTAAGGTCATAGAAGTGAATAAGCGTGTAATCGTATTCGCGCATTCTTGCGTTGCCCAATTTTATTGGTAATAACCCAATATTGTCGTCCAATTTTCTGGGCACTATTTTATTCTGTAACCCGAGAGTGGCATGCTGGTGTAGGAGGCTGATGACCACCAGGCTGAAATAAAATTACAATTGAATATTACGTTATCTGCCGAACTTAGTTTACAGGCACATGTTTAAAGATTAAAAGCTTGTTAAGCGAATAAACGTACATGTAAATATCTAAATAACTAAAGGATTGCATTACCAAACTCGAATGGAATGGAATAAAATGCTTACTAATCGAAACTGTACGTGTTTCTAAGAGGTCGTTTTATATTTGCCATGTGAATTTTTCCGTGGGAATTAGTTGTAACAGTTTTGCGTTTTTTATTGACTTTGGAGATTTTCACAGGCTTTGAGAACTTCTCAGCAAGTTTTTGCCGAACGTGCTTTTTCACATAAACTTCTTGACCGGCTTTGAAAATGTCGGGATTCTCGCGTTTCCTGTTCATCCTAGTGAGAACGTGTTCTTTGCCCTGAATAAGTTTCTCATTAATTTTTGAGTAAAGGAGCTTAACCTTGTCTTTGTGATTACTTATGTAATCTGATATTAAAAGTTGGTCTACGTTAATATCATATGGGTCGCCGTCGCTAATGTGTCCGTTAATTACGTCTATCGGCTTCATTTTTGTTGCCGAATGGATCGAATGATTATAAGCCATTATAGCGTACGTAATTTTTTGGGTAATGGAAGCTTTGGTGAATTCTTGGGAGTTCAAAAGTCGTACATGCTCGGCTATGGTCGAGTGGAAACGCTCTATTGCACCATTTGAATCAGGGTGATGGGGCGAAATAAAATGGACTTTTATTTTATGAAGTTGGAGCAGTTCGGTGACGACTATATTTTTGAATTCAGTACCGTTGTCTAGAATAATTTGTTTGGGTATGCCATGGTGGGAAAAGAATAACAACAGATTATCTGTTATTTCCGTGGCAGCCAGGGATTTAAGTGGGTATGCTTGGGCGTACTTCGAAAAACTATCAAGGATTGTTAGAAACTTCGTCTGCTCTAGTGTGTAGGTGTCTAAGTGTACTATTTCGAATGGTTTATTTGCAGTAGGTGTCAGATTCATTTCGATTTTTACAGGATGTCTTTCGTATTTATTTACGATACAAATTTCGCATTGGTTTATGTAAGTTTGTATCGAGTCCTTTTGATTGGGCCAGTAATATTTTTTTTTTATTCTCTCTTCCGTTTCCTCTATTCCACGATGATTACTTTTACCTTCGTGGTAATTTTTTATTATTTCCGCAATATCGCTCTTGTTTGTTACGTCGAGTAGTCTTCTAAGGCAGCGTTTGAATTGTAATGAGGGCCATCGGAAGTATTTTCTTACAACTTCACAAAATGGTTCATAGATTCCGTCTTCCTCAAAGTATAGGTAATATGGTTTACCTGGAATTACGTATTCTTTAATTATTTTTAAAACGTCATTTTCAAAGTCGTTTTTACTGACTTGCGTAGTTATTCTTCTCTTCTTTTCAAACAGTATAGTCATTTTTGGGCGTGCAGGGGAATGTAGAACTTGCGAAATAAAAATTTGATTAGCGCCATAATTTACAGGAATGTCGACTATTGGGATGCCTACGATTGGGTCTTGTTCGTTATTCGTGTGCACGGTGTCACCATCATCGTCATCAATTGGTTCTTGCATTTTTTCTTCATCGGGTTGAGCCACTATAGATGCTTGGTCAATATCTTTTTGTGATGGCATACGTTCGGATTCGTTTTCTTGTTCTACATGATGTTCTCTCGATTCTTGCTCCAGTTCTTTTTCGAATTCTTCCATGTACTCTTTTAGGGAAGAAAACTGTTCATCCTCTTTCGTGTGCAGCTCTATACGTGACAAAGCATCAGCATTAGTATTGGCTTTTCCTTTCTTATAGATAATTGTGTAGTCGTACTCTTCCAATTTAATCCTCCAACGAAGTAGTTTAGAGCTGGGATCTTTTAACGAAAACAGCCACTGAAGAGGTTTGTGATCTGTGAGGATTTTAAATTTCCGTCCAAATAGATAGGGGCGAAAGTACTTTACTGCCCACACAAGACACAAACACTCTTTCTCAATTGTCGAGTAATTTTGTTCCGATTCGTTGAGTGTGCGTGAGGCGTATGCCACCGGAAGGTCATTTCCCGGAGGTCCTTGGCTTAATACAGCACCTAATGCGATATTGCTGGCATCCGTGGTCAAATTGAATGTTTTTGAAAAATCTGGGTACTGCAAGATAGGCTCGTTTAGAAGAAGATTTTTGCAAATTTCAAAACACTCTATGAATTCTTGGTTGTGTTCTATTTTTGCACCCTTTTTGAGACATTTTGTTAGGGGTTTGGTTATTCTTGCAAAATTGTTAATGAATCTCCTATAGTACCCGAGTAGTCCGAGAAAGCCTTTAATTTCTTTGGTAGTCGAAGGAATTGGGTACTTCTTTATTGCCATAATCTTGTCAGGGTTTGGTTTGACTCCGTCGGGGGTAACTATGTGTCCAAGGTAAGCAACTTCACGGCGTAAAAACTCACTTTTATCTAGTTGAATTTTAAAATTTGAATCTCTCAGTCGTTTAAACACTTGTTTGAGGTTATCTATATGCTCCTGGAGTGAAGTTGAGAATACGATTATATCGTCAAGGTATACAAGACATTTCTCGTTTTGTATCCCCCTTAGGATTGAGTCCATAACACGCTGAAAAGTGGCTGGCGCGTTTTTGAGGCCAAACGGCATTCTGGTGTATTCGAAATGCCCGTTTTCCGTACTAAAAGCGGTTTTTGGAATGTCAGATTCGTTCATCTCTATTTGGTGAAACCCGGAAGCCAAATCTAACGTTGTAAAATATTGACACTTCCCCAATTTATCTAATAAGTCGGTGATGTTTGGAAGGGGAAATTTATCGTCTATCGTTTTCTCGTTAAGTTTCCGATAATCTACGACCACTCTCCATTTTTGCCTACCCGAGGCGTCCATTTTCTTGGGTACAACCCAGATAGGGCTTGACCAAGGGCTGTTAGAGGGTCTAATGATATTCTGGTCTAACATCTTCTGCATTTGATTTTCGACTTCTTTTTTATGAATGAACGGATATCGGTATGACTTAGTGTAAATCGGAATTTCGTCACTTGTTCTAATATGATGTTTAATTTTTGTTGTAAAAGTCAGTGGTGTATCCTCGTTGTAAAATATGTCGGAAAAGTCTTTGCAAACCTTTAGAATTTCTCTTTTCTCTTCAGAGTTAAGATGGTCTACTCTAATTTTGGTTAAGTCTAGTTCTGGTATATATGAGTCATTAAAATGGTTCAAGTTGATATTCTGAATTTCTTCCCGATTAAACTTTTCTACTTCGATTGGTTCGGAAAAGTCTAATGTTACGGGCTCACATGTGTTGTTTAAAATAGTGGTTAACGCATAACCACTTTTTGCTATAGTCAAGCATTCGGGAATTTCACAATTGTGAATTTTTTGGTGGGGTACAATGACCTCCCCCTTTTCGATCGAGGTTTTTATTCTAATAACTTGTTCGGTGCGAGGTTCTAATGTAATGCAATTAAGTTCATGACTTGTGGTATGGAATTTAAGTTTTATTTTTGTGTATGGTGTTACTAAAAACCCGCCCTTGAAATCAATATTAGCCTGTAAAAGTTTTAAATTGTCTAGTCCAATTAATCCGTCAAAAGTCTCATGGAACTTAAAGAGATAAAATTTTAGATCTTGTCTCGTTGGTAATTTAAAGATTTTCGATGCTGGTATCGAGGCGCTGTATCTGTGCGCGGATTTTTGGAAAACTGTGCTGACGATAAAAGGGTCGTCACGTATGTTATTTGCAAAATACCTATTGGCTAGAATGGGGTTAATAAATGATTTGGTTGATCCGGAATCAATTAGCAATTTTATATCATGCTCTGGTAGGACAATATAGGACAATTCGCTCGAATTTGCCGTGTTTAAGGAAATTACTAAGTTGGATTTTTGTTCTCGGGAACCAACTGAAAATTTACGTTTTCCTTTAGAGACGCATTTACGTCACTGCTTTCGGTTGTAGGAATTGCCGGCAATGTAGGTGAAGGTGAGTAACCCGTCTCGTGAGATCCTTGGGGTAGGTCATAATATTGAGACGGATCATATTGCTCAGTGCCATAGTACGATTCGTCGTAGTAATACGGATCGTAGTACTGGCAGTATTGATCTCGCGCGTTATATGAATCATAGGACGATGACTGTGTCTCGGTATTATAAAGTTCTTGAACCGGGAGTAGAGCTTGATTTGGGGTTTGAAATTTGTTGCCCGGTTGTTGCGGAGGTTTTGGAATGGATGAGCAGATACTCATTGGTTGAGGGATAGGCAGAGCTTTATTTTGATTGGGTCGAAACACGTTGGTCTGATTTGGTCTTGAAAATACTCGAGAATTAGCTGGGAATCTTTGAGCTGATCTAGCAAAATTTGACTGTGAATTAAATGATTGAGATGGTGGATATTGCTGACTGGGCCTATATGAGAACGCATTGTGTGGGGTGCGTGCATTGAACGGTACGGAAGTATTAGATAGAGAGTTAAATTGACCATAAGAGAATGGCATATTATTTTGGTTTGGGGCTCTCATGTTTGGTGTGATATGTCGGGGAACTATATTGGGCTTAGTCAAATTTTGGAAATAGTGGTTATTGTGTTCGAGAGTTACGCATTGCAAAGCAGCCGCTAGTGTTTTAGGCTGCATGCAACGTATGGTGGTTCCTAGAGGTTCTTTCAAACCAGAGAGGAATGTTTTTAGTGCAAGTTCATTGTATAGATTTTTTTTTAGAGTTTTTGCCGTGATTGAATTTTCATGAAGGTCAATATAAGAGCATAACAAGTTTAAAATATTCAATACCCTATCATAAAATTGACTTGGTTGTTCGTTTATCATTTGTCTCAGCATAACTAGGTCTCTGTTAAGGCATGATTCGTCTCGTTGATCCGCGAAATTCCTACGTAAGGTGTTTTTTAGGTCTTCCCATGTACTTACATTTTGTATGTTTACAACAACTTTTGCATTTCCGGTTAATTTTCCTATAATAGAATTTAAAAGGAAAATATTTTGGAAATCGTTCGGGTTTGAGGTGTTATAAAATGTGTTAATTAACGTTTCACAAACTGACAAATAACGATTCAAATCGTTGGGGTTACCATCAAATTCGGGAATACATTTTAAGTATTCCGGCTTGAATTGTGACATTGTTATTATTTCACTCGGCTTGCTATCTAAACTTTTATCGCTAATATTAATAGTACTAAAAAGTTGATCACTTAGTTTAGAAATTTCGTCTTCTATTTCAAACAATCGATTTCTTGATAATGTTTCAGAATCTTCAGCGATACTTTCGGAGTCAGTTGAAGGTTGATTATTTGACAAACAATTATTTAAATCTTGTTCAATGTCATTAAAAACAGGCATCGAGAGAATTGCACTTACATAATCCTAGGGATGTTCTTCACCATGTCCTCTTCTATAAGGTAACTGCTGCTGGATGCTGGATGGCGATGCTGTCCTTCCAACGTTGCGCCGTAGCCCCTCGCGAAAGCGCCCGATGCTGTGACACTTCCCGTGATATGTACTCAACGATTGAGTACCTATTATTTCACCACGATGTTAGCTTTAGTGTCAGATCGAAATGTTGTTCGATATACTCTCGAACAACCGAAATCGGACTACCTAGCTAGTTCGATCCACCAATTAATCGTTAAACGAAAAACTTTCTTCGATAGATAAGTTTTTAGTGTATCCTACCGACTGCGCCACTTAACTTCTTGGATCGGTGAAGACCGTTTTTAAAAACTACAATGTTAATTCTAAGACGACGTTTATTATCTTACTGAATACAATAATAAGTGGAAAAATGCTTTTAATCAAATAAATGCAATGTCATCAGTTAACATGAGAAGCACAACTGGGGGTACTGCGCTATGACATAACTCATGTTTTACTGAATAAGCAGATATAAGAGGAGGTTTCTGTCTTTGATTTTTGCTCATTAAATATAAGGAAAATTCAATATCAACACCAGCCAAACAGTGTCATTCTGTAGTAGAACCTCCAAGAAGATATATAGGACTTATTCAAACCAATCAAAAATTAGTTCTTTCAGATTAGTGATTCAAAGTGATCCAGAACCTTGCAAACTACACTACTATCCTGTATATCTTTTGGCAGTTGACCACTTATTTGGGTCGTTAATTAGTTCAGGTTAATTCAGGTTAATTCGTTTGGTCATTAGTTAAGTGGCTTTGATGGTAGTGTGTAGAAAAGTGGACAAATCATTTTACCTTCTCTTTCTCTCGCCCTCCTCCCACTTTCAGGCCCAGAATCTTCCAAGTAACACTAGTACACTTAAACAACTTATCCTCACTATAATTTGAGGATAAGACCTACAGTCACGAAATAAGGATTATACGTCAACTGTTGGAATATGGGGAATCTTAAATAAAAACGCAGCGTGTTGCTTATTGAACGCTCGACGTATTACTCACACTAGCTAGATTCTTAAAAAGGAATCTTATCGCTTCGCCGAATTACGTTCGAATTACGTTCGAATAAATGCAACCTTTGTTTTTAAAAACTATTTTATAAGCGAAAGGTTACAATTCTTGAGAGCGACTACGGTTAGCTCAAACTAAAGACTGGCTGTAACATTATGCAGCTTCCTATTTATACTAAGCTAAATGTAACTTAAGCAGAAATGCGTTAACAATAGTAACATGAGCCTTATCTTAAGCTGAATACTCATAAGTGGTCATATAATTCCTCTCTCCTTAAGTCTGTGAAAATCGGGGATTTTCAAAGGGATCCAACTGTGTGCCCACTTTTACTTTTTCTTTCGTGACCCTACATTTCTTATAAAAATAGTATATAATAATTAATGCTAAAATGATTACAATAATAACAATAAGTATGGTTACTGATACATTAGAATATGTCATTGTAAATTGTTTTAAAGGATGTGTCGTCATTTGCATTGCCCTTTCTACATCCTCATGTATTGTGTCTAATTTAATTTCTTTTAATTCTAATGGCTCAATATCTTACACTAATTTTTCGTTTATACCAATTTTCGGTAGTTTAATTCTTAATTTAAGAGTTTCAAACATTTGGGAATCATAACTTCAATTTTGTATTTTTACCTGACATTCAGATGGTAATATCAAGGAAGTTTGATGGATTGTCTCAACAGTTTCCTGTTTAGGACAGTGGAAATAAATATTCTCGTTAGAGTATGGGATAATCAAAATTGAATTGTCCTCTAACTGAGTCATAGAAGTTTTCCTGTATTGAATCGGGGTCATTGGACAGTGATTGGTTAGTTTAAAAGTTTCTTCAATACAAGGTTCGTCTTGATTGAGGATCTCGGTTGGATACAATGAGATATTTTCGATTTTATAACTTTTTTCCTTGAGATTAAAATAATTGTCCAGAGCAAAAAGCACACCGTATTGTGGGAGAAAACGATTCTTGAAAATAATTCCGTCTACTTATGTAAAACCTTTGGCACATAATCGAGCTTTGAATCTAGGCTTTCCATCTTGGGCGTCTTTGATGCAAAAAAACCCATTTTGATCCAATAGATGTTTTAGTAGGTGGCAAGTCAACTATCTTCCAAGCATTGTTGACTTTCAGAGCCTCCAGTTCTTCTTGCATTGCTTCCTTTCATTTCTGTTTTTCCAAACGATGCTTGGAAGATAGTTGACTTGCCACCTACTAAAACATCTATTGGATCAAAATGGGTTTTTTTGCATCAAAGACACCCAAGATGGAAAGCCTAGATTCAAAGCTCGATTATGTGCCAAAGGTTTTACATAAGTAGACGGAATTATTTTCAAGAATCGTTTTCTCCCACAATACGGTGTGCTTTTTGCTCTTTCAGCAAATTAAAACCTGAAGATGAGACAGTTTGATGTCAAAACTGCTTTTCTTAATGGTGTCCGTAGACTTCATTAAATAAGGATTGCTTACAACTGCAGTCTTATTGTCCATGGGTATCGAATGAATTCGAAAATATTCGTAGGGCTTATTGGAAATCAGGGGTATTGCAACATAAAATATGATCGAGTAATTTTTTATGGTGACGTCTGCATGGGCTAATTCGTAATATCGAATTATAGTATCGAAGGGAATTCTAGATTGCGGGTTTAGTTGATTAAGCACTTCCCAGAGTTCTTTGTATTCAAAGATACTGTGGTGCATTACGTTTAACTTAGCAAAATTAATTGCGGTCTGTACGTTGGTTCGTATTTCGTTTATTGAACGAAGATTGTTTTCTAGATTGTCAAGTATTACGATAAAGCACGTAATGGTCGTTGTTAAGTGGGTTATACGAATAATTTCGTCTATACGAGAGGATAAATGTAACTGATTCGCCTTAATGTCTGTTAACTTGTTATCAATGTCTTTTGCCAATTTTTTCACGATTGTTTGTGTTTCAGTTAAATCCTGATGTAAGGTATTTTGGTTTCCTTGGAGAGTTTTGATATAGGTATCATATCTTTCTCCATCGTTTGCGTCTAATGGTGCCATAGAGGTATTTTTGTACTTTTCCTAATAAGTCAAAAAGTCCTCTTTCAGTTCTTTTGTGTCCATTAGTATAATTATTTACAAATGACTTAATTTGTTCTACTTGATTAAGGAGATCATTAGTTCTTACAATTAAAAAGTTACTTAAAGGTGAACTAACGGTTTTTAATGTATTGTTATGTTCGATTAATAGTTGATCCGTAGAGATGTACAAAAATACACGCAGGTACTAACTAGCGGTGTTGTTCAATCAAAGTACAGTTGTCTGTTCGAGTTCTAAATCTGAATGCTAAAATCGCCTTTCAACTAGGTGCTTCGTATTTCTAAATCTACACATGCGTACATAATATTCTAGGTAAAAATGTAATACACTAGAAAAGCAATATAACACTATAAGCTGATTGAGCATTGTAATAAAAATGTGTGTATAATTCAAGCGAGCAAAGCGTGGGAATATAACACTATCCCTAGCTTGAGAGAGTGTTTTTTGAATGGAATTTACACACTCATTAATGTTTGTTAAATTAACATGATAATAAACATGATGATAGCTAGTTACTATATAGCTAGTTCCTTGATGAATTGGTAACAGTGGGTTTGTCACTTCTTCAATCTGATATTGTGCTGTCACGAGTACGGGTAGTAGTAAGAATATAGGAATGATCTTCATTGCTTGGAAATATAGGAATGTCTTTTCATATCTTTAGGATGTCGTTGATTTTTAAAAGTAGTTTGTTTTGTAACTTACTAGGGAATTTACACGGGGTTGTTAACAGTTGTTCTGTGTTTTCAGGTATTTCAGGGTGGATTTTCATTGAGTTTAGCTAGAGCGTTAGCTTTTCTAGCATTTAGTTTTGTTTCGATATGTGTGTTAAAGTCTTCAAATAATTGTGCCAGGTCATGAATATAGTCCGTTTGAATTTGATTTAGATCTTTCTCGAAATTTAATTGGTAATTTAAATTTTCTTTTATTATTTGGAAAGGAGTATAATCATGTGACGAATGAAGGCTGTTATTATAATTTAAGATAGCTATATCTACTAGCTCTGTTATAGACTTATTCCGATGATTATTTCTTAAAGCGATTATACTTTCTTTTAATGTTGAATGAAACCTTTCTATTGGGGAATTAGAATTTGGATTGTAAGGTATTGTAAAATGTAGATCAATACGGTAGGTTTTACATAGATCTTGAATTATGTTACTTTTAAAGGTTGATGCGTTATCAGTAGTTATTTTACTAGGTATGCCATGATTTGAAAAGAATTTGATTAGATTCTGACATATCTCTATTGATGTCTCATTTAAAGGGTATGCTATTGCGAATTTAGAAAAGTTATCTATTATTGTTAGATACTTTTGTGAAGACAAAGATTGTAGATAGATTTAAATCGAAAGAGTAGATATCCATTTAAATATGCTCAAATGGTTTGGAACCAATTGGGGTCGGTTTGAAGATAACCTTATATGGATGTCTATCGTACTTTGATCTTTGACATGTAGTACAAGTATTAACATAATTAATAACGTCTTTTTCAAGGCTTGGCCAGTAATATTTTTGCTTGATATTTTTTATGTTTTCCGTCATTCCTCGATGTGACGTTTTGGTGGTGTGGTATCTTTCAATTATTTCTTTTTGCTCATCTTGATCAAATACATCTTTTAGTAATATGTTTGAAATAACTAGTTTAAAAGCACTGTTCTTAAAAGTTTCCTGAAATCTTTTTATTATTACCGGCTCCAATTCTTTGTTTGAAATTAGTTTGGAAATATACATGATCTCGTAAAAGTACCTGAATTTCTTCAGTAATTGGTTCTTGGTTAATTAGTCTTTTCTTTGTTCCAAATAACTTATACGTTGCCCCGTAAGGTTGTTTTTTCTCTGTCCATTTAAATATTAATTAATTTTTGAAAGTATTCATTGCTTTGGTGACGTAGGGTGCTATTAGTATTGGATTTTCATGTGATCTATGTATTGTTTCTGTTTCAGAGTTGTCCTGTTCTTCAAGTTGCTCTGGGCTTGAGGGACTTGTTTCTGTTTCGGAATTACTTTGATTTTTACTCTGATTATCTTGATTTTTCTTATTTGGTGGTCGAACTTGTATATCGGAAATTATGTTAATTTTTGGAACTTCCGTTCTTATCCTTTTTTCGATTGGGTTAATTTTTTCGGAGAATCGAATAATCTTTCTTGTGAATCAAAGAAGTCTTTATTCCTATCATGCCATAAAGATTGGTCTTCGTATCTTTCTTTTTAGAGCAAGATGCTGACATGTGAGTTAACGGTGGTTTATTTATTTCTAAAGGATTGACTTCTTTAGGTAAGCGCGAATGAGCATCTGCGTTTGCGTTTTGTGTTCCTTTTTTGTAATGTATCGTATAATTATATTCTTGTAGTTTCAATTTCCATCGAACTAGCTTGGAATTTGGCTCCTTGATCGAAAATAGCCACTGGAGTGGTTTATGATCTGTAACTATTTTAAATTATCTTCCAAAGAGATAGGGTCTGAAGTATATCGTTGCCCAGACTATAACGAGAAGTTCTTTCTCTATTGTTGAATAGTTACATTCAGCTGCGTTGAGACTTCTACTACAGAATCCTATAGGTAAATCATGACCTATGGTTCCTTGTGAAAGGGTAGCACCAATTTCGTATTGTGATGCGTCCGTGGTCAAAATAGAAGGTTTTGTAAAGTCAGGGTGTTAAAGAATTGGGTCGTTAATTAATATATTTTTGCAAAGGTTTACGGCATTTATGAAAGGCTTGTCTTGAATTACTTTTGAATTTTTCCTGTAGTAACCTACCAGGCCAAGAAAGGATTTTATTTCTTTCTGTGTGCATGGAATCTTAAAATTTTTTATTGCCTCGACTTTATTGGGATTAGGTTTGATACCGTTTGGTGTTACGATGTGTCCTAAAAATTTAACGTTATTTTTTAGAAATTCAGACTTGTCTAACTGAATTTTCATATTAAAGGATGACAACCGCTCAAACACTTGTTTTAATGAGTCTAAGTGTTCCTGAAGACTGGTCGAAAATATTATAATATCATCGATATAAACTAAGCATATTTTTCCTATCAGTCCTTTCAGTACGTTGTTCATTGTACGTTGGAAGGTAGCTGGAGCATTATTTAATCCGAAAAGCATTCGGGTGTATTCATAATGCCCGTCTTCTACATTAAATGCTGTTTTCGGAATGCTGTGAGGATCCATTTCGATCTGATGAAACCCGTTGGCTAGATCGATTGTAGCAAAATATTGTAATCTTCCTAGTTTATCGAGGATGTCTGATATATTGGGTATTGGGTATCTATCAGTGATAGTCTTCTCATTTAACTTGCGATAATCTATCACTAATCGCCATTTCTTTTGTCCTGATGCGTCAGCTTTCTTGCGCACAATCCACACTGGAGAGCTCCAAGGAGAATTAGAAGGTTGGATTATACCATCATTAAGTATTTTGTCAATTTGTGAATTTACCTCTTGTTTATGGACATAGGAATATCGATAATTTTTTGCTTGTACTGGTATTTCGTCAGTAGTTTTTATAACATGTGTAACTTGATTAGTAAAAGTTAAAATGTCGCCGGGTTTATGGAAAATAATTTTAAATGTCTTAAGGAGTTTCTTAAGTTCAGAGTCTTAAACAGTTCTTTTTGTTTTTCAGAATTTAAGTGTTGATGTCTTATTAGTGAATAAAAATCTACTTCTTGTTGTTTACAATGCCTTTCTGTAGTTTGAGTATTTTTCAGGTGTTTTATTTCGGAACAAATAATTTCCTAATTATTAAGTTCTATTGGTTCTAAGGTTAGGTTATCATTTGTACTTCCTTTGAGGGCTATATGTCGTTCAGTATGATTGCAAATATCTACAGTATAGGTATTGTCTGTAATTGTTACTATTGTTGGTATTATGTCTATTTCGTTGTCATAGTGATGGGGTATTAACCACGTTGTATCATTTGGTAGTTCAATTTTAAAAGTCACTTTTTGTATAGTTCGTGGTAACAACTCGATCACGTAATTGTCAAAGTTTTCTCTAAAATAAAAAATAGTCCATTTTTGAAGTCAATATTTAGATTTAGCTTGCACAGATCTCTGATTCCTAAGATTCCGTCGAAGTAATCATGAAAAGAGAAAAGAATAAATTCAATAGGTTCTGAAATACCAAAGCATAGTAACAGAGGTATGGCTGCTTTGCTCGATGATTTCTTTGAGCCTGTACACGTTTGTAATGTGCTTGTAAAGGGTTGAATTAGTTCGGGAAAATATGTTTCTGCTAGAAAAGGTCTGAGAAGTGATGCATGAGATCCGGTGTCTATAGGTAGACGAATTCCGAAATTTGGAATTTCTATATAGGGTAACTGGTTAACTTGAAAGCTATTTAAGGTCAAACAGGGTTTGTTTCGTTTGAGGCTTGCATTTGAGAATTTTCAAATTGTTCGCTTACGAGTGAGTCTTCGGGCTCTAGGGGTTCTTCTGAAGAATCATACAATGAGTAAGGATCACTAGTGTACTCTGCATTACTGTAGTCATTGATATTAATTTCTTCTTCGGGTGAAACTTGTTCCAAGTGTGTTAATTCTTGGGACGTAAAATTGGGCTTTCCTTAGGGTTGGAAGTGATTTTGATAGGGTGATTTATACTGGTGTTTTACCTGTGAAAAGGGTTTTCGTGTTTGTACACTCACACCAGACATTGGTTGTGGGTATTGTTGTACATTTCTCTTAGTTGGGTTTGAAGTGGGGTTTTCATTTTGAACTTGGGGTTTTGGATTGAAATTTGGAGTTTGTCTCTGATTTTGAGCTGAGTGATTCGGGTTGAATATCGAATTATGCCGTCTAGGTTGTGAAGTAGTGTTATTAAATCGATTGATTGGAAAATTATTTTGATGAGACGATGATGGATTTGAGTTTTTTTGAGCATTTCTCAATAAGAAGCTATTTTTGAAAGTAGTTTGGCTCGTAAAAATTTTGTAATTAGTAATTATATCTATTGCGCTATTTAGGTTTTGAGGATTTTGTACAATTAAGAGTTCTCAGTTTACTAGATATATTGGCCAGTAAATTGTGTGTAGCTGTTAGCTCATTTTGATTGATTAGGATTGTTCTAGCCTCCATATTAGTAACTTCAGAACAGATTTTAGTGTTAATCTTAGTAACTAATCCTTTAAGTTTCAATATGTAATCTTGAGTTGACTCATCTTTTCGTGTTAAAAATATTAATTGTTGTTGTAGATTAGCAAGAGTGATTGGATCACTGAATGTTTGTTTCAAAGAATCTTTAATATCATTCCACGACGTTAAATCAGGTCTAGTTAATAGAAAATCTTCGGCTGGTCCTAACAATTTTCATTTTATAGCGAGAATGACGAATTCCTGCTGTGATGCGTCAATTCACGTATCAATTTGATCTATAAACGCTTCTAGATGAGAAGGTTTACCATCGAATGTTTTCAAAAGACATACAGTTAGTTTTAATTAACTAGCCATGTTAAAATTATCCTGTTCTACTTCTACTAGTGTTTGTTGAATGGAATTATGGTTAAATAACCGAAAATTATTCGCAATATCGGAATATAACGTAACTAAATTATTATTTACAGCACTACTAGGATCGCTATTTGCTAAGTTTCCTAAACTTCTTCTTCTATGTGAATTCGTAATGCTACGAGAATATGTTATATCATCAACAATTCTCTTACTAGATTTCTTTATGGAAATACATGTTGTGATCAAAGAATATGTTTTTAACAGGCTGTCCAACTATAAGAAAACAAATCTGTCATTTACAGAATATTTGTTTCTAGTCTTGATTTTGTATCAGGTGACGCATCGCTGAAGAGATACACTCCACAGGTTGGTAGTCCTCTGTCGGTGACACTAGCACACGCCAATATGTCGGATAGGTGGGCTGGTCGTCTCGTACTGGTACCCCAAAATCGATGCAACAAGGAGTCTAGCTTGAGTTCCGTGGGGCTCCGTTGATGTTGTTCTGATCCTCTTCTTAACTGTTAACACAGACAGGTGCGCACAATGACTACACAGATTTAGGTATTCCAAAGAATGCACAAAAATGGTAATCCAAAAGCTTTGGCACTTCGGTGGTTGTCCTGAAACCCGCACAATCGATTTATGCCCTCCGAAAAGGATCCTACCGACTGCGCCAATTACGTTCGAATAAATGCAAACTTTGTTTTTAAAAACTATTTTATTAGCGAAAGGTTACAATTCTTGAGAGCGACTACGGTTAGCTCAAACTAATGACTAGCTGTAACATTATGCAGCTTCCTAGTTATATTGAGATAAATGCAACGTAAGCAGAAATGCGTTAACAATAGTAACATGAGCCTTATCTTAAGCTGAATACTCATAAGTGGTCATATAATTCCTTGGAAGCACAAAAAAGAGGGTTTACATTTGTATACAGACACTACTCTGTATGCTTACACATTTTACTGGCTAAGAAAATATAATACGGGGTTTCAGTAGTTTGATTTTTGTTCATTAAATATAAGGACTCAATTTCAAAATAATTCAATATCAGCTATACAGTGTCATTCTGTAGTAGAAATTCCAAAAAGATATATAGGAGTTACTCTTTAAAATAAATTAGCTCTTTTGCAGTTATAATAATAAAAATATCAAAAGAATGTGAGAAAGGGATCCTAAGTGGGGGGAGGCTAAATTCAAGCCATGATAAGAACTAAATTCCCGACAATAAAAGCCATTTTCTAAATTTCTAATTTCAAAACTCCTTCCACGTTTTCCAAAAATTTTATAACTTGATTTGGATTTCTCCAAAAACTCCAAACTGGCATTTGTAGGCGCTTTGACACTATAGGCTCTAATCATAACCTGAATTATCCCTCCCAATTTTAATTGATCTTGGCCATTATCTTAATTTGAATTTACCCAAACTCCCTAAATTTCTATTTTTAAACCCTTTGAGTCATTTTTGACTGGAATTTTGAGTAATATATGTATGAGTAATAAATTTTCTAAATAAACTGCTCAACTTAAAGTTCGGCACAAACAATTTTTCGTGTCATTTTCAATAAGCTGTAACTTTTTAAGCAATTATATGTTTTAAATAAAATTTGCACGGTCTGAAACCTCATTTCCTCTAATTTCCTCGGATAATTTTGAAAAAAAACCGACACTCTCTTTATTATATAGGGTGTGAAACAAAGTGATGCAAAAATTTCAAAATTTTGATGTTCTGCCATTTCGCAATAAGCTTTTTTTTCCTTATTGCTTTCAGGTCAGGAGTAAGCCAACATCAATATCTCGGGACCTTTTCGCCAGATTTTTGATTAAAGCACTCTGATTTTTTATACAGAGAGAAACGTAAAATGTGTGAAGTTCTTGTTGCTGATATTTTTAAATCGTCGTAGTTCGGAAAGGAGGTAAATAATCTTACTGTGTTTCCCTCATTTGTTGACATAATGTCTGCGGATTGTTACTCATTCAAAAAATTTAAGAATAAGTGCTGTTTTTTCTAGTATACTAGCATTCAAAAAATATGATACCATTATTGTTGATACTCGTGACTTATAATAGCAATATTAAATAAAATAACCTTTCTAGAGGTAAAGGAGAATTGAGTGATGCCGTCGCAGATAGCCAACATCAATATCTCTTGACGTTTTTGTCATTTTTTGTTTTTGAAGTATTAGAACGTATACAGAGGTAATCAAAATATTCTTAAAAATGTCCTTAGTTTTTTTGTAAATCGTCGGAATTCGCAGACAAGTTGACGGATTATTATTTTTATTCTTTAGATCGAGAGCATTATCTACAAATTGTTTCTCAACAAGGGAGTTTTGCAAAAGTGGTTACTGAATTACTACAGGTACGGACTTGACAAAATTAGTATACGGGGTGAATCATAATGGGTGGTCGAAAATGAAATCTCATATTCTTTGGTAGATCTTAAGGATGTTCTGTCATACAATTGTGTTACCTATCGAGCTTCGTTAAAAAGTTACAGGGTTTTGAAATTAGAATTTCAAAATACATATTTACTGATTATTCCGAAAGCGTAAGAGATATTTTATTGAAATTGTGTAAATTTTGACTGTTAGCTAAGGCGCACTTTTTGCCATAAATAATTATTTTTATTATGACAGTCTTTCAAGAAATTCAAGAAATTTTTTAATCAGACGTTACTGGTTTTTCGAAAAATTAAATTTAGTTTTTGAATGCCCATTAAAATACTATTGGTTTGCGATATAATTCAAGCCATAAATAATCGAATATTTTAAATTTTTCATCAAAGTGAAATTATTCGCGGCTTACTAACATACATTACAATGGTTTTTATTTATTTACTCGAAAACGGTGCGTCGTACTAAAAAACCGAAAAGAGCTTTTTTTCTTTACAGTAGAATGAATATTCAAAAGCAAAGATTTTTTTTTGCAAAAAAATCAGTGACGTGCTACTTTTTTTTCAAATAATGTAAATTGTCGTGCTGGTAAGCGCGCCATTGGCGGAAATAAAAATACATTTTTATTGGAAAATGTGCGCCTTTCATAACAGTCAAAACGTTCTAAATTTCAATCAAATATCTCTTACGCTTTCGGAATAATCAATACATATAGTAGAATTCTTTAAGGAAACTAATCCAAATCGTGATCACTTCGCCGCTGTTGCCAGCTTGTGCATGAAACCAAGTAGAACTATATTGAAATTCCCCAAATATGGCTAACTCAAATTGAATTTCGTTATTTTTATCTGCGAGGCATTACCCACGACCCGCAGTCTTTATTTACAGTCTATATACTATTTATACTCGTATGTTAAATTTTAAATTTATCAATCCTAATCTTTAAGATTGCTTTTCTAGGATTTTTTCAGGCTTTAGAACATTCTAATTAACCGTCCGTGAAGTGCTCATTTTGCCAAGGAGTTTTCTTAGAGACAGGGTCTTAAGTCAAAGGTTTGTGCTTTAGGAGTTGGTTTCATAGAATTTTGCCACTTTCAGCCAAGTACAGTCTTTGAGGAAGTGAATTTTGCTGTTATTTATGTTTATTTAGGAAACATATGTTTAAGTAGACAATTTTTTTAAAACATAGTTACCTACACAATGGGCATTCTGTTCATATATGCTATATTAGGGTAAGGGAGGGTTAGGATACTGACAAACTTACTTTCTGGGCAGAAGTCTTCCTGAAGAAATGAACATCAATAAAACACTGGAACCTGGCCCCTATCATACTGTTTATACTGTTTTAGGCTAATATTATTATGCTCTAGGTTCCGATGGATGCTTAGAGTCTTGAAGAAAGTTTAATTTTTTTAATTTTCATTAAAATTGTAAAAATATTAGTGACTATCAATGCAGCTAACAGGTTCTGTTCGTATCAGCCATATAAGTAGCTACAGGATTTTCCAAATGCTCCTGAAAGGTATACTTTTGCCACGTATTGAAAGGTACAAAGATGAAGTCTTCGGATATACAGCAAAGGAGGTTTGAAAAATCTATCTCATTGTTACTTGCTTTGTATGTTTGTCAACAGTCTCTCTGTACAGCGAGTCGGATTTAACATTTAACAAAGTTGATATCAAGCTAGTTTGCTACTATTCCATTTTAAACTGTGGGTAAAAATAGTAGGTTATTTTTGACTAAAATACCTACCTGATAACAAAGGTGAATTAGGGATCAGGACTAGAAAATATTTCCATATGGAAGATCCAGACAAGTTTTTGTTCCTGATTCTTCAAAATAATCGAAATAGTTTAACATATTCTAATCAAGGTACCTAGCTTATATCTAAAGTTTAAAGCAGAATTGTAACAAACTGATGGCATCATACAGGCTTTCTAAATTATAATTGCTTCATAGAGAAACTTTCAGACTGTAAAAATTTATTAAAATTGTGAACACCGTAATAAAAAATTGTCAATGCTCTGAATGCCTAGATCTTACAAATATGAAATTATCATCAAGAAATAGATTCTGTATACCTACTTCGAGACCTACTTTAATATTTCAAATCTTCCTGCTCTTAGGTTTCCCTAAGAAGAGGGAGTAGTAAAAAGTAGACCTTTTGAGAACATTTGAACAACCATGTATATTAGCTGTTGGACAATTTTAATAATTTTAATGCATTGCATGCAAGGATAAGTTTGTTTGGTTTTCTAATCGGATTCACTTGAACTCCAATTTATATTACATTTAATTGTGACCCAATGGCCATTTACTATGACCTATAACCCAAATATCTTACCCAACAGTGTGTCATCTTTACAGTCCGAGAAACATTGCCACATATGCTTAATGAGTATCGAGATGTGAGCCAAAACAATAGAGTAATCAAGCTCAACAAGGCTGACAAAAAGCTGTTTTGTTTGCATTTTAAACGATGTTTTTAGTTTCTTTTCACTCTATATTGGAATCAAATACATATTATTATCGCAATCTCTGTTCTACAGCCTTGAAATTGTTCTTAGGAAGTTTTTTTGGTAGGACGATGATATAGTTAGGATACGAAAAATTTATCTAAAAATTCCTGTCCTATACTATATAGCTGATAGGGTAGCAGTTAAGCAGTATCTACATCATACCAAGATACCTACCAAAAATGGTCACTTTTTTTATGATAGCTCGAATATTTTTACAAATTCTGAACTCTCTTCATCGAAGGATATACAGCACACAACAAACTTTTATCTGTAACTAATATTTATATCTGTAATCATTTTCGAGATATTTGGAAAAAAAAATGAACTAATAAAAACAAATAGAACACATAATATTGGGTCACAAAATGAATATGTTTACCTAACATATTAGTAAAATAGTTTGTTTCAAAACATTTCAAATTTTATTTATGAATTTCGAGTTACCCTGAAAGATAAATTGTTTATTTTAAAATTATTTTGAAAATGGATAAGAGATATGAGTTTTGCAGCATGCCTAGCTTTCTGATACAAGATTTAAAAGCATCAGAATTCACAAAATTACTCAAATGTGTCAGCTATAGAGAGAAAGCTATTATTTATTTGTACAACATTGTTAAGACAACTACGAATGGATACATCTATCACGTGACATATTGGCATAGGATTTTAGTTAAAAGCTTTTCATATTCAACCCCCTTAGGAGCAATTTCTAGACGGTAAATCAAAAATCAGTCAGATTATTTCCAGTTTTACTGCACAAAAAAAAAACAATTTACACCATATAGTGCAAATAAGCCAGTTCATAAGGATTGCGCGATCAATCGCTCTATTTTTTTGCTCCGCCCAACGCTATACGCCCCTTTTACTATTAATTCGACTTGGAAAAATCTTGATACAGTTTAAACGTCTTGACGCACATTTCCGCTTAGGATTTAAAATTTCATTATTTATTAGAACTTTTTCTAATTCCTGACATTCAATAAGAACACAAACAGTTTTGTTTTTCAATAGTCCAATATTATTAGTGTAAGAAAACAAGATTGAAATCTTAAAAAGTACACTGATATTATAGACCATATTATTATTATGAGAGAATTCCCCATAGTACATGCTGCGTGCCGTACGATATCTCTGACGGTTAGCCGCAGAGTTTCGACACGGCGAGCAGCATGTACAAAGCAATAATGCGACTTTCATTTACTTTTCTTCAAGTAACAGTACATAAAGAAAGAAACTGCAACAAACTTCGAACCAAAACTGTACATCGTTTTGTGTAATCTGATGAAGGCACCAATTTGTGTCGAAACGTCATTAAACAAAGAAGTTAGAAGCACCCGCTGTAACTTATTTTAATCAGACAAAAGAACCAGAACCCAAGATAACAACCAACCATTATTATTATATTAATGCTACTTTTAAAGTCAATCTCTAATCAGTATAACAGATTCTGGAACCATTTAACTTCTTTTTTCTTTACATGTCTCATGTCCATATAGGAGAGGGTGGTAGTCGGGATTTTAGCAGTAAATATGTAGTTTCTTTGAATCCTAGCAGCCTCAATAATTATTATTATAGTATTTTTCTTGTGTAGTATCGTGTAATTATTTATAGAAACTTTGAATGCTTCCCTAGAACAAACTAATAATTTGTTATTTGATTAAAAAAAACACACTCTGTTTCTCCAGAAGTAATTTCAGGTTTACTTTTTATATGTAGGAATATATTTTGTATATTTTGGAAAAATAAAAATAACAACAAATTATTGCTTTTAATTTTACGACCGTCACAAGAGACTGCAAAGTTAGAAAGTGAGATTTCCCTCACAGTTAAAATAACTTTTTAGTTTTGACTAAGCCACATGAAAATTTCATAGAACAGATTAAAAATCATCTTATATATGCGCAGAGGCCAGTTCAGGAATTACACACTTGCACCAGCTGTGGAACTAATTTAATTTCTGAAAGGTAGTTGATGCGCGTCTCTCAACACTGCTGTATCATTCTTGAATTCACCTATGAACAGATTTAGGGAAAATCATAAAGTTAATTCCTAAAGCCTTACGTGCTTACTTGATAATTCCAATAATCATCAGAGTAAAATACATCCTTTATTAGGTCATACAAATGCAGTAGTCCAGAAGTCTACAAAGTGTACAGTATAGGTAGCCACTCAGTTACTCAAATTATCTTTGTTCATTTCTCCATTCGTTTTGGATGAAAAAACTAACTCTGCGCCAGGAATAAATCCTTCTTTATTTCCAGCATGCACTACAATGTATCTATAAAAGATAAACTAAATAAAGTGCCTATAAACAAATTTCGAAAAAATGGGTTAGCTGAAGCTACAAACAGCCTCATTTTCCCCTAGTCGACTAAATGAGAGCAAACGAGTAACAATTACAATCAATACAAAACACTACAGCTTACCTCATCCCTTCCGTTTTCATTCTTTTAACACTTCGAGTATCCGCATCTTGCCAAGAATGGCTTGATGTACAATCTTGAAAAAGCCACGTCTCATCTAAAAATACAAACATATAGTTACCCCCTTCTTTGTAACTAGTATAGGGTTTTAAAAATTGTATTTTTTTAGAAACAATGTCTGGCAACTCCATTAAACCCCTGCGTGGATTGTCTTGAAGCCACTTAAAGCCAATTTGTTTCGTCAATCTCATAAGTGATGATTTCGATCCCGCAAAGAGCTACATTGTTCTTAGTTTCTTCAAAATGCCTTGGGCGGTGACAGATTCTCCTAAAATTCAATTAAAAAATATTCTTTTTTACGTTTTTGTAGGATCAACATCATTGCAAGGATGATTGCAGGCATTCAAAGCAACTGCCAGAAAACTCCAATGACTGCTTTTGTGTAGTAGGGTGTAGATGTGTACAACACGTATTTTGAAAAAGGATTTAAGTAAAGGATTATTAGGGACACTTGCTCAGAAACTTGATACTTGTGTAAACTTATGACTTTTTGTATGAAATAAACTGATGATGATAGGTACATGGTTTGTATCTCAGTTGGCATCTAACAATAAGTTTGAGTAATTAGTCAAGATTTCAGGAAAACGTTAGTTAAATTTTTTTTTTTTGAACATAATAAATCCAAAAAATATACAAGGTTGACCAGGTTTTTCATGATAAAGTTTAAGGGGATGTTCTACTTCAATAAGTAACACTATTTTGCTAAATAAACTGTAGTCAAAAAACCCTTTTCTATGGAAATACAATGGTGGTGATGTTTATTTTCATAAAGAAAAAAAAATGTATTTTTTTTTGCAAACCATTTCAGATATTTTAATGAAATATTGCAGGTGCCAATAGTAAAGGAAGACCTAAGTTTTGCAATACAAAAGCTTTGTTTATCAGTATCTAATTTTGTTAAAAGTTCTTCCAAATTGAGCAAACAATTAAAAAATATTCTTTATTTTTAGAAAAACCAGGATCATACAACTTTTTTGCTGAAAAATAGTCAGTGACAAACCGCCTCGCGCGCCATTAACAATAAACAAAGCTCTTGTATTGCAAACCTTATATTTTCCTTTACTATTGACAAGTAATATTTCATTAAAATATCTCAAATGGTTTTCAAAAAATATAATTTTTTGGTTTATGAGAATACTTAAACATCATAAATATCTACATATAAAAGTTTTTATAGCATAATCAATAACATTAACACTTTATGAAAAGTTTTATAGATGCAAACTGCTGTAACTTTTTTGATTTTAACGATATTGGAATGAAGCAAAAACCGTATTACACAGTTGACTTGCAAGTTTTTTCCTATTGGAAGAAAAAAACAAAACAACAATGATTTTGAAAAATCTTAACCTAACTTATAATTTTTTATTGGATATATTTTTGGATATGTGGGTTCTATTCAAAATTCCACGTATATTTTATAAAGCATACCTCATACCTATCTTCTACTGTTTCTGAGAATATGGCGTCTGTTTAAGTCGGTCAAACATAAAATAATTAATACGAAGCAAAGTTAATTCTCCACTTGTCTTCAAATTTACTTTGCTTCTTATTTATTATTTTATGCTCGATTTTGTGTTTATATGACCAACTTATACAGACCCAATTTTCTCAGGAACAGTTGAAGATAGGTATCTAGGTGCTTTATAAAATATTCTTGGAATTTTGAATAGAATCCAAATATTCAATAATATACAGTTGCATTAAAAAATATAAAACCAACTGCAGGTTAGGATCTCTCAATATCATTGGTATTTTGCTGTTTTCTTCCAATTAGGAAAAAACTTGCCAGTTAACTATGCATTATGATTTTCAGTTCATTTCGACATCTTTAAAAACACAAAGTTACAGCTAATTAAAATGTTATCAAAGTTAATGAAGTGCACTGTACTTATCAACTTTCCGAGCAACTTTCCCTACAGTCCAGTTCCAGTTAAGCTTAATGAAAAAAACTATTCCTAATTATCCACTACTTAAATTATTTTTTAAAAGACAGGTTTCACACACCTACACTTGACTACACAGAAGCAGTTATTAAAATTTTCTGGCACTTGCTGCATTGCTGCGCTATTGACAGAAAAAATAATTCTCTCCTCTTATAGGGAAAATTAGCATTGTGAGTTGTATAATCAGTTTAATCAATTCAAATAAAATTAAATTTGGCAAGACCCTTCCATTTGTACCAATTTCAGGTTTCTAACGCCCATATTTATAGTCATGACTTGGCTCCGAGTAAGCCTCAAGTCTGATTTTGGACATTTAGTCTCCGTTTAAAATACCTTAAGTTACATCAAACATTTTTGATTAAGCACATGCTTGTGCTCAAGTTGCCACTATAAATATGGGCATTACAGGCCCAGAATCCTTCCAGGCAGATACCCTAGAGCACCTTAGAAATCAAAGGGGAATCCACTTTGCCAATGTTTGTGCATGTATTGCCATAATATGGTATTTTTTAAGTTTTGGTTTAAGTTGGCATCACAATTCCTTGCAGTGCCATTACAAGGTATTGTGAATATAGTGATATTGCGGGGTATTGTCATGAGTACATAAAGTTATTATCGATATTGTGACAAGTACTGTAGAATATTGTCACGAGTACGGAGAGGTATTTTCAAAATTGTGATGGGTATTGCTGTATTTCCAATGTAGATTATTGTAACGGTATTGTGTGGAATTGTGATACAGTTTATACATGTATTGTGCCCGGTGGATAACCCCTCATTAGAAACTCTAACAATCATATGGTATGCACAAACCGTTTAACGTAACCGTATTAAACCGGAAGGTAACCGATTAAAACGTAACCCTGAGAAAATGCTATTGGTGCATATGGGGGTTAGGTGTGAGGCCCTGCAAATTTCTAGCATCGCCCTCAGTGAGTAATAATCTCCTTAATTCCTTTGATACTTATGATACTTGTGCCTACGTATGATTTATAATATTTTCAATTAGGCCTCACCAACCTTAAAAGTTTACTAGGAACATATAATCAATGATAAAGTCGCTGACATTAGGGCTAGTGACTATTTCTTTTTAAAGAAAATCTTTACTTCAATAAGCAACAAAATAAATAAATATAAATTTTAAATAAGTTATTTTCACATCATTTAGAATCTACAGTTACTTACAGTTCTTATACATTTCATAAATTTGGTTACGAATCGTACAAGTATCCCATTTCCCTGGATCGGTTACTGGTTTCTTCCGGACAATAATCCTTTTAGGGCTTACAATTTTGCCATGAGCACTTTCTTGAGATATTTTTGAAACCGTAGTTAAATGAAGACCTAAGGCATCCGCGACTCTTTTACGTACTGCTGCGAGTGGCAAAAGTAGTCCTCCGTTTTCTTTCTCCAATTCCAAATAGCTCAAGAGGGAAGCTACAAGTTTTTTGCAGTCTTTACTAAGACTTCTTGGCATCTTGTTTATGTTGAATAAACACAATTAGTTCAATAACAAACACAAATCTAGATCAAGCGTATATCTTGGAAAAATTACATAAAAGCACAAAACCCGCCGATTTTCTAATAGGTTTCGTGCAGGTGACGTCACAATTTGAACCTGGGGGTACAACAACATAACCTCACCCATTTAAAATACATGTAAATTAATGACATCTTGGCATTTAATTACATTTTTTTCAATTATCTTAAATCGAATGAAACTTAAACTTTGCTGGAGGCCTTCTAGAATCATCATTCTTGACAGTGAAGAAAAAGAGAACTACCTTTCTGCCGAAATAAGTGGTAAGGAGAGCAATATTTTGTGGACTAGATATACCACCAACCTTTTTATGCTTCAAAACTACTTCAAATTCAGACAAAGAAGCATGGAAATAGAAGTTTGGGGCGTTCCCAGTAAATTATATTGCGATAAAAACTAGAAAAGAATGGATTGTTAAAAGGTATAATATGATTACTTGGCTCGAAGCTGGAATAAGATGTTTAAACATTTGTAGGTGTGAATTCTAAGTCATATACGCCCTGGACTTGAAAATCGTGCACCAAATACAAATAAGCGACCGCTTTTGTGTCTACAAGGAAATATGTATAAAAAAAATTGATGGGTGTGGTCAGAAATAGATAACACGAACTATAACAGTTTGAAATACTCGAAACCTTTTTATGCCTCAAAACTACTTCAAAGGAGCACGGAAATAGAGCACGGAAGAGAGAGAGAGCACGGAAGCACGGAAGAGAGAGAGAATTTGGTGTTCCCAATTGATTTTAGTGCCATAAAAACTAGAAAGGAGTGGATTGTGAAAAGGTATAATGTGATTACTTGGCTAGAAGATGAAATAAGATTTTTAGACACTGTAGGCATGAATTCTGAGTCATATCTGCCCTGGATTTGGAAATTTTGCACCAGATCCATATAAGTCAAGCACTTTTGTGCCTACAAGGCAATAATTGTAAAAAAATTTGGTGATTGCTGTCCTCAGAAATAGATAACACTTGAACTGTGCAGTGATAATTAAGGCAAAATAATTTTCATAGCCTACCAGACTACAACCTTGGTGATTAGTTAAGAAGATGTGGTATTTAAAATAAATTGTAAATGTTTCTCTTCAATTTAATATAAATATATTGTTACTTTTGAGGTTATAATTGTTTATCGAAGATTTCAAAACAAGACCTGTCTCTTAATGGAACACACATTTTATTAAAACAAACACTTATTCAAGATTTTCTTCAATACAATTTCACTGCGACTACTAGTATATAAAAACATATCTTTAAATTATATAAATAAATTAGGTACCTACTTAAGTAAACATGTTTAAAAATATATGCCATGAAGCCCATTTGCTATCTTTTTTTTTAATATATCCTTGGATGTCCTTTCGTTGAGTCACATACTACTTGGTGATGATGATTCATGTCCTTAAGTACTTATAGTTATGGCGGTTAGCGGGTTTAGGACAATGAAACACCCTTGTAACTCGAAAAACTGACTACGTTTCGACGTATAATTCATGTCTTCTTCAGGGTACAACAAAGTATGAATACATAGTGTTTGTCAGCTATACAAGTATGTAGGTGAAGACGTGAATTATACGTTGAAACGTAGTCAGTTTTTTGAGTTACAGGTGTGTTTCATTGCCCCAAAACCTGCTAACCACCATAACTGTTACATATTACTTATAAGGAATGACTTCCATTTCCTTACTTGGCTACTTATTTGTCATTTCCATACTCTACAGCAACAATAAAGCTATTAAGGTATTAAAAACATAACTCCAGTTAAACAGTTACAAAAAAGAGCTAAAATAATATGATTGAAACTGTATGTTAAGCACCAATGAGGGTATTACTTTTAACTTAAGCATCTACTTAGTATTATTGTATCCTCCTTGGCCTTGGTGAAGTTAAGCACTATCAAAACAAACATTGCAAAGTAAAAACAAACAACATTTTGATTTTAGCATTTCTTATTTCCAAAATATTTGGAGTTGAAATAATGAGCTACTTAACAGTTGTTCCAATCACTCAATGCTCAGATGTCAACAGTGTGATTTGAATGTACATTTTTAAACTGTACCTGAAGCAGATGAGGGTCTGTGTAGGCAGAATCTGCAATGTTCCAATTTTATTTAATTCCTGTTCAGTTATGCAGCAATGTTATCCAAAAGCTCCGACCTGGATATGGGAAATGTACTGCTTAGATCAATTCACTTTTGTTCGAGGGTAAATATCTTAACAAATATTATAGAAAAACGGATTTATATGCATGAAGGCAGATTTTTTCCATTTACGTCAATGTAATTTTTTGAGTTTGTTTTACCACCAAGTTCGATGACAGGTCACGTGCTGCTCGAAACCTATTTCAATTTCGAGGTTAAGTTTGACTTTCGTTGACGGTTGACGTTAGTTCCAGGCGTTTTAATAATAATTCTGCGTAGTCCACGACCGCGCGGCACTTCAGCAACTGCTTGCGTTTTCTATAATAAGATTTAAAATTAAATTGAGCAAAAACAAGAATTTTTTTATAACACCTATAGTTAACATGAATAGTTTAATGGTCTGTTTTAATTAATTTACCAAGCACGCTTACCAATCTTCACAGGTAAGCCGAAAAACGATTGTTACGTTGTTCACAATAAACCGCAAATAAGGCAACATTGCTGGAGATCATGTCAACCACCATTGAATTATATCCATCTTTTTCCAAATTCGTTAGAGGAGACAATGTCTATGATCGAAGACATGATCTTGAGTATCAATTCACGCATCGCTTGCTTAATGATTCTGCCTATATGCATTTTGCACATTTTCACATTTGCACCAGACAAAAATTAACTTACTTGCACCTCTTTATCACTCTGTTTCCATCAACTGTCTAAGTTGTGTACATATTAAACGATTTGAGAAATAGACGGCACATTTGCTAAACTAAAACGCTTTATGCGAACATTTACCCCAAAAACACGCTCTTCATTTCAATATCTCAGAGGGTTGGCAGTCACCAATTTAAACTCTTTTGCAACCCTCCTGGCGAGACACAGTATTACACGTTTAATGCGTGGGTTATAGGAGTTTCAACCGGGACTTAAACCTCCACCTCCAGAAACTAAACGTATTATCTTGTTTGAGGGCTCAAAAGGCGCTCAATTATTTAGCGGAAAATGTCTTAATTCTTGCCGCCTAGGGGGCAGATTTTTATCTCGCATTTCGTGGAAACAATGTCGTGTCTTCAAATGTTTTTATTCCATGATGTGGACATATAATAAATTAACAATAAAGTTTACTTTTGTTAGTGACAAATTTCTTTGTAAAAAAAGAGATTTTAATTTAGAGGCTCATTCTTTACACCCTTATACAGATTTGCACCTGCCATGTCGTGTGTTACAAATGCGACATTTTCGTGACACCACTAAACTCGGATTTACACCAGCAAGAAATCTGTTTCGGCCATTTTAAAAGCAACGTGAAATGTCAGTTGTTATCGTATAACGCATTCGTCAGCCGGTTTACAGGATTTTGTGGTCATTTACCAGAGGAAGTATTCACTCTGTTTGGTTTGTTTGGACAGTCGTTAAGCGCAATTTTTCTGCTTTTACAGTTGCCATAAAACAAAGGAAAATTATCCGAAGCTTAGTGGTTATTTTTAACCTTTTAATTAATGAAAACATTCCAGATTTTATTAACAAGAGTTTTCGTTTTGTGGAGCTCGACATTTAACTTGACCTGATTTTATTTGCTCAGGTCTGAATTCAATTACGAGGAAAATGCGGGGGTCCAGATTCGATCAATTTAAACATATTATTTTTCATGTCTTGGAGAGGACGATGATGTGGCCCAAGTTGGGGAAATGTCGGAGCGAAATTAGGAGATCCGCAACGGGAAATTAATTAGATTGCTGGAGTTTTTGGATGTCCGTCAAGAAAATAGACATATTTTTTTCTACATCCAAAAGTACGGAATAAAAGGTAAAACAGGAGTTGATAGCATGAAACATAATACAGGGTGTTCCGAAATTAGCGTGCAATAATTTAACTGCGTATTCTAGACCAGAAAATATGACAAAATTTTATATAAACGTGGGTCTTAGGAGGCTTTATTACGAAGATACAGGGTGTTAAACTTTAAAGTTTTAATTGTTGCTTTTGTCATCGCTCTTCTAGTTTCTGAGATAATCACTTCAAAATTGGAATAGGGGTAACTGATTATCCTCTACATAGATAGGCTTACCAACTGGCATTCAAAATCTACAGAAAAGTATTTTACTGGGGTCATGCCCCCTTTTAATCCCCCCAAATTTGTTTATCGTACGCCACTGATTTTTTTTTCTTAAAGTTTTTTACTCCCTGTTCATTTTGGAAGAAAAGTTGTGCTCTTATATGAACTTCGTATCTCTAACTGTTTTCGGGATATTTGCGAAAATACGGAAACGAAACTTTCCATCAAGCGAGTCCAAAATTCAAATAGTTTTCTTTTTGTAATGGAAAATTATACCAATCGGGAGTTTGCAGATATGCATTTCGTTTATGGCTATTGTAACGGACGAGTACTTGCTGCCCAACGAGAGTATCAACGAAAATATCCCAACCGAAGGCAACCAGGACGAAGGATATTCTCTACCCTTCATAGAAGATTAGCCGAAAATGGAAATTTCCCTAATCGACAGAAGTGAAAATAGCGGGTGTAGGACAGAAATAACTACTTCACATTTGTGAAAGAGCCAACGTTTCGATCTTTATTGAGGTCTTCCTCAGGGCTAACATAAAATTACATACATATAGCAAATACACAGTTACAAGTGAAAATAAACACAGATAATTTAATAAAAAAAAATCAGACATAAGAACATGACTAAAATTGAGTTATAAAAATCAGACAAGAGAACATGACTAAAATTAACACTACATAATCACAATTATAAATCGTGCATCTCAAATAGCTGCGGTACCCAGCTTACCTTTTTCAATATGCGAAGTTTGTCAACTAGGAACAAGATTCCACTGAATATAAAACATCTCCAGTTTCACGAAAAAACGAGCAAACGAGCACCATATAGGACGACACACACATTAGCGATGGCTGAGCTACAACCCGGTTGAAATTTGGTCTTTCAATGGGCAAACGAAATGCACTGATGCATGAAAATAATTTTCCTAATTTTAGAGGCCAGGGCAGGCCACAAAACGGTCATGACTAATTAAATGTGCTAAACCATTTTGAAGATGATCCCTCAACTAGCATCCCAACTGTTTCCAGGCTTACTGGTGTTCCAGCAACAAGTGTATGCTCACGAAACCTGTTTGTAGAAGTAGAACTAAATTGTGATCAAAGTGATGTAACTTTACCTACTATTTCAGATTTCAAGAATGTTATCAATTGAAGGTTTGCATCCTTATCATTTTCAAAGGGTGCAGGAGCTGTGCGACGCAGATTTTGGGCCAATACTAGAGTTTTGCCAAATGGAAGAGTATATCTAATGTTCCTACAAGACCAGCTGATAAATTTGTTAGAAGATGTGCCTCTTGATGTGAGAGCAAATATGTATTTCCAGCGCGATGGAGCTCCGGCGCATAGTAGTCGACTCGTACAAGAGTGGTTAAATTAGGCCTATCCAGAACGATGGGTAGGAAGAGGTGGGCCGATAACTTGGCCACCTCGCTCGCCTGACCTAATTCCGTTAGATTATTACTTCTGGGGTAGATTAAAAAGCATCGAAGGAATTCTCGAGAGGAACTGTTAGAGAGAATAAATAATGAAAGTGCTGAATTAAGGCAAAATTCGAAATTAAGAGAGCTTCTCATGCAATAATAAGGCGAGCACGGTTATGCATTAGACAAAATGGCCGTTATTTTGAACATTTGTTGTAGGTAAACAGTGTCTTTCATAGTAAGTGGTTGTATTTTTAAGAAACTTTATTTTTTTTATCAATTCAGTTAGTAGGTATTAGTTTCATTATTATTAGCAGTATTTAGATTACCGTATCATACATGTTTCTATTTAAAAACTGTAACTTTTTTTACGCTTTTATGAATTAATGAAAACATTCCAGATTTTATTAACAAGAGTTTTCGTTTTGTGGAGCTTGACATTTAACTTGACCTGATTTTATTTGCTCAGGTCTGAATTCAATTACGAGGAAAATGCGGGGGTCCAGATTCGATCAATTTAAACATATTATTTTTCATGTCTTGGAGAGGACGATGATGTGGCCCAAGTTGGGGAAATGTCGGAGCGAAATTAGGAGATCCGCAACGGGAAATTAATTAGATTGCTGGAGTTTTTGGATGTCCGTCAAGAAAATAGACATATTTTTTTTCTACATCCAAAAGTACGGAATAAAAGGTAAAACAGGAGTTGATGGCAAGAAACAAAATACAGGGTGTTCCGAAATTAGCGTGCAATAATTTAACTGCGTATTCTAGACCAGAAAATATGACAAAAAGTTTATATAAACATGGGTCCTAAGACGCTTTATTACGAAGTTACAGGGTGTTAGTTAAACTTTAAAGTTTTAATTGTTGTTTTTGTCATCGCTCTTCTAGTTTCTGAGATAATCACTTCAAAATTGGAATAGGGGTAACTGATTATGCTCTTCATAGATAGGCTTACCAACTGGCATTCAAAATCTACAGAAAAGTATTTTACTGGGGTCATGCACCCTTTTAACCCCCCCAAATTTGTTTATCGTACCCCACTGATTTTTTTTTTCTTAAAATTTTTACTCCCTGTTTAATTTGGAAGAAAAGTTGTGCTCTTATATAAACTTCGTATCTATAACTGATTTCGATATATTTGCGAAAATATAGAAACGAAACTTTCCATCAAGCGAGCCCAAAATTCAAATAGTTTTCTTTTTGTAATAGAAAATTATACCAATCGGGAGTTTGCAGATATGCATTTCGTTTATGGCTATTGTAACGGACGAGTACTTGCTGCCCAACGAGAGTATCAACGAAAATATCCCAACCGAAGGCAACCAGGACGAAGGATATTCTCTACCCTTCATAGAAGATTAGCCGAAAATGGAAATTTCCCTAATCGACAGAAGTGAAAATAGCGGGTGTAGGACAGAAATAACTACTTCACATTTGTGAAAGAGCCAACGTTTCGATCTTTATTGAGGTCTTCCTCAGGGCTAAAATAAAATTACATACATATAGCAAATACACAGTTACAAGTGAAAATAAACACAGATAATTTAATTAAAAAAAAAATCAGACATAAGAACATGACTAAAATTGAGTTATAAAAATCAGACAAGAGAACATGACTAAAATTAACACTACATAATCACAATTATAAATCGTGCATCTCAAATAGCTGCGGTACCCAGCTTACCTTTTTCAATATGCGAAGTTTGTCAACTAGGAACAAGATTCCACTGAATATAAAACATCTCCAGTTTCACGAAAAAACGAGCAAACGAGCACCATATAGGACGACACACACATTAGCGATGGCTGAGCTACAACCCGGTTGAAATTTGGTCTTTCAATGGGCAAACGAAATGCACTGATGCATGAAAATAATTTTCCTAATTTTAGAGGCCAGGGCAGGCCACAAAACGGTCATGACTATTTAAATGTGCTAAACCATTTTGAAGATGATCCCTCAACTAGCATCCCAACTGTTTCCAGGCTTACTGGTGTTCCAGCAACAAGTGTATGCTCACGAAACCTGTTTGAAGTAGAACTAAATTGTGATCAAAGTGATGTAACTTTACCTACTATTTCAGATTTCAAGAATGTTATCAATTGTAGGTTTGCATTCTTATCATTTTCAAAGGGTGCAGGAGCTGCGCGACGCAGATTTTGGGCCAATACTAGAGTTTTGCCAAATGGAAGAGTATATCTAAGGTTCCTACAAGACAGCTGATAAATTTGTTAGAAGATGTGCCTCTTGATGTGAGAGCAAATATGTATTTCCAGCACGATGGAGCTCCGGCGCATAGTAGTCGACTCGTACAAGAGTGGTTAAATTAGGCCTATCCAGAACGATGGGTAGGAAGAGGTGGGCCGATAACTTGGCCACCTCGCTGGCCTGACCTAATTCCGTTAGATTATTACTTCTGGGGTAGATTAAAAAACATCGAAGGAATTCTCGGGAGGAACTGTTAGAGAGAATAAATAATGAAAGTGCTGAATTAAGGCAAAATTCGAAATTAAGAGAGCTTCTCATGCAATAATAAGGCGAGCACGGTTATGCATTAGACAAAATGTCGGTTATTTTGAACATTTGTGGTAGGTAAACAGTGTCTTTTATAGTAAGTAGTTGTATTTTTAAGAAAGTTTATTTTTTTTATCAATTTAGTTAGTAGGTATTAGTTTCATTATTATTAGTAGTATTTAGATTACCGTATAATACATGTTTCTATTTAAAAACTGTAACTTTTTATACGATTTTAACCAAACTTTTTTAAGAAGAACTTTGAAACAAGTTTCATTTTAACTGTGATATTCAGACAACACCCTAAAAATTATACTCAGTTGTCATTTTAAATATGTTGGTGCAAATGGGGGTCCAAGATATTTTCCTAAATATCTCGAAAACGGTTAGAAATACGAAGTTCATACAAGAGCACAACTTTTCTTCCAAATTAAACAGGGAGTAAAAATTTTAAGAAACAAACAGTCAGTGGCGTACGATAGAAACATTTGGGAGAGTAAAAGGGGGCCTAACCCCAGTAAAATACTTTTCTGTAGATTTTATCAGTTAACTCTGTTCTAATTTTGAAGTCATTATCTCAAAAACTGGAACAGCGATGACAAAAACAACAATTAAATTTTTAAAATTTAACACCATGTATCTTCGTAATAAAGGCTTTTAGGACCAATGTTTATATAAACCTTTTGTCATGTTTTTTCATCTAGAATACGCAGTTAAATTATTGCACGCTAATTTCGGAACACCCTGTATATGGAGACTCTATAGTGTCTTGTAGTGTGCTTTTAATAAAAAACCTATTTTAAAAAAAATAACGTGGATCTTTATTCATTCACACCCAAGCGCCATGTCCCGGATTACATAAACTTCAAGTTACATGGCATCCTAACCTCTATCTAACTAGGCATGTTCTATTCATCACATCGATATGCGACATCCCCCTTTTTATTAATAATGGTTTAACAACTACTCTACTAGAGTAACCACCTGTGGTATCACATTGTGGTATCACATCAAGGACGCTAGACTAACAGGACGGCCCATTTCCCTCTTTTCCTGTACCCGCGGCGTGACGTCACACTAGTGCTCTGGTGAGATATATCATTAAGAGTTTATTCCGCAGACGCTTAGTTTTTGGCATATGCTGTTTATTCTGTATTGGTTCAAATAACATTTTAGAAGTGTTGATAAGTATGAAAGGCTCTATAAAATAGTAATAATACAAATAGTTGTTATGATTGTGTGGTATCCACAGTATGACAGTGTGATCGCAGACATTAAATATTGTTGCAACTTTCAACATTTTTGTAGAGGCGATATCAAGTTGCTTTAATGTGAGAGTCCTGATAATTCAATGTAAAAGCAGCGAGCAATAAATATTGATCGTGGTCCGTTGCTAATTGCTGGTTGCTTTAGTGTAAGAGCCAGTCGCCTTAGAAGCAATGTAGGTACGTAATACTGAATGTAATACTAACCCAAAAGTTCATTTCGGAAGTTCCTTTCATAATCATTCGCCGTAAAATGTAAAGAGCATATTGCCGAGGTATCTGGATTGAATGTATCACTTCTTTGGCAAAGCTGAATCCACTTGTTTCTTATTTTAAGTGAAAGAGCATCTTTTCTTTTTGTGAAAAAATGAAAAGATATTTGTCCGCCTTCTTTCTTCCACTTGAATTTCTAACATTCAGCAACAGCACAAATCTGACCAGGCATTGTGTACTCGTAATTTTACTAAATCACAACACAGTCGGCACAATCACAGCAACAAGGGAAAAATTAAAAACTTAAAGATGTTTTGATTCAACATCGAGATGTTAAATCAAAAATTCACAGCGTTTTCGGGTGACCGCTCTAGAGCGCCCTGAAACTATTTCCGTCCTTACAATCTTATTAAGAAAACAAATGACAAGAATAGTCTGAGAGAACTTTAGAGCGGCCACCCGAAACGTTATTAAAAAAATTGCAGCGTCGATGATGGCCACGGGGCTCGGGAAATAATGACGTCATTATCGCTCCCAAGTCCGCACTAAGCTGACGTCACGATTTTGGGCTCATGTTGTTTAAATGGCAGTGGACCGTCCTGTTCTGTTTACCGTCCTTGGTATTACATCACACAAAGAGTCTAGAATCAAATGCGACCTTGGAAACTCACTAAACCCTACTACTTCTCCGGTTAACCGGTAACCAATGTCTTCTTTTCTGAATATTACACTCCTAACGCAAATTCAGGTCTTTTCTAGTAGACTTATCATAATGCTCTTTATCATTAAGTCTATTTTTCCTAGCGTCACTATCACTTATTCTAAAATTTCTTTGAAGAATCTTAGCAGACGTGGACACAATCATTTTGATTATTCTTGAGTAAACTAACTCAGCAGGAGATATTTGGGTTCCTGACAGAGGAGTATTCCTATATTCTAATAATGCCAAACACACATCACTATTTGACTAATAACTCTTGCGCAATCAGTTTTTGCAAATACCAACGACCTTTTCTGCCAAGCCATTTGATTTAGATTTAGGATATCTTAGGTTTGATGTTATAATTTTCACTAGCAAATTTATGAAATTCCAAACTACTAAAGGGGTTATTATCCGACACAAATACTAGAGGTAATCCAAATGTTATAAATATTCTTTTTATGTGGTTGATAATTTCAGTAGATGTTTTTTTTCAACTCATGTAGTTCAATTCAATTTGTTGTCAACCACCACTAAATAATTGCGACTCCAAAAATACAAAATATCAGCTCCAACCTTTTCAAAAGGAATGCTGGGTCTATCATGCTGAATTAGAAGCTCATTGGGAGGGTTTTTAGAATATTTTAAACATATTTATATATGCATAGTACAGGCCAAAAGAGAATTTTTCTGGCGCGAGCCTTTTCAATGCCTAGTAGTCTTCTCATTTTCGAAGGGACAACTAGTCTATCATTATGAAGCAATAAAAAATAATCTTTAACACATAAATCATTTCTCAACTTATAATACTTATTAAGTTCACAGTGATTTAAGCCACGTCTATTAGGCCACGACTCTAAACAAAAGTTTTTAACTTTGGTTATAATTTCATCATCCTTACTTGCGATTTGTAACTCTTTAAGTCTCTCATTAGAAATTGAAAGATGTATGTCTAACAAATGAACTACTTCTACCTCTGGAGTGTTATTGTCATTCTTCTTAATAAAAGAACGTGAAAGTAGGTCAGCTATATACATAAACTTTCCTGGTAAGTATTCAATCTCTACATTATAGCTGAGCAACTTTAATTTTAAACGCTGAATTATACTTGAAACTTTATAAAAATCTTTCTTAGAGATTGAAACTAGTTGAAGATGATCAGTTTTAACAGTGACTTTTCTATCATAGACAAAATTGTGAAAAGTATTCAACGCATAAAAAATTGCTGGGAGTTTCTTATCAATTTGTGGCTATTTACATTCTGTTTCCGCTAAACTCCTTAAACAAAATGCTATTGGCTGTCCTAACTGGAGTAAACATCCACCAATACACGACTTACTAGCACCAGTCTGAATTTCGATATTTACATTAGAATTACATTTTCTAAAATTTGGTATTTTAGTAATTAAACTCTTAATGCTGTTTAAGGTATTAGAGTGCTCACCAGTCCAGCTCCAAGAAACACCCTGTTTAATAAGTTCTCTAAGAAGGAGACATCAATTCAGACAAGTTGGGAATATATTTTGTAAGATAGTTATACATACCAATCATCCTTAATAAATCCTTCTTATTTTCAGGAATTTCTAGAGCTAAAATAGGTTCAATATATACTGGATCAGACCTCATACCTTGCTCAGAAAATTTTTTATAAATTAAAAACATTAAAATTTTAACCTCCTTAAGCTTAAATTGTACATTATTAGGATTAAATTTGATACCAAACTCCCTAGCTCTCTCTATGACACGCTTTAGCAATTTATCATGAGCTTTTTCATTATCAGTTGCTATTATAAAATTATCAATATAGATGCCTATATTTAAATCACCAAAAATTTTTTCATTAGCTTTTTGAAATACCTCTGGAATAATGTAACATCCGGACAGATTGGAGCAGATTTTATTAACTCATTTACTAACTTTGAAATTTCAGCAACTCCTTTACACTTTTCTTTTGGTTCTATCCATACTATTTCAAAAACATGCAAATATTATCATCTTCTTAAACAATTTCCTTCTATAAAGAAATTTGCTAATACACCAAGCAGTGTTAAATATTCAACTGAGTATTTCATCACTACTAAAGGACAACCAATTTCTTCAAGGGCACGATGCTTACCTGCTGAAAACTCAATATAGCAAAAAAAGAGATACAAATTATTTTGGACAATGGTATATGTCGTCCATCTTCCAGCCCATGGGCTAGCCCTCTCCATTTGGTTCAGAAAAAGTCTGGTGTGTGGAGACCTGTGGGGGACTATCGCCGCCTAAACTTCGTTACACTGGAGGATAAATATCTCGTTCCAAATTTGCAAGATTTTACTCATATTTTGGAAGGGAAAACTATTTTTACGACACTGGATCTTGTTCGAGCTTACCACAAAATCCCCTTAGACCCTTCATCAATTCCTAAGAGTGTTGTCATTACTCCATTTGGTCTTCTCGAATTCACACGCATGCAATTTGGCCTTAAAAATGCAGCACAAAGCTTTCAACGTTTCATACATGAAGTTTTTGGACATTTACAATTCTGTTTTTCTTACATTAATGATATACTTATTGCTTCATCTGATGAGCAAGAACATCTACATTATTTACAGCTGATTTTTGAACGCTTGGATAAATATGGATTGGTTATTAATCAGGAAAAGTGTGTGTTTGGTAAAGATAAAGTCAAATTTTTGGGACATCACGTTTCAGCTAAAGGTGCCAGGCCATTATCTGATCGTTTCACTGCCATTTTGGAATACCCACTACCAAGGTATGCTGCTGATCTTCGCAGATTTTTGGAAATGATCAATTTTTATCGCCGTTTCTTGGTCAACGCTGCTGAGCACCAGGCTGTGTTGCATGGTTTGCATAACCATGCTAAAAAGAATTAAAAAAAACCTCCTAAGTGGTGAAATGCACTGACTGCTCTTCAGGAATGTAAAAGTGATTTGGCCAATGCAGCTTCACTAGTACACCCATCAGCAACCGCTCCTTTCTCTTTAATTGTCGATGCTTCCAATACTGCTATGGGTGCAGTAGTCGAGCAACTCGAACAGGGTGTATGGAAACCAATTAGTTTCTTTTCTAGGAAGTTTACTTTAGCTCAAACTAAATATAGCACATACGATAGAGAACTGCTTGCTATATTTTCAGCAGATAAATATTTTTGCTACCCATTGGAAGCAAAATCCTTTACTATTTTTACTGCGTTTACGCGCGTTTTTTCCCTGTTTTCAAGGAGCGGGAATACGAAGTCTAATAAAACTACGAGCCTTTTTAATTCCGGTTAAAATTACTTAAAGTTAGACTCTATAGTGTCGCATATCGATGTTATGACCACAGTCGAATCATTCAACGTCGGAAAGAATGGGAGATCACTTCACGCATTGCCTTTGATAGAAATTCCATTGGACCACGGGAAAACACTTTAGATTGTACCTATGCTATGGTTTAAGCTGCGTAACTTAAAAGTGGTCGTCAGAGATTTATTCGTATACTTTAGCCTAAATCTTGTCTTTCAGAAATTCCTATAGTTAAGCACTCTCATTTATTTGAAACCGTGCCCTCAATTTAAATGCGGTCTGTACACCGCGAGCCTCAAATGAAAAAGTTCGCTTAGGGTTAAACTTGTTTTTACAAGCTTTACCGCCTCGAGTGCGAGGGCGGCAAAGCTTGATGTGCAATATTACGGTTTTAGTCATCAGTTTGCACATATTCCCTGTTTTAGATTTATACTCAATATCCCTGCAGAGGCACCAGTAAAATTTGTTATTTTTTGCTTCTAAGTAAAGTTAATAACTCCAGAAAACAATTAGCTAAAACTCGTCGATGCCTTGCGCTAACAATAAGAAAACTTTCGGATATTTCTAAATATAGACTCATTATTAATTTGAGAAACGCTTAAAATCATTTCTCTTTCTTGCAATCCGCTCGATAGTACACCTGATCCATTAATTTTCTGAAGTTTTAATCGTCTTTCCAGGAGAAACAAAGTGAATAGACCTTTTTCTGTTCGACGTTATGTTCTAAACGGTGGATAGTTAATGGAGGTTGCTCCAATTCTTGTGGCAGGCTATAATATATTAATTTGCCAAAAAAAAAAAAGAAAATTTTGTAAACCCCTATTGTGTCATTCAGAGCTAGAGATTTTGACCCTTTTCAAAAAAATAGTCAAACTATAAGTGTTGTGTGCAAGAAAAAACCCGTGAAAAAAATTATGACGATAAAGTATGTTGTACAACTAATTGGATTATCCTGGGCCCAAAAGTCTTTTAATTATACATCGACGAAGGGAGGTCCTTAACTTTTGGTAATTAAAGCGCGTTTTTTCTCTCTTTTCAAGGAGCGGGAATGCGAAATCAGGATTCGGCATATTAAATCAATTTTTATGGGTTCAATTTAGCCCAGTAGGTTTTAATTAGCCTTGTTCTTGAAATATTATCTTGTTAAGTGGGGACAGCTTCTTTATTTCGGTTTAAAGTTAAGTTTTAATAACTCATTTATATTCTCTATTAAAAAAGGAAAAAATACAAATTTACTGTATCTGAAAAAAAAACATTGCTCTGGTAGGACAGTAAGGGCGCCAGCATAGGCCAAACAAACAAGTGCCTGTTAAACCCTCATAAACTATCATAATTTAAGGATAAAAATTATCCCAACCGAACTACCTTTAACTCACCTAGTCCTTAAAGTAAACCTCAATTTCAGTGAAAGGAAACGGGAGGGAAACTATTAAAACTACGAGCCTTATTAATTCCTGTTAAAATTACTTAAAGTTAGACTCTATAGTGTCGCATATTGATGTTATGATTGCATCCCTAGTTAGATAGAGGTTAGGTTGCCATATAATTTGAAGTTGATGTAATCCGGGATTTGGCGCTTGGGTCTGAATGAAAAAAGATTCACGTTTTTTTATGAATGGTTTTTTATTGAAAGCACACTACAAGACATGGTGTCAAATTTACTAAAATAATAATAATAATAAGTGTGCAGTGGAGTAATAATAAGTGTATAGTATAGTCTGTACAGTGAATAATAAAACTGAGAATGGAGGGTATTTTCAAACCACCCAGGAATCTGGTTTTTGACTAGCATGTCCATATAAATTTGGATAATTTTCTAAGAAGCCCTTTTTACTACCTACTTTTGGGTGAAGCCTCATCCACTTTTTTGCCCGATTCGTTCATTGTTGGAGAAAGAATTTCGCAGCACTCGATAAGAATTGAAATAATTCTTATCCAATGACATTTTCATGTTAAAAGCAAAAAACGATTTTCAGAATATCATACACTAATACTTAGAGACAAACACATTAATAGGTATAATTTTTTGCATTTCATAATTTCTAAGGCTTTATTTTTTAGAGTTCTGAAGAAAGCAGCAGAGAAGTTGCCGAAACGTCAAATAGGTCGATTCGTCCGAGCCCTTTCTAGGGTAAATTATTATTCGTAGTAATTTTACTGTGAGTAGTGCGAAATTCTTTCTCCAAGAACGAACGAATCGGGCAAAAAAGTGGATGAGGCTTCACCCAAAAGTAAGAAGTAAAAAATTAACTATTCGCCTCAAAGATTTAGGAGTTATCTACAACAAATCCTAGATATCTATATGAGGGCTACAGGACTGGCTAAGAAAGATGAGGAAAATAAAGTGGCCATCTTTTTGAACTTAGCAGAGGAAGAAGCACAAAAGAAGTTCATGATCTTCTCAATGACAGAAGCTGATAAAAAAAAGTTTGATTTATTTGTATATTATTGTAAGCCCATGCTTAATGAGACCTATGATCGATACCAATTTTCCATCAGGACACAAGTTGAGGGTGAAAGTTTTGATCATTATATCACAGAGGTAAAAATGTTCGCATCTGTGTGTAACTTCAAAGAAATGGAGGACTGTCTAATAAGTGACAGGATATTTAGTGGTGTATTGGATTTGTCGCTTCAAGAAAAGTTTCTGTAACAGCCGAGGCTGACTGCTAAACAATTTGAAAATATCTGCAGATCTACCGAAATTAGTTATCAACAAGTTAAGGACTTTAAAAATGAGAAAGAAGTTGATTCCTTAAGAGTAGGAATAAGAAGCAAGCTAGGAAGCAAGGGTGATCCAAGTAAGAAGACGGACAGAATAGATAACAACCGGGAAGGAACACAGGTTAGCGACACTTGTAATTGCTTAAAATGTGGTCATAAACATAAGAAACAAAGCTGTCCAGCATGTGGTAAGTTATGTTCAATCTCTTCAAAGTCAAATTATTTTGTAGTAGTTTGTTTGAGAGAAACAAGATATTTAATAGTAATACTAGAGGTCAAAATAGAGGTAATAGGAATATTAGAGGAAATTTTGGTAATCGGAATGTATATGCTGTTCAATATTCTGTCGATAGCTCTGGTCCTAATAATGAGATGCCATTTATAGATGAACTAACATTAAAAGTTGATAGTATTATAGTGGTGGTTTGCTCTTCACATCACTCTTCCACCATATTCACTTTTATTTCGATTATAGTTTCAACAAATACATGTTAATTATAATTTTTAAGAGAACAAAAATAATTTTTTATTCAAGAGAATTCTAATACCAGTGTTTGTGTGTCACACGACGTAACGACAGAATTGAAAGCCAACTGACAACTCATTGATGTCGTTGACAGTGTTGACACCACAATACTCTCCCTCGAATAACGGCGTATATAAATAAAATATGTTAAAAACTACACTAGTACAACAGAGACAACAACGAGGTATATACAGTACATACCAGAACCTAGCACTAATACAACGAATACAAACTAAAACTGGAACATTATAAATACCAAATTGATATTACCTACAATGAATAGTTTAAACTATGAACACATTCCTAAATTCTAAGCTTAATTACAAATTAAGAATACATGAGGAAATCAATAAGCAATTATTGTAACAGTTAATCATAATAGATATGCTCTAAACGAAAAGTAACATGTTTCCTAATCTTAACTTTCCTTGAAAGAGAAAAAATCCTGCAAGCTAATTTGGCATAATTATGATCATGTGATATGCAATCATTGGGCAGTAAAAAGGCTGGCTTAAGGCGGTCTTTGGAAATATTAACATTCCTACCACTACATGAAATAGTAAAATATTTGTCGTGACGATCAATAATGCGGTAAGATCCGACGTAAGGTGGTTGCAGTGGCTTCTTTACTACATCCCTCCGTAAAAAAAAACATGAGAACTTTTGTTTAACTCTGGTGAAACAAAAATTCTTTGTCTAGAATGATGAGTATCAGGCTTGGGTCTATATGTCGCAATTTTCTGTTTCAACTGCTGAAGAAAAGAAGTGGGTTCTGAATTAAGGAAAGATGATTGAAAAAATTCTCCAGGGAGACGCAAAGTCGTTCCACAAACAACCTCGGAAGGTGAAACGCCTGCATCTTCTCTAATTGTACAACGAAAACCTAGAAGAATAGTTGGGAGTACTTCAGTCCAGCGTTCGGTAGCATGCGCCATAATAACAGATTGCAATGTATGATGCCATTGCTCAATCTTCCCATTACACTGGGGATGATAAGGGGAGGAACAAACTCTTGAACAACCCATGAGTAATGCAAGTGCATTAAAAAGGCTGCTTTCAAGTTGTCGTCCTTGGTCAGTAATTATCCCAGCAGGAACACCGAAACGACAAATCCACTGTGAATAAAAAGCTGAAGCTACAGTCTCAGCTGATATATTTGCTAGTGGAATAGCTTCAGTCCAGCAAGAGAACCGGTCGATACAAGTTAAACAATATGAATAACCTTGAGAAGATAGAAGTGGACCTATTATGTTTAAATTTACAACCTGAAAACAGTCAAGTGGCAACTGAAGTTTTTGTAAGGGTGTGACAGTATGCTTGTGTATTTTTGCTTTCTAGCAATTAACACAAGATCTTGTCCACTCACATATGGCCTTTTTCATTGATGGCCAAACAAATCTACATGATATTAGTTTGTTTTGTGGCCCTGATGCCAGGATGAGACAAACCGTGCAATTTAGACAAAAAAGGGCCTTCGAAAATTCTGTGGTACAAAAGGTCGTATTTTTGAGTTGTGAACATCACAATAAACTGACGAAGTGGTGTCTCTGAATTTGTGATGTTATACGTTTTGAGCAAAAAAGTCGATTAAGGCACAAGACGTGCTTTTGAGTCGGAGCGCGACTTGGAGGAATTGCCGGAGTTAAGTAATTTTTTAGCTTTCTTGGAGAATCGTTGCTTGATATTGGAAAATCTAGGTAGCACTGGAAAGGCTACAAGCAGAGTTTGCCCAAGACCAAAACCTCCATTGAGAACATCCTTGCTTACCCAGACGAACCCGACTTCGAATCTTGCAATTTTGTTTTTTGTAATGATAACTCCCATAAAATTTACTCTTGTGGCACAGTGTTTTGATCCCCTTGGTTTATTAGCTCCTATTACGATTACTGGAAAACTCTTTATACAAAAGCTGGCTGATGGAGATGGACTGGGATACTCTTGTCACGGATAGGTCGCTTTTGAATAAATGATTTGAATATATTAATACACTTCCTTTGTTGGGTACTCTGAAAATTCCGAGGTCTTACTTCTTGGATAAGGCAATCAAAAGTATCGAACTTGGATGGATTTTCAGACTCAAGCATGAGCGCGTACGCTGCTTGTGTTTATTTGCGCACCACGTATATGAATGGGGCCATATCCTGTTGCTTGGTCTCGGCGAAAACTCGAGCTGCCCCGCTTAAAACAGTATCCCTACCCCGCTTGGAACTGTGTGGTATGGTTCTTCTGTCTCAGCTCATAAACAAACTTGTGGAAATATTTAAGGACCAATTTGTGTTGGATGAAGTTATTCTTTGGAGCAATTCTCAGATCGCATTAGTTTGGATAGCATCGGGATGGGTGGGATAGCATCCCACCCATCCCGATGGTGTATATTTTTAGTTAATCGCGTTTCTTTAATACAGAAACTAACCCTAAATTTTAAATGGCAGTACGTTAAGTCTGAACTAAACCCGCCTGACTTACCTACGAGAGGACTACCCTCTGCTGAACTTCAGAAAAATGATCTATGGTGGCATGGAACTGGGTTCCTAAGAGATCTCAACTTTGATCTAAAAAATTTCGACGACTTCTTCGCTATTCAGTACTTGCCTGAAGCAAGAATTGTTAACTTATCCGCAATTGATTCGAGTGACGAAGACATATTTTGGTTGGAATTTTTTGATTCATTTTTAAGTTTCACTAGATGTCAACGTACTCTAGCTTACGTGTTTAGATTCGTCAGAAATATTAGACATAGGGACTCGGCTGAGACCGGCACTTTGACTGTGACTGAGCTACACAATGCGACAACAAAGATAGCAACAACTCTGCAAAGACTGTATTTCGGGAAAGAACTTATGGAAATTGAGAAGGGTACTCATTTGAGCAATAAGTGTAATGCTAGACAATCCATTCGTTGATACTGAGGGACTGTTGAGACTGGGAGGAAGACTCGAACAGGCTGAAATACCTTATTCACAAAAACACCCAATTTTGTTGCCTTCACGAAATAGAGTGGTGAGGATGATGTTGCCTTGTGAGCATGTTCGCTTGGGTCATGCCGGAGCGCAAACCGTGTTATCGAATTTCAGGCTGCGATTCTCGCCTTTGGATGGGCTGTATGCAATCAAGAAGGTAATCAGGGAGTGTTCAAATTGTTTTCGATTTACAGCTCGATCGTCTCAGCAGATGATGTCTGATCTTCCGCCCGAGAGAGTTAATGTTTCAAGATGTTTTAGCAGGGTAGGAGTAGGCTACGGTGGTTCTTAGCTTCTGAAATCTTCAAACTTACAAAAGGCTCCACTGGTTAAGGCGTACATCGTTATATTTGTGTGTTTGGCCACAAAGGCTATTCATCTTGAGTTGGTGACTGGACTTTCCACAGATCAGTATAATATGACATTGAAGCGGTTTATTGCCCGTAGAGGTAACCCGACACTGATTTACAGCGACAATGCAACCAATTTTTTGGGTGCAAATAAGCAATTAAAGGAACTTGGAGATTTCTTTCAACGGTCTGAACATATAAATTAGATTAAAGACTTCGCTTCTCTGAACCAAATCCAGTTTAAGTTTATTCCACCACGAAGCCCGCTTTGGGGAGGTATATGGGAGGCTGCTATTAAAAGCGCGAAGTACCATTTAATTAGATTGGTTGGTGATTCAAAGTTAACCTTTGCTTGAAAAACTTTACACAGTCTTACCCGACTGCGCTGACCCCTCGCCATTTCTTAACCGGAGCCGCACTAGTCCTCATGTCCAGAAAAAGACTTCACCTCAGTTTCCGAAAATCGCTTAACACTTCTCAAGAGAATCAGCCAAATATAGCAAACATTTTGGAAACGTTGGTCTACGGATTACCTAAACAGACTCCAAAATAGGCCTAAGTGGTATCACCCTTACCCCAACCTAACTGAAGGTACAATGGTTCTCCTAAAAGAAGACAACATGTCACCTTGAAAAATGAGGGCAGTGAAGACTTCTACTGGAGTGTTTGCTCGAAGCATTGCTAAGGTTTGTCCACTTCCACTTCAGGACTCACAAGTAGAATCTTGTCTAGAATAGAATTTCTCCTTGCTTTTGGTTCTCTGTTTTCTTTTATAAATTGAAGTTAGGTACTTCAACGGTGGGGAGTATGTTGCTAGAAAACTCTCTTAGCATCAGGGAAATGCTTTATAAATTATCCGTTGCCTCAGTTCAAAGAGAGCCGCGTAGCGCTTAACGCTTTTACCCGCTCTTTTGCCCCACCCCCTTTCGTCTGGAAGACGTTGCTGCGCGCCTGCGTGTCACGTAGTCAGTCGGCCAGGGAAAGTTGACTGAGCAGGTGCTCACCCCGCTCGATAGCACGATCGATATTATTACGATTTACTTAGTTTTTTCCCCCAGCCGCACCACATTTAGTCAGCGATTCTCACCCCAAGCCCATACACTCAAGCTGTTTGGTATTAGTCTCAGTGTGATTTCTTCAGTGGTTATTCCAGCCAAACCCCCAGTTTAGAGAAGAGCACTTCCCAGGATTTGTTGCTGATCCGGGACCTCTTTTTTTGTTGTTTTCTGTGTTGATATTAAAAGAGCGCGGTTTCCCAGGCTGGTTAAACATGGAGAAGCAGAGCAGATCTCAAGGTACGTCACGTAGCTGATTTAGTAGAACACTCTATTGGAAGAAAAACTCTCTAAAGGCTGACAACTTCTCCCAACTTATAAAAATTGTAGTTTTAACTTGTTTTGTAATTTTTCATCTATTATGTAGTAGTTGAAATAATATTTAGCCAAGTGGTTAAAGCGCCTTTACGGAAAATAGTTTTGCGTAGAAAACCTGAATATTTAAGAAGGAAAACTCAGGTCAAGGGATTTTGTAGTTTAACTTGTTGTTTTTTTTGTATTAACTTTTGTGTTTTTATTTAATTAATATTTGCGGTGTTGTTGTAAATAAGTACATATAACCTATAAAGCGTTGTTCTTTGCTGTTTACGCCGTTACGTTGTTTTGTCGTGCCCTTATCTCATCTAAAGAGAGGGATATTATTTTTTTTTTTGAAATAAATAGATTTTTTTGTAAATTACTTAGCTTTGAGTTTTGTATTGTCCCTGCAGACAACAGACAGTACAGGGCGGATAAAAATAATCACCCTTTTTCAAACAGTTCATTTGCCGCACCGGTATTTGCATACTTGTGCACTCTAGTTGTTCACGACTACCTGGCAGGTGAGTTGTAGAATTAAAACAAACTTCTTTCTCATTTTCAATGTTCTTAACATATTGATGACTCATTTCGGCAGCTCTGCTATGCATATTTTCAAATTGTTTAGCAGTCAGCTTCGGCTGTTGCAGAAACTTTTCTTGAAGCGACTTGAAGTCCAATACACCACTAATTATCCTGTCGCTTAGTTAAGTTACACACAGATGCTGACATTTTTACCTCTGTGATATAATGATCAAAACTTTCACCCTCAACTTGTGTCCTGATGGAAAATTTGTATCGATCACAGGTCTCATTAAGCATGGGCTTACAATAATATATAAATAAATCAAATTTTTTTTTTATCAGCTTCTGTCAATGAGAAGGTCATGAACTTCTTTTGTGCTTCTTCCCCTGCTAAGTTCAAAAAGATGGCCACTTAAGTTTCCTCATCTTTCTTAGCCAGTCCTGTAGCCCTCATATAGATGTCTAGGATTTGTTGTAGATAACTCCTAAATCTTTGAGGCGGAAAGTTAATTTTTTACTACTTACTTTTGGGTGAAGCTTCATCCACTTTTTTGCCCGATTCGTTCGTTGTTGGAGAAAGAATTTCACACTACTCACAGTAAAATTACTGCGATTATTTCACTCATCCATATTATTGCTATGGAGCAAAATAGGTATTAATAAGCGGTAATTCGATAATGTTCTTAAAAATTACAGCGGTAATTTCACGTCAATGGAATGAACCATAAAACCTTAATCAATGTCGTTGTCTGACTGACATATTTAAGGTGACGTCCGAATATTCTAACACTACTTATTTATTTCTTAATAGTATTTTTGATGCGCGAAATAATCTCACTAAATACCGCTCGAGCTTTAAAATGAACCAGATAATTTTTCACTCTGGCATGTTTTCCTTGCAAATTGCACTCGTCCTAAAGGACTCGTGAAATTATGGAAAACATGCAAACCTGAAAAATTATCGGTCATTTTAAAGCTCTCGTGGTATTACCCCCGAATAATAATTTACCCTAGGAAGGGCTGGGACGAATCGACCTAGTTGACGTTTCGGCAACTTCTCTGCTGCCTTCTTCAGAACTATCTAAAAAATAAAGCTTTAGAAATTATGAAATGCAAAAAATTATACCTATTAATGTGTTTGTCTCTGAGTATTAGTGTATGATATTCTGAAAATCGTTTTTTGCTTTTAACATGAAAATGTCAATTCTTATCGAGTAGTGTGAAATTCTTTCTCCAACAACGAACGAATCGGGCAAGAAAGTGGATGAGGCTTCACCCAAAAGTAGTAAAAAGGGCTTCTTAGAAAATTATCCACATTTATATGGACATGCTGGTCAAAAACCAGATTCCTGGGTGGTTTGAAAATACCCTCCATTCTCAGTTTTACTATTCACTGTACAGACTATACTGTACACTTATTATTACTCTACTGCAAACTTATTATTATTATTAATATTTTAGTAAACTTGACACCATGTCTTGTAGTGTGCTTTTAATAAAAAACCAATCATAAAAAAACGTGAATCTTTATTCATTCAGACCCAAGCGCCAAATCCCGGATTACATCATCTTCAAGTTGCATAGGTTTCGTGCACGTGACGTCACAATTTGAACCTGGGGGTATGACAACATAACCTCACCCATTTAAAATACATGTAAATGAACGATATCTTTGCATTTAATTACATTCTTTTCAATTATCTTAAATCGAATGAAACTTACATTTTGCTGGAGGCCTTCTAGATTCATCATTCTTGACAGTGAAGCAAAAAAGAATTACCTTTATGCCGAAAAAAGTGGTAAGGAGAGCAACATTTTGTGGACTAGACCTACCACCAATTACCACCAACCTTTTTATGCCTCAAAACTACTTCAAGTTCAGACAATGGAGCATGGAAATAGAAGTTTGGCCTTTTCCAGTAGATTCTATTGCCATAAAATAAAAGGTATAATATGATTACTTGGTTAGAAGCTGGAATAAGATATTTAAACATTTGTAGGTGTGAATTCTAAGTCATATAGGCCCTAGACTTGAAGATCGTGCACCAAATCCAAATAAGTTAAGAACTTTTGTGTCTGCAAGGAAATAATTATAAAAAAAATTTGATGGGTGTGATCAGAAATAGATAACACGAACTATAACAGTTTGAAATACTCGAAACCTTTTTATGCCTCAAAACTACTTCAAATTTAGACAAACGAGCATGGAAATAGAGGTTTCCCAATAGATTTTAGTGCCATAAAAAGTAGAAAAGAGTGGATTGTGAAAATGTATAATGTGATTACTTGGCTGGAAGATGAAAAAAGATATTTAGACACTTGTAGATGTGAATTCTGAGTCATATATGCCCTAGACTTGGAAATCTTGCAACAAATCCATATAAATCAAGCACTTTTATGTCTACGAGGAAATAATTGTCGAAAAAATTTGGTGATTACTGTGGTCAGAAATAGATAACACTTGACCTGTGCGGTGATAAATTAAGGCAAAACTATTTTTAAGATGTATTTAGAATAAATTGTAAATGTTGCTCCACAATTTAATATAAAAACAATATTACTTTAGAGGTTATAATTGTTTATCGAAGAATTTAAAACAAACCTGTCTGTTAATGGAACACATTTTATTATAACAAACACTTATTCAAAGATTTTCTTCAATACAATCTCACTGATACTAAGTAAATATGTTTAAGAATATATGTCACAAAGCCCTTTTGCTATATTCTTTTTAATATATCTTTGTCCTTTTGTTGCGTTACATACTACTTATATGGAATGGCTTCTGTTTCCTTACTTGGCTATTTATTTGTAATTTCCATACTCTACATCAACAATAAAGCTATTAAGATATTAAAAACATAACTCCAGTTAACCAATTACAAACAAAGAGCAAAAATAATATGATTGGAACTGTATGTTAAGCATCAATGAGGGTATAATTCTGTACTTAAGCATCTACTTAGTAATATTGTATCCTCCTTGGTCTTGGTTAAGTTAAGCACTATGAAGACAGGCATTGCAAAGTAGAAACCAACAAAATTCTGATTTCAGCATTTCTTATTCCTAAAATATTTGGAGTTGAAATAATGGGCTTCTTAAAAGTTGTTCCAATCACGAAATGCTCAGATATCAATAGTGTGATTTGAAAGTACATTTTTAAACTGTACCTGAAGCAGATTAGGGTCTGTGTAGGCAGAATCTGCAAAGTTCCAATTTTATGTAATTCCTGTACAGTTATGAAGCAATGTTACCCAATAACTCCGACCTGGATATGGGAAATGTATTGCTTGGAACAACTCACTTTTGTTTTAGGGTAAATATCTTAACAAATATTATAAAAAAACGGATTTATATGCAGGAAGGCAGATTTTTTCTATTTACGTCAATGTAATTTTTTGAGGTTGTTTTACCACCAAGTTCGATGACAGGTCACGTGCTGCACGAAACCTATAGCAACCTAACCTCTATCTAACTAGTGATGCTCTATTCATAACATCTATACGCGACACTATAGAGTCTAACTTTAAGTAATTTTAACCGGAATTAATAAGGCTCGTAATTTTAATAGTTTTCCTCCGGTTTCCTTTCACTGAAATTAAGGTTTACTTTAAGGACTAAGTGAGTTAAAGTTAGTTCGGTTGGGATTTTCCTTAAATTATGATGGTTTATGAGGGTTTAACAGGCGCTTGTTTGTTTATTCTATGTTGGCGCCCTTACTGTACTACCAGAGCAATATTTTTTTTAAGATACAGAGAATTTGTATCGTTTCTTTTTTTTATAGAGAATATAAATGAGTTACTAAAACTTAACTGTAAACCGAAATAAAGAGGCTCTCCCCACTTAGCAAGATAATATTTCACGAACAAGGCTAATTAAAACCTACTCGGCTAAATTGAACCCATAAAAATTGATTTAATATGCGGGACCCTGACTTCGCATTCCGGCTCCTTGAAAACAGAGAAAAAACGAGCTTTAATTACCAAAAGTTAGGGACCTCCCTTCGTCGATGTATAATTAAAAGACTTTTGGGCCCAGGATAATCCAATTAGTTGTACAACATCGGCTGGCTTTGTCGCAAGCTCCCGAACGACTTCTCTAAAACTGTAACTTTCGGGTCATTGCTTGAGTGAACTACGCCCTCCTCTTAATGAGGACCCAGTCGGATTTTTCGATTAATTGTTAAAATTTTAATGGAGTTTTTTTTTTGCGGGGAAATTGAAAATTACCTTGCATTAGTGGGTGATTTATGGTGGTCGGTTTTGCTTCTGGAATGGTAATTTAATTAAGATCCTCAACGCAAATGTGAGCTCTTATGGTTATGGCGATTACTCAGCTAATCACCATAAATAAAAAATTATCCCAGATAAGTGTTATTGCCTTTATCGTCATAATCATAATCACGGGCCTTTTCTTGCACACAACACTTATAGCTTGACTATTTTTTTGAAAAGGGTCAAAATCTCTAGCTCTGAATGACACAATAGAGGTTACAAAATTACAAAATTTTCTTTCTTTTTTTGGCAAATTAATATATTATAGTCTGCCACAAGAATTGGAGCACCCTCCATTAACTATCTACCGCTTAGAACATAACATCGAACAGAAAAATTCTATTCACTTTGTTTCTCCTGGAAAGGCGATTAAAACTTCAGAAAATTAATGGATCAGGTGTAGTATCGAGCGGATTGCAAGAAAGAAAAATGATTTTAAGCGTTTCTCAAATTAATAATGAGTCTATATTTAGAAATATCCGAAAGTTTTCTTATTGTTAGCGCGAGGCATCGGCGAGTTTTAGCTAATTGTTTTCTGGAGTTATTAACTTTACTTAAGCAAAAATCACAAATTTTACTGGTGCCTCTGCAGGGATATTGAGTATAAATCTAAAACAGGGAATATGTGCAAACTGATGACCAAAACCGTAATATTGCACATCAAGCTTAGCCGCCCTCGCACTTAAAAGTACATCCCCTTTCCACATAATATTTGAATAATGTTTGACGGAGGCGGGAAAGCTTGTAAAACAAGTTTAACCCTAAGCGAACTTTTTCATTTGAGGCTCTCGGTGAACAGACCGCATTTAAATTGAGGGCACGGTTTCAAATAAATGAGAGTGCTTAACTCTAGAAATTTCTGAAAAACCAAATTTAGGCTAAAGCCTACGAATAAATCTCTGACGACCACTTTTACGTTACGCAGCTTAAACCATACCATATGTACAATCTAAAGTGTTTTCCCGTGGTCAAATGGAATTTCTTAATAATATTTCGTCTACAGTTGCGGCAGTCACTATAAAAGGCAATGCGTGAAGTGATCTCCCATGCTTTCCGACGTTGATTGATTCGACTGTGGTGAGCTCCGTGGTATTTAGTCCCCAACCATCGTGCTGCAGTCTGCATTTAGAAACGTAATTTCCTCCTTCCTGTTGAAATTGTTGTCGTGTTTAAAGATCTCAATGGCCTCTCTTGTTAGTCTCGGATAAAAACGCTGCGATTGATATAAGATATCCACCTCGTTGAAAAGAATGTCGTGAACTTCGGAGAGAGCGTGCTCTGCTGCTGCTGACTTTTCAGTTCATCTCAGCCTGAAACTTCTCTTGTGTTCCGTAATCCCAAAACTGCATTGCCAATGTAAACCGAGTCACAGCTGTATGGACCGCGGTAAACTCCGGGTGGCGATAGGAGATCTCTGCGGTCTTTGGCAGATCTCAACCTCTGTTGTATTGTACGAGTGGGTTTAGACACAGTTTTAGCAATGTGCTTTTCCAGTTGCCTTCCGATCTTGTCTGTTATTTTGTGGAAATATGGTAGACTGGTCAATCCGCGTTTTTCTTTATCTTCTCCCGTTGTTCTTTCCCTGAGCTCTACATTCTTTGGACGCACAGCTCTCACGAACCACACACTTGTTAAATCTTAGTTTCTAATTTTTTAATTGTTCATGCCCTATTAGTTTGTAGTAGTACGTAATTGCGTAACTCTGTTAACAGCGGCAACGCCGCCTTAATTACTTTGTCTCTCGAAAGAAAATGGTGGTCGATGAAAGGATGTGAAAAACCCGTGTCTTGAGCAAAGCTGTATGTTCTGTCCATTAATTCGAAGAAAAACAACAAAAGCGGTGGTGTTATTTCAACCATCATACCGGAAGAAGCACCAACACTTGTTGTATATGCTTCATTTCTCGTTCCCGTTCAGTCGGCTTACACATTCTCTTGGCTCTCACAGACCGGGCCTCTATGACTCCCCTTTTCTGTCTAGGATGATGATTTGATCCTTTATTTGCGTATCAGTCAGTGGTCATTTGGCCTCCTTGATACCAAAACAACCAAAAATGGCAGGCGTCCTTCTTTTTTTATCTCCATAGTAAATTTAATTTTTTGGTTGGTAGAGTTGAGCTTTTTAGTTGAGCCTTTTAGTTGTTTTTAGCGTTGACATTAGTCGCAAATGTCAACATACGATTCATAATCATTTGTAAGAAAATGTTTCCCACAAAGGACATAAGACTATTGAAAGAAAATAACATCCAGGAAAAAGGCAAATATGAGCTTAATGAAAACTTTGCCAAAGCAGCTGAAAACTACACCAATTACATAGAAGAACAATGGAATGAAATGAAGACATCTATCACCACAATAACATGTGAAAATCTGAAATCAAAAAAGGAAAAGAAACAAGAATGGATGACAGACGAAATATTAAAGATGATGGAGGAACGAAGGAAACACAAAGATAGAAATGTTAAGGAATACAACAAACTCCACAAGAATATACTACGGAAAATAAAAGAAGCAAAAGAGATGTGGCTAACTGAAAGGTGGAATGGAATGGAAAAAAATGGAAATTGAAATTCTTCAACAAAAACATGACGACTTCGACATGCACAAGATGATTAAAGGGATGCAGCGCACTAGTAAGCAAAGCAATACCGGCATATTCCGGACAGCGAGGGCCAAGCTTTGACCAGGATTGAGACCAGACTAGAAAGGTGGAAGGAACTGGAGCAGGGGCTATTCGAAGATACAGCAAGAACACCACCCGAAATAAACAACCCCTACGGCCGAGAAATAACAATTGAAAAATTTGAAAAGGCCATTAAACGATTTAAATATGGAATATTTCCAGGATACAATATTGTGCATGGGGACATTTTTAAACTATTAGAGGCATCACAAATCCCAACTCTTATTAAGCTATTTAATAACATATATGAGACTGGACACATACCAAAGGACTGGCTGCTATCAATATTCATCTCAATTCCAAAGAAACCCAATGCCAAGAAATGCGAGGACCACAGATTAATTTGTTTAAATAATCACGCACAGTACTCCTAAATATCATTCACTCTCGCATTTACACCAAATGAGAAGAACACCTCAGTGAAGTGCAATTTGGATTCAGAGCGGGCCTTGGAACAAGAGAAGCACTCTTCAGCTTGCAAGTGCTAATACAAAGAGCGAGGGATGTCAAGTACGACGTATTTGCATGCTTCATTGACATCGAAAAGGCATTTGACAGAGTGCCGCACGGGAAAAAAATTGGCACTTACATCGGGAATTGATGGTAATATTATAAGACTAATATCAAACCTATATCTACATCAAAAAGCTACAGTGCGCCTCGAAAACGAACTGTCTGAGGTCTTTGAAAGAAGAAGAAGTTCCATTGGACCACCGCTTCAAAGCCCGGAATACCCTTTAGAGTGTATTTTCACCGACCGTGAAAGCCTTCACATTCTTATACCGAGGACAGCTGAAACAACATTCAAGAGCCCGATACGGCCACTTTAATCAAATACAGGAAGAAACCTGTACAACATCTACAAAACTGGCCAGTAACTAGGAAGTTTGATGCCAGAATTACATGAGATCAAAGTGAACCAAACACTTTAGATTGTATTTTTTACGGCCCTGAAAGCCTTCACATTGTTATAATACAGGAAGAAACCTGTACAATAAGCATTAGATGTCCTACAAAATTGGCCAGTAACTTAGAAGTTTGATGCTAAATTACGTGAGATCAAAGCAAAGTAGGCAGGAACAATCCGTTATCTAGGAATCAAAATAGACGAAGAAACAACTTGGAGCCTCCATCTAAAAGCTGCTGTTGCCAACTCACTAAACCCTTTGCCCAAAAGAAGAAGTCACATGGAACAACATTGGAAAAATACTGGCTTAAACCCAAAATTGTGAATTTGATTAATACACTGCTAACTTCAATTATCCGAACTACCGACTTGCTGATTGGCAAAATAATTATCCTCCTTACTTTCCCGATATTGACCAAACAAGGTGACGTTGTTACAAAAGGCCAATTTTTTTACAACCTTACAATTAGATGGAGGAGAAGCTTGAATGTACATCAGCTGAAGAAAAGAAGGAGAAGAGAGAGAAGAATGTGTGGTTGATATATCACACATTCTCCTGACATTTTGAATATTCATCAAGGATGGACATTGACACATTGGTGACCAGACTACAGTCGCAATAAATTATCCTAAACTGGCATCAGAAACCTAGATACCTCAATTTTCACTCTAGCCATAACCAAAGAACAAAAATCAACATGGTACTGGCATTGAAGAGTAGAATTGAAAAAATTTCACATCACTCGTTCAGAGCTCAAAACCTTCAAAATCTAAAGGACATCTTGATGTCATACCCTCTAAAGTTAATAAGAAAATAGCTTTTCAACACCTCACAGACGCAAAAGACAAGCATCCATATAAATGACAATTCAACACGTGAGGAGGATGATTTTTTATCCTCTAGATCTTTCAGGTTTACTAGTAGACATGGACTTAAGAAATGACTTAACTAACGCACACACAACATCGGAACCTACGGTTAAATACTTCGCTTTCCCTTACATCAAAGAGATACATAGCAAAGTCAGCAAATTGCTCCGCAACACACCTGACATAAGACTAGCACCAAGAAATCCTCTTAGTGTGAGAGACCTCAACACAAAACTAAAAGACAAAGATTTAGCACTAAAAACATCAGGAGTAGTATACAGTATCCCATGTGCTAATGGTGAAGAAATATACATTGGACAAAACACGAATCTTCTTCAAGACAGAGTAGCTTCTCATAAAAGCGATTGCAGAGGGGGAGAGTGCCTCCCAGCATGTACTTGATACAGAACACCACATGAACTTCGATGAGGTACGTATCCTAAACAAATAATAGCACTACCACAAGAGACACAAACTCATTCAACAAACGCACAGATATAGAATATCTAAACAATGTTTATTCGAATCTTATACGAGTGTGCACATAAAACAAGTACACAACACAATCTCAGCACACCAACTAACAACTCCAACAACTCTCTAGATGTGTCTTGGTTCTTCTGAAGATCCGTGGTCCCCAACAAAAAATTCTCTTCTTTTTTTTTGCTTATTTTTTCGAGCTCTTGGGTTGCGTTCTGTTCACGGGGTGCTTACTCGTTGCATTGTCTGCCTTGAAGTTTGTTGCTGTTGTACCAGAGAGGTACTAGAACTGTTCTGACCATCTGTCAGAAATGAAGTTAACATACTGAGTTTCAGGGACAAGTTTGACATGCTTTTGTCAACTGTCACGTAGACATACGTTTCCCACCAAAACTGTGAAATTGTCAGGTAGCCTAACCATAAAGAATCTAATTTTAAAGATTGACCATGTAATCGTGTCTGTTTCGGTTTAAGAAATATGTGACGTAGCAATTTTAATCTGTAGTCCCGTAATATGTGTAAATTTTAAAAAACAATATACATCATCGCGCATCAACATTCATCATCAGCAACAACACACAACATCATTGAGAGTAAAATGTAATAATGTCCTAATATGGACAGAAACTAAAGAGCCTCCTCCTGATAATGCAGAGCTGTGACTTTCATGAGAAACAGTCTGGCAGTAAGTTATAAATAAGTTGTTGTCTAGTAATGTAGTTGCTTCCCATTTCCTTTTCTATTGTAGTCCTGAATAAGGCAATAAACAATTGCCGAAAGCTCGGTTATCTGAAAAGTTTCTTTTCTTAACGCCCTGATCGATCACCTGAGAGAAAAGAATAAGAACAAAGGGGAAGAGACAGAAGGATGTGTGGTTGATATATCACACATTCTCCTGTAATTTTGAATATTCATGGATGTTTAGAAGTTAGTATTGAAGATCTAAGAGAGTAAATGGGCTTTGATCCGCCAAACGCTGGTTATGAAATTGTAAATTTTAATGTACTTGCTGAAAGTTGAATATTGAAATATTGAAAGTGTGAGGGAAGAATGTCTGAAGAAAGAAGATGGCTTTAATGTCGAAGTTGAAGCAGACACGGAACCAGCAACAATTGAAGCATTAGCGGGCCTAGATGGAGCCTCAGCCCGAGTGTGAACATAAACAACTTTCTCACTGATATATTCAACAATCAATTTATTTCCTTTACATTACGGTACGTACACCCAACCAACAAATCAAGTTGAAAATACGTCAATTTAACCTGTCGCAGCTCGAAAACCTTGTCCTGGCCACATCTGAATACGAACAAATTACTGCAAATTGCCTTCCTTTTTCCCAATGTGGAGAAAGAAAACAAAGTAATTTAGAAGTATAAAATAGGCTATTAAGACATAATTCCTTTCAAGACTTATGGCCCAATAAGGAAATATGGACTGATTTAAGGTAAAAATTAGTCATATAGAGGCCGATTTTCCTTCAACATGTCTTTAATTTGACCTAGAATTAACATCTATTTAATGCGAATGAGAAACACAGCAGAATGATTCAATTTGCTTTCATGAAATGTATAAGACAAAGGAATGTGGATAAGCTGAACTCTTCGAATACATCGGAGCGATGCGTCATTTGGTGCACAAAAGGTTGCACCAGAACAATGGAATGACGAAAATAATATAGGAGATTTAGCACAAGTTATTGCAAACTTAATCCAGTTGAATGTGGCTTATCAGGTATCAATTTTACTTGTCAAAAAAAAAATTGTAAAATATGACTTTAGTACCTTCAGAAAACTCAAGCGCTCTAAAAATAATAGATTTTAACAAAACGTTTAGTAAATTTTGTGTAAGACAAAGCTAACCTAAAAAAGAATATTTTGTAATGTGTAATGGTCATCTAATGCGATATTCATCGTAAAGGACAGATTCTACCTGAAATAGTAATCTAATGTTGCAAAACGACCAGAAAATATTACATTTCTTAAAACAAAATAATAAATAATCCAATAAAAAAATGGCTCCTTAAACTCTTCGGACTCCAAAGTCAGGATGGACATAACGGGGTTAATACGGACATAAAGGTTAATATTCTTATGAATGATCGCAAACAACCACAAATTTTAACTACTGAGTCGAGTTTTCATGAATTTAGTAAAAAATCTCTATTAGTCAAGGTTAAATTTAGGTCACAAACTTTAGAATTTAAAACCTAATCAGCGAATCAGTATACCTAATCTTAAACGGCAGTGTTGAAAATACCGAGAACTGGAGGCATTTCAATTTGCACTTTGTCTAGATAGAAGAATAGAAGAGATTATTTATTTATGATATAGGTCCCCTTTTCTTCTATCTCGATCGAACTGGGCGTTTTTATTAACGTTATTCCATCTTTTGGTAGCTCTGATATCCCATGATTACGCAGTATGCTCAAATGGTAACTAATTACACTTATGCTGTTCCAGTGCCCAAAAGCGTATTTTTTTTATGATTTTATTAATTTATATATTAATTTAAGACATAAATTTGCTCTTTTATCTTATTTTGGGCAGAAGTATCTTCATCATCAGGTTTTCCATCAAACTGGATATTCTCTTCTAATTCCTCTACAATAAAAGAAGGCGGATCTTGAATATCCATATTTACTCTTGATTTGCTCTCTTGAACCCCAGTCTGATTGCCTTTTTCATTTTTTCCTTCAGAAATCTGATGCTGTTGTATGCTTTTCACCACTCTGTAGTATTGTGTAGAATGGCGATATGACTTTGCTTGTTTATTTATTACTATTGGCATTATAACCCACAAAAAATATACTTTATGTACGTTAAAGGAAGTAGGAAAGTACTAAGAAAATTAACAAATGAACACCTTATGTGATGACATCACCATTTAGACGCCTGTTGGTCAGTTTTCTTTTGGAGTTGAATTCATAAGCAATTTACAACTTCAAACAAGCCCTTTTATCCATTAGGTCAGAATACAATTAGAAAAAAAGTTCTAATAATAACCTCGTGGTAAGAAATTGGTTAAAATATTGACTAGATTTGAACATTAACAAAAATTGGTGAAATATAAAACCAAATGGTTACTTATTTGACCACATTTTGCCCTGTCTAGCTAAATTATTTTTAGGTTGTCGACACAGTAATATTTTGGTAATATTTTACTTAAAACCGGTACCTAAAATAAACCTCGACAATAAAGGCCAACTTAAAGTCAAATTGTGGTAAACTTGTCATTTATTTTAACCTGTTTGAAAAAGTGTTATCAAATTCATATATTAGGTAAAATGCATTTAGATTTAGACTACCTTAATTTACTTCTAAGTAAAGTTTTTTCCAAGTTATAAAGCTGTTTGAATATTTGTTAATAATAACAAATTTTTTGACTTATAAGTTCACATGCCTAATACGTTCATTTTTCAAGACGAAAATTACTAACTCTTGACCAAAATTGGATTAATTTGCCAAATCAGAGGTTATTTTAGCCTCATTTGTTACTTGGGCATATTGTCTAGCACCTGCAAATACGCTTAACATGTAAAATATATTGCATTTTTCTTCCTTGGCACGAAAATTTGGTCATGAATTTGATCATATTTTTTACAATGTAGCGGTGAAATGAATCTTTTCGACCTTGTGAGTAGCCAAAGTCTACTTTTACATCTCCTTACATATTGCTGACATACAGCCAAGTCTACTTCAGGCGGTTAAAGCTGCTGAAAAGATTGATTTTCAAATGCTGGTAGATGCCCTAATAAATGCCCTAAAAGTAGATGCCCTAAAAATACTAGTTGGTAACAAAGGTACTCATAACAGCTTTCATTGGATAACGTTAACTTACGAATGTAAGTTAAAACTACAGTTGAAAATGAATTTCAAAGTCATATTTTGCTCCAAAGCTTGAAATTGGTTGTTACCCTGTTATGTTGCCCTGAAGAGGTGTGGTTATTTATCACGGGACCGAAGAAACGGTTTGTGTTCTACCTATCTTTCTACTCGGACTTAGACCAAGTTTTAAGGACGATCTAGGAGGTACAGCTGCGGAGTTGGTAGAGGTAGATGACTTCATGAAGGTAAAAGGTGATGTAGAATCCACCGGACCTAGTCCGGACTCTGTTCAGTTGCCCAGATCCCGGAGTAGGGCAAAGACGCCATCGACCATATACCAACTATCTCTGCTAATCTGCAAGATTAGAATGGCAACAAACACATGATTCCACTCAGAGCAGCAAGAGCAGAATCATTCTGATAAATTACAATATTTTTCTTTTATGAGATAAAAATTCTATAATTCTTCAAATTCATTGAAGCCAACTTACACCAACTTATTCTTAAAGTTTTACCTTAGTCTATTTTGCTTTGAAACATTTATCGGATTTGCCTGCTTGACATTGAGAATGGTTCAATACCAAAGCAGCAAGTAATAACTCCTTCGGCTCACCAAGCCTTGTTGAAGCCCTGAATTAGCTCTGGCTGATTCCACTAATGTGCGCACCTCATTTTCTGCTCTTTCATTCCATTGGGCCTTATATCCTACAGACCTCTCATGTGTAATCCCTTGTCTAAGTACTAGTTCTCTCTCAATTTTCGCAATATCTCAATTTTTTGTTTCAACTCAGATTTGGAAAAATACCTAGCAGGTATAAAATATACCTGTTAAATTTTCTTTGATTAAAAATCAAGACTCTTATAGTATTTTAAATCTTATAGTTTTTTCAAATTTCTGTAACAGCTACCCTCAAGTTGCGGAGTGGTAGTGTTTAAAATATTCAATATTTTATCTCATCTAAGCCCACTTTGGCTTCTCAGAAACAAAAAATAATTTAATAGCATGGAATATACAGAGATATTTATAAAATGGACCACAAAAACGTTCCATTCTCTAAAGTTCAAGCAATCCAAGATTTTTAACACGTGTTGTGCCAGCGCTTGAGGCTCTGCCCCAGTTTTGTAAGACCAAGTTTAAGTACACCTCGTGGCCTATCTCACCTCAGAAAGAAACTTTGAAACAGGCTGTCCAATAACCGCTTTGTTAGGGTTCGTAAAGACGCCTTTATTGCTTCCAGTGAAGACTGCTTCCTTAAACTTTTGTTTCTTCCAGTGTTCCAGTTCGTTTATAAAACCAAACCGGAAAATTAAACTCAGCGAAATGATTGTATATATCGGATCCCGTGTGAGTGTGGCATGTTGTACAGGAGAAACAAGTGTCCTTTGCATGTAAAAGTTTAGGAACACAGAACTCATACGATAAGAGAGGAAACAACAAAATCGGGAATTGCAGATCACGCTTGGTCCGAACACCATAATATTAAGTGACCGGAAGCCAAAATTGTGCATAGGGAACAGCAGTGGAAGAAACGAGATTTTAAGAAAGCAGTCTTCATTGGAAGCAATGAGGGGGTCTTTAGTAAACCAAGTTGCGACGTCTCCTCGGTATGGCATCTGTTGATACGGCGGACAAGTATTGGTCGCTTGACGCGCGACGGTGTCGACAACCTGGCCAATAGGAATGGTGGGCGTGGTTGGGTGTATTAGACATAGATAAAGACATAAGCAATTAGCCTCGACCTTAATGCTAAGTTTTCCTTGAAAACTAGCAGACATTCCACTGCTTGAAGCTTCGTGTAAAAAATCCAATAAAGACAATGGAAGTCCAAGATGTTTTGCCCATTGTAGTCTCTTCCGAGGTGGAGGGATTCATAGGAGAAATGACCTCCAACATCTTGAATTTTTACAAGGATGTAGCATGTAGCCTCACCGCATATCCTAAGAGTCGAAGAAACCTGATCTAACTTGAACTTCTCTGAACAAACTCTACTCCTGCAGTTCTTGGAACGGGTGATCTACAAAAGGTGACGACAGAATATTAACGATCCCAAGCAACATAAAAACACCCTGAGAGTCAAACACTATTTAGTCAATACTGCATTAATGCCAAGTTAGTTTCGGGTTAACAAAAACTTCCTTACAATGGTGCATTAATATAGTTTGTGGATAGAGTTTTTCCATTTAAACCAAGTAGCAGAGAAAAGACAACTACTTTTCTAGTTCGGTTCCTTTCAAATATCCTTTAGAAGGCACAAATTTAAACATTTTGGCGTAAACTATAAAATATGAAGGGAGAAATTACCTTGACCAGTGCCATCACAAATAGGAAGAGCTAAAGATTTGCCTATTTGACAAGGTAGAAGGAATATATTTCAGGATTTATTGGAGATGTTGAGCCGAGATACCTAGCATCTCCAACTGGCTACTTTTTGCACCAGTTCTACACGTCAGACTAAACGACTTAATGAGGACGTTTCAATCACGTCAGTTTATGGGGTCTGTATGCCGTAAGCAACGTAACATCATATTGCTGTTGCTATTTGGTCTATTGAAACTGCTAGATCTATCCATAAGTGAGGGAGCGCTAACAACGTAACCCCTTAATACGGAACACTATGCATAACAGGCTAACAAATCAACATAACTAGCATGCCACAACCTTGTGGTGAAAATCCAAGATACCCTGGATGCAAAGGGTGTCGCAGTTGGCATTTTTATAGACTTCGAAGGGGCCTTTAATAATGCACCTACAGACTCCCCCCTCAGCGCCAGTAAAGCGAGGAGGATCAAACCAACAATAACCAACTGGATTCGGGACATGTTAAAATCAAGACTGATCACTACATCATTAAACGATCAGATTCACAACAGCGGGAGGTTGTCCACAGCGCGGAGTCCTTTCACCACTCCTGTGGCCCCAACTAGTGGACGATCTTCTGGCTACATTGGAACTATACGGAGGCGAGGTCCAAGCATACACGGACGACATCGTTATTTTTATAAGAAAGCACCCATACCAACAAATCTCCACCACGTTGCAAGAGCTGCTAGATGTTGTACACAGCTTGTGTTCAAAGGAAAACCTAGCTATATACCCTAGGAAAACGGTGAGTGTGCCATTTACCCGAAGGAAGAGGCTGGACTTCTTGAAAGCGCCATTTTTGTTCTGGACGACAATCCCGTTTACCAACGAAGTAAAATTTCTAGGAGTTGTCCTGGACAAATCAGTTACATAGCCCCACATGTGACTCCTACCGTTAAGAGGGCACAGCTCTCCCTTAGGTCATGCAAGAACCTGTGCGGCAGGTCATGGGGAATGAGACCCCAACAAACTACGTGGCTATACCTGACGGTAATAAGACCGATAATCAAGTAGGGGGCCATAGTTGGTATCGAAAGAGCGAAAAGATCTCCATCAAAGCTAAACTGTCCTCTCTATGTAAAGACAAATATGTCTCTGCATCACGGGAGCAATGAGAACGACGCCCACGGCAGGCATTGAACGCATGTTTAACCTGCTTCCACTTCCAATATTCCTGGAATGAGAGGCAATGAAGGCGACATACCGGGTGAAACAAGTGACGAACATAGCACCGCAACCATTCCATGGTGAGACCAACAATGCCGAGGCTGGCTTGAAGGGTCTTGCGGTATTGAACATGGTCTCCGACCTAATGGCATCAAAACGTATATTGGACACTCGCTACGTGGTCAGGGTTCCCACACGGGCAGACTAGGACAAGCGAGACGAAGATCTACAACTGGCAGGAAGTACCTGGTACACGCACGGATCCAAAACTGACGAAGGGGATCGCTCCGGAGTGTATGGGAGACGGGATAGCATAGCAGGAGCCTGGGCCGATTCACGATAGCGTGAGATACATGCCATTGAATTGTGTTCCCGACACTTATTAGAGAAGGGAGGACACAATTGATCAGTAAAGATCTGCTCGGATAGTTGGGCAGCGCTTCTAGCGTTTATGTCTTTGCGCTGCAATTCCAAAACTCATACTTTCTGGTCAAAGCTGAACTCCAGAAATGGAGCAATGCCAAGTCCCAGGACTTGTGGGAGAACCTAACCAGACTATCACACTTCAAAAATATTATCGCGGGAACAGGGACGGCAAAAGCCCAAACATGCCTCAGACTAAATAGGAGACAAATCAGAGTGGCCACTGCACTGTACATAGAACATAGCCACCTAAGATCTCACATGCACAGGTTCGGACTGTCCGAAGAGACGCAGTGTCGGCTTGGAGGACGACGAGAGAGTTGAGCACGTCCTATATGTCTGCCCGGCTATTGCCAGATCGAGATACTCACTGTTCGGAAACACGATCATTGAATCTCAAGATGCAAATGCAGTGTCGATCGAGAGTCATCAGATTCGTGGAGGGTTTGGGCATAACGGGTGACAACTAGTGGAGCTAGCAGGGTCAAATCTTGCTGGTCACTCTTCTCGTAAGCCACAATAGACCGCAGGTAGCGGAGGAGCACTGTATAAGTTGACTCACATTGAACAGAACACAATACAATACAATACTGTTTGGTCGCCGGTTTCACACTAATCAAAGCGACCTTTAACTGACGTCATTTGATGTGAGGTGCTCCTGGGGTCATCACAGAGGTTTTCGTTACCTCTACCATTATCTACCATTTTTAAAAAAATATTACAGGCATTTATTTTTGTTGTTATCCAAACCTCAATACATAAAACGTGCAATTCTTCATTTCTCCTACGGACCATACCTCAAAAAGAGGAACCATCACAATCTTAATAAAGGTTTATTAAGAACATTTTTTTTTCATATAACTATATTTTTAAACTGTACTCTAAATACAGTTTAAACATTTAAAAAGTTCTACAAAATGACAATGACAAGGTAAATTAAATTTCACTTAAATGTAGGTTTTATTATGTAGCTTTAGACGATCATACATTTCGTATTTATATGGAGCCTCTCCACCTTCTACCACCCACATGGTTCCCGAGGGTGCCTTTTCAATGACATCCATGGTATGGACTGCTAGTTCTTCAGGCCTACAAGATTACCACTATAATCAATTTTGAAGGCATAGACACGTAATGGAGTGTAAGGTTTTTCATTAGAAGTTACAAAAAAAATAAAGTGTTTTGTGTAACTTTTGATGAATGTACAAACGATAGTGCTAATATGCAAGGAACTTGAAACTTTTTTTTAATACAAGAACCCAAAAAAACACACAGTATTACTCACTTTTGCATAGGCAAAATTTCTTCATCCTCTTTTAGTCCTTCCCTGTAAATTGGACTAATAAACCCTTTATCAACATTTAAGCCTAATACCAAAGAAGTAGCTGTGAAGCCAGGACATAATCCCACTACTCGCACATTGGTTCTCTTATAATGTAGTGGCAAACCCCAAGACAGGGTTAAACCGTGAATGGCAAATTTCGTAGCACAATAGATGGGGAATTCTGCAAAAGGGTTTACACCAGCGACAGAAGAAACATTAAGTATCACCCCTTCAGTGCCGGATTTGTGTTTTGGAATGTAGTTTTCAAGGCCCAAAATCATACCATGTAGGACACCAATCTAAAATTATTATCCTTATCACCTTTCGTAGCAAATTTGTCTAAAAATATCTTTGTTCTACATTATCGCCTCTGATAAGGTTGTTTCCTTTGTCGCTCTATGCCAAGACAAAAACAAAACAACAAAAAATTATATGACGAAATAAAGAGATCAAACGAAGTACGTTCTATATTTTGGTAACAAGTTGAATCGCTGTGTTGGTATTTCCCCTCTGAAAAACACTTACCAAGTTTATGTTAACTTCCCTTTGGTAATTGGCATCATCAAACACACCGGCGTTATTTATCAATATATCAATTTTCTTAAAGAAGTCTAATGTTTTCTTGAAGGCATCTGCAAAACTATTGTTGTAGCAAAATCAGGAGCAAAATTTCACACGCAATTACTTTCAAATTCGTCATAGTTGGACGTGTCAGCTTTCACAAATTGCACCTTATCTTCACCGTACTTTTTCCGCAGTTCCTGCAAAGCCTTAGCTCCATTGGTTTCGGAGATGTCAACCAGAGTTACGCCCTAAACACCAACTTTATTTTTCTGACGATGATAAGGACTTGCCATACCTTTATTCCTTTTTCTAGTAGCTGAATAACGAAGTTATATCCTATTCCTGAAGCTCCACCAGTCACAATAGCAACCTTTCCAGTAATGTTGAAAGCAGACATTTCTGACTTAACGAGAAGGACCAAATGCTACTTTATAAAGGTTGTGTGAAATTTCTTTTACTTTCAGTTTATCAGTTGAATAGTTTATATAGTGGTTGCTGAAAGTTTAGTTTATATGGTTATAGAGTAAATTTTAAGTCTACCCTTTATTTTATTAACAACTATTATTACAACTTCTTGTGGCTTAAAATATAAGATTTTGAGAAAGTATAATAATTAGACTGAAAGTGTGGTAGACGCTTAGGATTTAGTGGAGACACTACGTACAAGTGTTACTAAATTTGGTAATAAATGTTATTATCTTTAGTCTGTTATCAATTGAAACCGTCAAGTCAAGAAGTGTTTAAACATATCAATTTCTAAACTATAATATGCAGTTATCTATAGGATAGTTATTCATGTTTTAATTAATACATGCAAGGTAAACTTCTTATCTTCATGTTATTTGTTATGCGATAATAATTATTACACTCATATAACAATAATTTTACGTATTCTTGATGAAAATTTTTGAAAAACATTTAGTTAATCATCAGGAAAAATCATGTTTTGGCTAATTAAGCAAACGATTCCTTATCATAACGATAACATACATTATATTTCCACCATTAATGCGACTTTTACATAGACCACCTTTATATCTTCGTATGGATTGGCTGCATGTAGGTATACAGCCAAATTCACTTGGATAGAAGCTGATGAAAATATCTATCTACTAATGGTGGCAGATACCCTAATGCTGATTAGTAATGAAGATATTCGGAATAACTTTCATGGAGAAATGGTGGATAACGTCATGGGCGTTAAAGCTAACATGACCTTTAAAAAAGTAGAACTACTTCCAGATCTCTTTAGGGATTTAGTCAGCTACGAACCATTGCCCGGAAAGACAGAAGCGGTCATGGTACCAGCTATAACATGAAATCTGCAGCAAAACTATCAGAAATTAGCACAATATCGTGATGAATTCTAGCATATAAATGCCTCTAATCCTTCACATTTATTACATAGCAATGTCACCAAACATTTTCTTAGGGTCTCCCCTTACTCTGGTCTGTTTGGAACATTGTATATTGAACATTTCTGCCTGGCATTAAGATCGGTTCAATACAAAAGCAGCAGTATTCAGAACTCCTGCAGCTCACAAGATATTGCTGAAGCCCTAGCTCTAGGTGATTCCATTAATCTCTGCTCTTCCGTTCCACTGGTTCGTACACACTACAGGTCTCTGATGTTTAATCTCTTGTCCATGTTTTAGTTTATCTCTCGTAATGCACTCCATCTACGAGTTATTTGTTTTAAATCAGATTTGTGGTTTAGAAAATATACATAACGGTAAGATGGAAAGCCATCCTGGAAAGGGGCTCAACATACCTATGGGGCTTTAAACGATATCGCTGTAGGACCAGAAGTGGGCATAGTTTTCTCTACATAATACTCTACTATTGTCTTGGCTGATAGGGGGCTGAAGTACCCGAAAGCTACCCTCAAGTCACAGATTGGACGTGAGTAAAATGATCAAGATTTTATTTTATAAGCGTCACCCATATTCTCAGAAACACAAAATGATTGAATATTTTGGTGCCGTGATAATATGGATTGGGGTAACGAAATTACAAGAGAGTGCGTTTGTCCCTCATAATGTCGTGTCGGTGTGTTGAATCGTGTCCATGGATCATGATCTCGTTGGGACACCGTTAGTTCAAGACCAATCTTCGTGGTGAAGAGCCACATGCTGCCAGAGCTGCCCCTGCTGCAAAACTGAAAACATTGGATCTAGACAAGGCAGGTCGATAAACTACTCCCCCAAGTTAAGGCGTGGTACCGGGCTGAAGAATGGATGACATAAGGGTGATTGTGCCACAAACGGTACACCTCCAGGGAATAGGCGAACCCTGGTAGTAAGTGGCCTTACTGTAGTAATGCGGAGCCCTGCTGCAATTGACATTTATTTTCCTCGCTGCTAGTGGGAAAAAACCTGGAGCATAAAATTTCTACGTCCGATAAGGTCCCCATTCCTTGATCCTCAAATAACTGAGGAGTCTATGGAGTAAATCTACTGATCAGTCGGCTTCAGCACAGCCTACTGCGGCAAAGGAAAACCAGCCCTCCATCTCAACAGCAGACAATACAACTTCCGAAGAGAAGCTTCTAGAATCCTTTTCGGAAGATGAAAAAGTCAATCTGGACAGTGAAGCGGGGGATGCTCTTGCAGGGTTATCTCTCAAGAGAAGACGGCTACCAAAATCTGGACGGAGGCAATTAAAAAACTTACTGAGCGGAGGGACTAACTATGCTACTGCATTAAAACAAATAGAGGGGCAAGAAAACCGCTCCCACAGCCAGCTCCCCCGAAGGTGCAAAACGCCAGCAGTCGGAGGGTAGCACACCCGAGCAAGCTTCGAGAAAGCCGCGAAGGGTGCCCGAGGGGGCTAGCTACAGGGAGGCTCTGACGGAGTTCAGGGTTGGCATAATCCACCAAGACTATCCGAGAGCTACTCTGAGCGCAGACTACCTTCGGCTGATACAGGCTGCATTCTTGAATGCAGTCGAAAACACTAACGTGGATATAGCAATCATCCAGGAACCATGGACCTCTAACTCGGGCCGAGTATCCGGCTTAAGCGACATTAAGAATAAGATTATTGCCTGCGATTGGGATGGTAAACCAGGAGCAGCTGTTCTTGTAAGGAGAGATATCCCATTCTTTTTACTTACAGAGTTCTGCACTAGATATATGGCAGCGGCGCGTATCTCGCTAACTATACAGAACAACAAGACAGATGTAATCATCTGCTCAGCCTACCTCCCTGGAGTTGCGAAAGCTCAACAACTTCCTTGTAAGGCGGTGTGGAAACTCGTTGTGAGTCACTACTTAACTAACTAACACAGCTAGACCTAAAAATTATCAACACAGTCAACAGCTCAACTTTCGTACCTTTCAACACACAAGAAGTTTTAGATCTCACGATCAGCACAAAACTTATTTCAAATAAGATCTGCAACTGGACAGTATCTCGGAGCAATCTTGCTCCGAGCATAAAAATATAACGTTTAACAAAAAAAAACAGGTAGCAGACACCTTTAAAGATCCTAAAAGCACAAAGTGGGCTTCGTTTCGTCCCTCCACACACAACTGAGTACGATCAACATCTCCTTTGACAGTCCGGTCAACATAGAGTTGGCAGTCGATTGTCTGGCAAAAGATGTTCTTCAGGCCTCTAAAGACGACAGTCCAACCAGAACAAAAAAAATACAAAAGACAAATACCCTGGTGGAATAATCGCCTGAAAAGTCAGAGGAAAAAGTCCGACGACTTTTAAATAAAGCTTACAGGCAAGCCCTAACTAACTATAACAAGCAGATCAGGGCAGACAAAAGAGAGTCTTGGAGAAGGTTCTGTGGCGGGATTGAAGACCTGCCAACAGGAGCCCGAATCCATAGGATTTTCTTCAGGGAGGCGTGTCAGGAGCTTGGATCGATCAAACGGTCCGATGGGACCTACACCTCCACTGGTAATGAAACGTTAGAGATACTCGCAAGCTGTCATTTTCGAGGTAGCCGGCTGACAAATTTGGAGACTAACACAAGCCCCTTGGGACGATTTAAATGACCGAACAGGGCAGATTGAGAGCTCTCCAAAAGATGAATGGATGGTGTTTCGGGCACTACTGTAACAGGGCCTGGATCATCTCGCACCATTTTTTTTCACAATTCACATCTACCATCTTTTTCCCTTGATGCTATTCCCAAATAACAAAATAAGACAAAAAATAAATATAGTTTTTTGATAGAAATGAACAAAAATATAAAATATGATAATATAACATAAAACAAAACGTAATATATAATAAAAAAATATTGCAATATTCTCTCTTTCTGAGCGCCACTTGACTATGAACATTGGAGACATTGAGTAGGTAGAGGGTGGTAGGTGATTAACAAAAAATAAAAATTTTCGCCTTTATTAAGGCCAGAACACACATCTTCGACATTTTTGTTAAAATGATTCAACAAAAATTTTATATACCTATAAAACTTTTTATTGAAATACAAATATATCTAAGTATAAAATAAAATATAAAGTAAAGAGTTTAAACATTTAACAAATAAATTCGTAATGTTAAGGCTCTATAAACAATAACATTCTAAAACCACAAGATACACAATAATAGTAAGTCAGAGGTCACTTAGAAGAGTCATTTAGACAAACCCAGATCAAAACTCACCCAGCGTCTTAATCAGAATTGAGTGTGAGTATACCCAGTACACCACCGGCCAGATGCACAAAGACGGACACCACCTGGCAGGATGTACATTCTTAGACGCAGGCAAAAATGTCATTAACATACCTATAGTTTTTTTACTTTTTGTAAACACGTTTGTCAGCAGAAATCTCGCTGAAATCGGAAATATCCGAACCTTCCTCTGATGTAGCTCAAACTGCCGCAAAATTATTAGCAAAAAACCTGAAGATACCTAAAAGTAACTGAAATGTCGAAACGTTTGAAATACTTTACTGCATATTTGTAAACATAACAGCTTTTGAAAAATGGTAAAAAACGTGCCAAAATTCATAAAAACATATAAAATGGTACCACGAGTACCCATATCAAGGTTCCCATTTAGGATATATTGTTTGTGATTATGAAACGAATCCACAATTGAAATTTCAGTTTTATAGCTTTGATTGTTCCCAACTGCTTATAATAAGGGAATAAAACTTACCAAAAAATATTGGTAAACAAAAAAAACTAAAGTTAAATGTTGCAGCATTATTTTGGACACCGTATACTATTTAAAATAGAAGCCAACGCTCTATTTATCATAAAATTACTAGAACGTACGCAATAAATTAACTGATATCAATTTACATGAAAAAATCCTAAAATTCTATAGCCCTATTTATCATACGACTCTTAGAACCTACGAATAAAATCGATTACTATTGATTTATATGGGAAAAATCGATATTTCTATATTAAGCAAATGAGACTCTCCCCAACTGGCCCAAAAACTTAACCTGAACTAACTCGTGAATTTTAGCCTTCAACAGCTTATATCGCGTTTTAATGTTGATCTATCCCCAAAAATCCCCTATACGAGGAGGCAAAAAACTAGAATAATTTTAGTGTTTTTTTAACAATTTGTGGATAAAACACCAGACTCCTTGCATAATTATAAAATTGCTTTCATTGGTAAGATTTAATAACACTTTCATCGCCTATGTCTCACATTTTATTCCGCCTTGCCTACGTACTAAATAATCCACCTTTTCTATGTAAAATACAGTACACTGCTTATGGACCTTTTCTGCATTATTAGCATATATTAGCTTCCTGCATCATTTTTGAGCCACCCTATACTATCTAAAACAGAAAGCAACGTCCTATTCATTATAAAACGACCCGAACGAAGTAACAAATAAAATAGATTACTATAGATTTATATGACACATATAGAAAATTCTATGTTGAACATATGGGGATATCAAACCGGCCCAAAAAACTAAATTTTGAGATAAAAATCGTGCATTGCTGCCTTTAACAGCTAATATCTCTTTTCAATGAAGATTTATCAGAAAATGTATTAGAAGAGCTAAGAAGGAAAAAGAATAGAGCTACACGCAGAGCCCATTTTCGAAAGTTTGCCTAGAACAGTAACTGAGCACGGGTGGCCCAAAAATAAAGTACAAATTTTGAACTTTATTTTAATTTTCTCAAGAACCGTGAAAGCTAGCTTCTTTCTGATACATGCATCTGATAGCCCTTAATGACCTCTTCATACATCATACCTGCATATCGAAAAACCGTACCGTTTCCAAGATAAACAGAAAAATGTAAAAATTTCAAAATTTTCAAAGGGGGTCATGAAAATTTTCAGCCAAAATCGATTGTCATATATTTTATCAAAAATAGTCTCACATGAAAGAGGGAACAAAAATATGTAAAAGATTTGCAATTTTGGAATTTGCAGTAATTACCTTCCCCATCAATATGGCGCCTAAAACGTAATTTTTCGACTTCTTATCGACATTTTAATATTTATGTGTACATAGTTCAAAAACTAAACATGGTATAACGATGCTATTAACACCAATGAATAGAACATTTTCGACCACAAAATACCTGCTTAACTTGTCGTCCAAGGTTTTTAATTTAGTTGACGTAATGTTCGATCAAATAAAAACATTAGGTAATTTTTACAAAATTTTAGCAGTTTTTTATTTTCTATAAGACTGTTATGAAACTAAGTAAAATGGTAAATAACGTTTTAAGCAGTATTTGAGACGACTCACACTTAATTGAGACACTGTTGTTCTATTGTGATAAATGGCTTTGCTATAAAATGGCAAATGTCACTCTACCCCTATCAATGAGAAATTTAATCAGTTAAATCTCGGAACCTAGAAACGATAAAATCGAACAGTTAGTACCAGTAGAATGGGCTTCGATATAGTTATTTATGTATTAAGAGCGAAAAGTACAACTTTTTTGCTCGGAGAGTGAAGTTTGCCGCTCGACGCGAAGCGGAGAGCGGCAATTACGTTTTTTCTGCAAACGATCAATTTCAAATAATGTGAATAGCAACTGTGCATAACTGAAGTCACAATCTGAAAATTTAAATCAAACTGACAATGACGTTTTAAATATTTGGTTGAGTGGTGGTAGTTGCTATTGACAGCAAGCGATAAAATCTTTTTCGCTTGCTGTCCTGGGCAACGCGCGGTAAAGTAAACTCACATTCTGATCCTCAAAAATGGTTAGGTTTTCGTTTGTCTAATGAAAGCGTAAAATGCGTCATTATTTGACGTTTGTAGAAAAAAGCTATTTTGTTAGTCATATACGAAAAACTGATGGTTTGGGAGTGGTACATTTATGAAGCAATATTTGTAATAAAAGAGAATACCCTGATGATGGCCTATAGTAAGTGTAAAGTCGAAACGTCGGATATATTTGGTTTCAGTGCCCTTTAGCAACAGTCAGTAAATTGTAGCAAAAAAGTGTCAATTTATTAAAAAAGTTTCTAAAATAGAACTTTTTGATACCTGCGGCAAGGTTCTGGACCTTAGAGACCTTTAGCCCGTCCCATAAAGTAACCACGTACCAAATTTCAGCTTTCTAGCTCAAACCGTTCCAGAGATATCGGCTTAAATCCAAAACTCTTCAGCCGGCCATCTGGAATTTTTAAAAATGTTATTTTTTGCAAAATTTGCATGTACCAACACTATGTACCATCAATGGTACCCCAAGTACACGTGCAAAAGCCTGAAAACTTATATGCGACCCATGGCAACTTGCAGTCCATTCCCTAATGAACCATGGTACCAAATTTCAGCTCTCTAACTTTATTCATTTTACAGGTATCCCCAATTTTTAATTACCCTGTCTACGGCTGTCATTTTTTTCGCCTCCATCTTTTATTTATGACAAAATCAATATTTTCCCATTTAGGAAGCATTGCACAATGTATTTCTTATGGGAAGATAAGAATTGGTAAAATTTGTATCGGATTGTTAAAGCAACTGTATGCAATCAAACTATAGGCAACGTGGCCGGGCCTTGACGTCATCGGGCTCGACGTCATCAGCCATCATGATTCATGAAACTCGACACGAAATTTTCAAATCGACCTTCTTTGTGAAAACGTGTTCGAGGACTGGCCATTTTGCCAATAATCTTCCTAGAAATGTTCAAATTTTCCTCGGCCAGACACTTTTCCACGCTTTTCGGCCGATTTTCCTTGGTCTGAGGCTTTAAAGTTAATGTTTACATTTCGGAAAATGTCAGCTGTCAGTTGCAGAAGGGCGCGGCCGCCGAATGGTTCCGATAGTTAAGTGGCGATTTTCGGAAGCATTCGGGATTTTGAGGGCAAAATTTGCAAAAATCTGCATCTTTCGCTTCGAAATTGAACTAAGGCCATTTCGCGACGTCCCAACGAAAAGTGGTTCCCAAGTCCCAAAAAGAAAACATTCTGAGGTATCCTCTGGAATAGAAAGCTATTCGATTAGATGCACCGTCTCGGCACAAATATACCTCAAAATGGCAGTTTGAAAGCTAGAATCTTTATTTTTTGGCAGATCGAGGGCACATGTGTGTACTACCTCTCTGAATTATTTCAGATTTTTTAACTCAAAAATGTGGAATCTACAGGGTGAAATGTGAAGAAGGCAAAAAATGCGGCACAGAAAAACTTTTGTGGCTCGCCTGGTAAAAGAGCTACACCAAAATTAAAACTAATTTTTTTCCCTCCACGACTTCTAGTTGTCCATATACAACCTAAGCTGGACCGCTTTATAGCTTTCGTAAAAATCGCAAAAAATTGCCTTACTATTTTCGACATTTTTTCTTAACTGTCTTTGGACATTTTTTTAAGCACTCTGTATTAAAGTGGAAGATTTGGCGGGATAGGATTAAAAATGCCCAAGGATATGCCCTTTTCGCTGGTATCACCCGTAATGGGCAACGCGTCTTGGGGGATCTAGGAGGCCACAAAGTTGACCATTACAAAAAAAATTTTAAAAACCGTCTCAACTTTGCGAATTTTTGTAAATTTTACTGTTTACCTTATCGGAATTAGACTTCGAAATGTATCAACTACGCACATGTGAGGAAATCTACCCGTGGGGAGCCCTATACGCCACATAGCTCCATATGTACGGTATAACCTCCGTAAATTTCGGTCGGTATTTAAATAAATGCATTGTTCACTTTGGTACGCCACTGGTCAGCCCCCCGTACATACCACCAAACCGACCACATTTTTGGAAAGCCCGTTCATTTCTTTACCTTGAAGGAACAAAAGTCCATTTACTTTAATTATGTCAAGAATTCATAGCCTTCTAGATGACGTTTTCTAATGAACACCCCCTATATTACACAGGGTAGTTAATTTAACTTGTGGCAGGGCAATATCTGTACAAGTAATAATTGTAGAAAAAAAAATTATATGAAAATTGCTCGAGGTCGAGGCGGAAATCAGTTGCAATATTACTGACTTTAATGACGTCATCACCGTCAATCTAAATTCAACTTTGTTTTTTTCAGAAGGAAACCTATAATGTTCATTACTGCCCCTAATACTAAGCAACTTTTGTAAAAAACATTTTTTTACAAAATAACAAATTAACCCTATTGCAGAGTTTCATTTAACTTAAAGACAGCCATGAATCTGGAAAACGGCAAATGTTACTAAAAGAGGTTCTTTTGTGTAACTACTGTACACCCGAACTTTCTTTCATATTTTGAGAGAACTTAAGTTTCTGTGTTATCTTCAAAAAGTTTTTTTTTTAATTTATTGTAGCCTGTTTAACAAAAAAAAAATAATTTAAGAAATTGAATGGAAAGAGTTGGCCCCCTATGTATGGCCTGCAAGGTGATCTGGTTTGACGCCTCTAGATTTTTTTGGGCCTATACTGAAGAATTAATGTATCAGATCACCTACACCAAAATATAATAATAATAATAATAATAATATAATAATTAAAAAGCGCTTATTAATAGTAAAGAGAAAATTAAGTTTTAAAAATTAAGAGCCCTGAAAGGTAAATATACAACAGGAAAAAGCCACATGGTTCAAGTCAAAATATCAATTGTAGATAACTCCTAAATCTTTGAGGCGGAAAGTTCATTTTTTACTACTTACTTTTGGGTGAAGCCTCATTCACTTTTGGGCTCGATTCGTTCGTTGTTGGAGAAGGAATTTCGCACTACTCACAGTAAAATTACTGCGAATAACAATTTACCCTAGAAAGGGCTCGGACGAATCGACCTGGTTAACGTTTCGGCAACTTGTCTGCTGCCTTCTTCAGAACTGTCTAAAAAATAAAGCTTTAAAAACTATGAATTACAAAAAAATATACCTATTAATGTGTTTTGTCTTGAGTATTTGTGTGTGATATTCTGAAAATTGCTTTTTGCTCTTGACATGAAAATGTCATTTGATAAGAATTGTCATTATTACGAAAGGTACGTTTAAAATGTTTGGTTAATGTATTGTTTAGTACCTAATATGATTTGTTCTATCTACGTGTAAAATAGGTATAATGTGAATGTTAATATTAATTTATATGTAAGTTACCATTTTGAACTTCTTGTTCTAACATAGGTAACCATGTGTTATCTATGTATGCTGAACAAGAAGCCACACAATGGTCTTTGTTAAGTAAAATATATGCACTTTCTTTGATTTTACGCTTCTTTGATAATGGTTCTTTGGATACGATACTAGTATCGTTCCATTTTACTCTATGACCATTATCAAAGGCGTGTTGGCATATATTTGACTTTTCAAAATCTCTGTTTTTTATGTAATTTTGATGTTCTTTTATTCTCTTTTTTAGAGGTCTAGAAGTTTCGCCTATATAAAATTTCTCGCATTCGCAAGGAATTTTATATATGACGTTTTTTGTGTATTCGTTTTCATTGTGTGGTTTAGTTTTTGTCAGTTGTGCACGTAATGTATTTTGTGTTCTAAAAACTGTTCTAATATTGTATTTGTTACCTAATCGTTTAATTTTGTCTGATAACCCTTTGATATATGGTATAAAAAGGTTTGTAATATGTCTATTTTGATTTTGCCTTATATTTGGCTGTTCGAATTGACTAAAGCATTTATTAATGAAATAACCTGGATAATTGTTTTTAAGTAAAACATTTTTGATATGTTTCTTTTCAATTTCCAAATTATTATCATTACAAATGATTTTTGCGCGATCAAATAGACTTTTTACAACTCCTTTTTTCACCATAATAGGGTGATTTGAGTTGTAGTTTAAGTATAGATCTGTATGTGTTGGTTTGCGATAAACAAAAGTTTCAAATCTGTCTAAATCTTTTTTTATTAGTATGTCTAAAAATGGAAGTGTTTGATTGTGTTCTTTTTCAATTGTAAATTTTATAGTGGGTTCTTGTGAATTTATGTGATTGAGAAAGGTGTCTAAATGATTATTACCAAACTGATATATTGAAAAAATATCATCAATATATCTCCACCAAATTAAAGGTTTAAAATTATAATTATAAACATAATTTGATTCAAAATTTTCCATAAATAAATTACTAAGTACAGGAGACAATGGTGAACCCATTGCCATACCTGTATTTTGTTGGTAATAATCATTTTTGTATTGAAAATAGGTTGTGTTAACGCATAGTGTTAGTAATTCCATAATTGTATTTATGTTTAGTTTAGTGCGTTCTCTAAGCTTGATGTCATTTTCAAGTTTATTTTTTACAATAATTAAAGTTTTATCGACAGGTACATTAGTAAACAAACTAGAAACATCAAAACTTACCAGTGTGTGATTTGGGTTTATATCTATATCTTTTAGTTTTTCTAAAAAATGACTAGAGTTTTTAATGTATGATTCTGTGTTTCCTACTAAAGGATTTAATATCTCTAATAAAAACCTAGATAGTGGATGTGTTGGTGAGTTAATGCTACTGACAATAGGTCTAAGAGGAATGTTGTTTTTATGTATTTTTGGAACACCGTAAAAGTGAGGTGTTTTGCTGTTGTGTGGTGTTAATTTGAATCTTTCTCTATCAGTGAAACTGTTTTTGTGTTTTTTTAAAGTGGTGTAAATTTGTCTTTCTATTTTTTCAGTTGGATCTTTGTTAAGTTTTGTGTAAGTACCATCGTTTAAAAGGCTCTCAATTTTTTGTTCATAAGTAATACAGTTCATTATAACTGTAGCGTTACCTTTATCTGCTGGAAGAATTTTAATATTATTATCTTTTTTTAAAAAATTGAGTGCCTTTCGCTCGATGGGATTTAGGTTTTGTTTAATGTTAAAGGGTTTATCTAAAATTAATTTTGACCTAATTCTAAACTCTTGTTGGTGTTCTTGTGGTAAGTTTTGAACTGTTTCTTCAATTGCTGAAATGAAATCAAGTTTAGGAACATTTTTAGGTGTTACAGAAAAATTTAGACCTTTAGAAAGTACAAGATTTTCAGTATTAGTGAGGTTTCTGTTTGATAGGTTTATTACTGTCTTAGTGTTTATATTATTGTTTCTTAAGTATCTAAACTCTTTGTTTATTTTGTAGTTAATTAGTTTGTTGAATTTCTTTAACTGTATGTTTTTATGTTTGTTAAATTTTGTGAAATAGCTACTTTGAATACAATCCCACATATGATTAAAATCATTAAAATTAACATTTGAAAATAAATTATCTTTCATTACATTAATTTCATTTTCTAAAATAAATTTTCTACGTATGTGGAATTGTATTTCGTTCCTAATTAGTGATTTACTAGCCCTTTCTAAAATTTTAATTGTTCTGTAATCTGTATGTAGTGGTGTTAAACGAAAACCTTTCGGAACAATGTCGTGATCTCTACATTTACATAAGAAAGTTAAACTATTTTCAGAATGTTGTAGTTTATCATGTTTAGTTTCTAATTGTCTAAAAATAAAACAAATGTAAGGCCCATACCTTTGTTGTAGATAACTCCTAAATCTTTGAGGCGGAAAGTTCATTTTTTACTACTTACTTTTGGGTGAAGCCTCATTCACTTTTGGGCTCGATTCGTTCGTTGTTGGAGAAGGAATTTCGCACTACTCACAGTAAAATTACTGCGAATAACAATTTACCCTAGAAAGGGCTCGGACGAATCGACCTGGTTAACGTTTCGGCAACTTGTCTGCTGCCTTCTTCAGAACTGTCTAAAAAATAAAGCTTTAAAAACTATGAATTACAAAAAATTATACCTATTAATGTGTTTTGTCTTGAGTATTTGTGTGTGATATTCTGAAAATTGCTTTTTGCTCTTGACATATAGAACAAATCATATTAGGTACTAAACAATACATTAACCAAACATTTTAAACGTACCTTTCGTAATAATGACAATTCTTATCAAATGACATTTTCATGTCAAGAGCAAAAAGCAATTTTCAGAATATCACACACAAATACTCAAGACAAAACACATTAATAGGTATAATTTTTTTTTTTTTTTTTGTAATTCATAGTTTTTAAAGCTTTATTTTTTAGACAGTTCTGAAGAAGGCAGCAGACAAGTTGCCGAAACGTTAACCAGGTCGATTCGTCCGAGCCCTTTCTAGGGTAAATTGTTATTCGCAGTAATTTTACTGTGAGTAGTGCGAAATTCCTTCTCCAACAACGAACGAATCGAGCCCAAAAGTGAATGAGGCTTCACCCAAAAGTAAGTAGTATAAAATATCAATTGTCGCACCAAGTAAAATGACGACAAATAATAAAAATCAAAAATTGGCAAAAAAGAAACAGTTTTGAACGATAAGAAACTTAAAAAAAAAACGAGACTCTAGTGATAGTAACATTTGGGTAACAAACTCGGTAACAAATAAAAAAAAATCAAATTTATACCTATTTAGTAGTAGGTATTACAAAAAAGTCTCGTTCTTCAAATTTCAACTTTGATCACCTCTGTAACTTTAGAACGAATGGATCGATCCGAATAACTAACAAAGCTGTTCATAGCGAGCCTTCCATGGAAGTTTATTCCAAACTGCTGGTCCAGGGTGAGGGTCGTCTACATACCGAAGATGGGATGTAGAGAAAAAGATCCTAAATCGTGCAGGCCAATCAGTCTAACATTGTTTCTGCTGAAAAGCTTGGAAAAGCTGTTACACTTATACATAAAGGAGGGAGCCCTAATAACGTGCCCTCTTAATACGGAACAGTATGCATACCAGGCTAACAAATCAACAGAGGTCCACTCTACAACCTGGTGGTGAAAATACCAGATACCCTGGAACAATAACCAAATGGATTCGCAACATGTTAGAATCTAGATTGATCACTACAACGTTAAACGATGACACACAAGGCGGAGTCCTTTCACCACTCCTGTAGTCCCTACTAGTGGACGACCTTCTGGCTACTTTGTAACTATGAGGAATCGAAGTCCAAGCATACGCGGAAGACGACGTTATCCTTATAAGAAACCACCCATACCATCAAATCTTCAGCACGTTACAATAGGTGTTGGATGTTGTACACAGCTGGTGTTCAAAGGAAATCCCAGCAATAAACCATTCCTTCACAGACCTAGAAAAATGGATAACTACAGACTGGACAGAGACAGACCATTACATGACGCAAATATTTACAGGACACGGAGTATTCGCGGAATACCTTCACAGAATAGGAAAGAAGACAAGCCCAGGTTGCGAATACTTCGACCTCACACAAATAGCCAACTCACTATATACTCTTTTCAAATGCCCAAGATGGGAGACAGAACGACGCAAGACAACTGTAAAATGTGGAACACAAATTAGCCCGAACAACATCGCTTCACTACTCTTGTCAAACAAAAAAAACTGGGAGGCAATAAAACAATTCATAACAGTGACAATGAAAACAAAAATCGAGGACGAGAAAAAGAAAGAAGAAATGGACCAACGATTGTAAATAAAAAAAAAGAGAGGAAGAAGAAACACAAGAAAAATTTACCGTGAAGTAATGCCGTAGGGCGGTACCGGGAAGAGAGGGATGGAGTTTAGTCAGTCGGTGCTCCTGGAGGGAAGACGCCAAACTGACACTATATGGGAAACCTCGATCGCCATGTGCCAAGCTCTCATGTCTGTATAGCAGATTCTCTAATCCTCTATAAAAAAAAAAACAATAAACCATAGGAAAACGGGGATTGTGCCATTTGCCCGAAGGACGAGGCTGGACTTCTTGAAAGCGCTATCCTTGTTCGGGACGAAAATCCCGTTTACCAACGAAGAAAAATTAAAAGTGATCCTGGACAGCCCCATGGACCCCACATGTGATCCTTAGCGCCAGGAAGGCACAGCTCTCCCTCCGACACCTAATAGAGGACTAATAGAGGAGAGTGTCTCCCTCCGACACCTAATATAGGAGGGTGGACACAATAGATCAATAAAGATCTGCTCGGAGAGTCGGGCAGCGCTTCTAGCCCCTGTGTCTTTGCGCTGCAATTCCAAAACTGTTTGGAGCTGCCACAGGACTCTGAACACTCTATCGTAGGAGAATGACGTCACGCTCGTTGAACTCCGGGCGTCGTGGTCACGAAGACAATGAGAGAGAGCTGAATCTCTAGCTAGGAGGGCGGCGGGACCTGCATTCGCAGGCTTGGAGCCGGCACTGAGAGTCCCATACTCTCTGTTGAAGGCTAAACTGCAGAAATGGAGAAATGTCAAGTCCCACGACTGGTGGGAGAACTTAACCAGACTATCACACTTCAAAAAAATTATCACGGGAACAGGGAGGGCAAAAGCCCAAACATTCCTCAGACTAAATAGGAGACAAATCAGAGTGGCCACTGCACTGTACACAGGACATAGCCACCTAAGATCTCACGTGCACAGGTTCGGACTGTCCGAAGAGACGGAGGGTCGGCTTGGAGGACGACGAGACAGTTGAGCACGTCCTATGTAACTGCCCGGCTATTGCCAGATCGAGATACTCACTGTTCGGAAACACGATCATTGAACTTCAAGATGCAAATGCAGGGTCGCCTGAGAGACTCATCAGATTCGTTGAGGTCTGGACATAACGGGTGACAACTAGTGGAGCTAACGGGGGCAAACCTTGATGGTAACACTTCTAGTGAGCCACAATAAATGGAGGACTGTATAGTCCACTCACATTGAATACAATACCATACTATTTGGTCGCCGGTCTCAAACTAATCAAAGCGACCTTTAACTGACGTCATTGTGACGTCGGCGTGCTACTGGGGCCATCACAGAGGTTTTTGTTACCACTACAATTATCTACGATTTTTTTTAGTTATTACATTATATTTGTATTAGTATGTGCTGAAGGCACCTATCTGCTTCCAAACCTCAGTACATAAAATGTGCAGTTCTTCATTTCTCCTACGGGCCATACCTCAAAAAGAGGAACTATAACAATCTCAATAAGGGCTCATTAAAAACAATTTTTTTCTTATAACTTTATATTTTTAAACTCTGCTGTAAATATTGTTTAAACATTTAAAAATGTCTTGAAAATTATAATGGCAAGTTAAATTATATTTCACTTAAATGTAGGTTTTATCACAGTATAACAGATTAAAAATTAAAAATTCACTTAAATAGCAATGAATTCCCTTACCTATACCACTCAAATTGAAGAAGTTTATCGTCAGATAGTAATGATGTTTATTGTCCATCGGAACAACCACGGGGAGTGACGTCACTTATTTTTAATCTGTTATGTGATATATGTTTGCGTATTTTTATGACGTCTTCGTTATTGTGTTTTTAATTTTTTTATCCTTGAAAAAGACGTAGAATAAACGTCGAAACGACGGCAATTTCTGCGGAAGCGTAGAAGTTTTATTTTGTGTCCTTCTCCCACTACCTTTCTCTTGAAAATCCTTATCACTTTTCGTAGCAAATTTTGATAAAAACGGTTGCATTGCTAGACACAAACAGGTGCTAAAATGTCAAACATTTTTTATTCCACATTATCATCTCTGATAAGGTTGCCTCCTTTGTGGTTCTATGCCAAGACAAAAATAACACAACGAAAATTTTTATGACGAAAGAAGGAGATCAAAAAAAGTACGTTCTATATTTTGGTAACAAATTGTGTCGCTGTGTTGGTGTCTCGTGTCTGAAAAATATTTACCAAATTTATGTTTACTTGCCGTTGGTAATTGGCATCATCAAACACACCGGCGTTATTTATCAATATATCAATTTTCTTAAAGAGGTCTAAAGTTTTCTCGAAGGCATCTGCAAGACTATTGTCGTAGCAAAATCTGGAGCAAAATTTTACATGCACTTACTTTCAAATTCGTCATAGTTGGACGTGTCAGCCTTCACAAATTGCACCTTATCTTCACCGTACTTTTTCCGCAGTTCCTGCAAAGCCTTAGCTCCATTGGTTTCGGGGTTCCACTATCAAAATGATTCTTGTTTAATTATTGCATGCACTTCTTATCGTCATGTAGTTTGTTATGCGATAATAATTATTGCACTCATATAACAATGATTTTATGTATTCTTGAAAAAAATTGTTGAAAGACATTTAGTTAATTAGCAGGAAAAATCGTGTTTCGGTTAATTAAGCAAACGGTTTCTTATAATAATGATACAATAAATTATATTTGAACTATTGACAATGAAGTAAATAAATAGACGCCGAGAGTTAACCATAAATTGGTATCTGTTTACTTGGCACGATATACAAACCGCATACTTGGAGGCTTGTAGGTGAGTTTAGGTTGTTTCGAACCAGGAATTTCCACAAGACATTGCCAAGTAGTTCCAACACTGCCTAACCACTACATATTTTCAATGGAAGGAAGATTTCTACGAACAAACTGATGGTGTAGCTATGGGCAGCCCCCTTATTCCAGTAACAGACAATTATTAATAACCAATATATAAAGAGCAAATAAGAAGTGCTGGTTCCGATACGTGGACGCCACATTTATTATTTGGAACCAAGGCGAGGGCGAACTTCAAAACTTCATCTTACATCTCAACTCCATCAACTCAAAAGATTCACTATGGATATAGAACAGGAAGAACACTTACCGGCTTGGGATGTTTTCTTATCAAGGAGGCCGAATGGGAAGGTTCCGCACACCGTTTATAGAAAACCAACACACAATGACCGATACCCCAATAAAGGATCAAACCATCATCCCAGACAGAATTGGGGGTTCATAAAGACTCCTCCTCTGTCTGTGAGAGTGAAGAGAATTTGTGAGCCGGCTGCATGGGATCGGTAAATAAAGCACTGAAAGAGCCTTTGGTTGGAATGGATACAGAAAACACGAGATGGATAGGGCCGTCCGTCCACGGATTGTAGAGCGCCAGGAAAGAACAGCGGGAGAAGATAAAGAAAAGCCCGGATGGACTAGTCTACCATACATCCACAGAGTAACGAACAGGATCGGCAGGCTACTGAAAAAAAACAATGGCAAACGTGTCTTTAAACCCACTCGTACAATACAACAGAGCTTGAGATCGACCAAAGACCGCAGAGATCCCCTACCGGAACCCGGAGTTTACCAAATTTTGTAAACCTGTGGCAGGGCATACATTGGCACCACAAAACGCAGTGGCAACACGAGGATTTCGGAATACAAGAAGAGTTGCCGGCAGGGACAAACACAAAAGTCAGCAGTAGCAGAGCAGGAGAGTCACGACATCCTTTTCAACGATCCACTTCGTTGAATCAATCTTATATCAATCGCAGCGTTTCTATCCGAGACTAATGAGAGAGGCCAATGAGATCTTTAAACACGAAAGCAATTTCAACAGGAAGGAGGAAATTACGTTTCTAAATGCAGACTGGGAGTGAGTTCTACGATATATTTCAGGGGCGCCGAAACTCCGCACCACCACTACCCCCACCTCAGCCCTCCACTACAGCGCGACGGCCGGAGAGTAGATACCAACCACGGAGTTCACCACATTTGAATCAGTCAATGTCGGTAAGCACGAGACGTCATTTCGCCCTTTGCTTCATCTCCTTTGTTAATGTATGAGGCAGTTCTAGACGAAATTTCAGGAAGAAATTCCATTGGACCACGGGTTCAAAGCCCGGGAAACGCTTTAGAATCCACTTTACAAGGTGAATAGATACAGAATATGACCAACAAACAATAACCAGCTTAATAATATAGTTCAAATAGCTACATGTCTTAATATCGAAGATTTCGAATACATTTGGTAGCGCTCGAGGCTCTGCCCAATTCTCTCTCAGCTCTGCTCAATACGCCTCGTACTTCCTGTCTAGCGGTCGAAGGTTCATCATCTTCTTTGCAACCAAGAAAAAGTGAGTGGTCCAGCCTTCCAGAAGGTTCCTAGATTCTCTTTGTCGAATTGATAATCTGGCCACGTTCGGAGTGAATGTCAAAATTCGACAAAGCGTACGGATTTGACTCTCGATGGTGCCAGCAACGGTTCTACAACGACTAACGATGAACTCCAAAACCTGACACTGCCTGTTCTGTACAAGCATATGTCGGAGTAGTTATTTCATCCTAACGTCTACATCCAGAATTATGGAACAAAATTTGGGAGTTCGAGAACGGCGCATGTCAGACTTGTCCAAAGCTCCCATATGAGCTGGAAATTGCCGAACTGGCACAGATGCCATCAAGAAGGATAAATCAATCAAGTACGTCTTGTAGTCTGTATTTACTCAGAAAAATTGAAGCTGTTCTCGACCGTTAGTCAGAAAATCCTTTACTCAGAAAGTCAAGCACCTTCAACAAAAGCACCTCCAAGCAAAACAACAAAACCTTTAGGACTATCTGCAAAACTTCAATTTGAAGTTAAAACTTTAAATGGACAAGCAATTACGTTTTATAACCTATCGTAAACTCCAAACTGATGTTTAAGTGATACTGACACGTCACGTTGTCACCTTCAAAGGATTCAAGTGACAGTTACATTCATCATAACATTTTCATATCTTCAGTGTTACTCCAAGTTTTATCTGGAGTTGCACTGATAGTTTAAAAGTTGTCCGAAGAGTGAATTCGTTGTGAATCCAAAATGTCCTGCCCAGCATCCCGTTTTGGTCTCTTTCTGCAACCCTCTAAGATCTGCAGCAATTTTAACTAAGAGCAGGATGCAGGCTCACCGTATATTCTGAGAAGAAACCTAAACTAACAAATTCTGTTCCTGTAGTTCTTTACTCAAATTCTCATGCTGCATCTGGAGCAGGTGATTCAAAATATATGACGCCAGAATGTCAAGGATCTTAGCCAACACCATAACAGTCAAAATAACTCTTTGGGTAATATTGCATTGGAACTTATTCCATGTTAGCTGGTATGCTATCCACTGGCCAAGAAGAATGAAAACTTCTTTGCAACGACGCATAAATAAAAGTTATGGATAGACTTTTCCAGCCCAACCAACAGCGAGTTCGGTTTGTCTAAATATGCATTAGAAGGCACAAACATTAGTGTGTAAAATCAGAAGTGTGTAAAATCAGAAGAGATAAATTAGATGTTTTTCTACTGGAATAATAATTTGAAAGTGTCAGTTTTTGCCTTTTGTCTACTGTCTACTTGACACGGTAGAAGCAATACACGTCAGGACGTTTTGAAACGGTATTAATCATTGCCACCTAGACCATAAGGCCGTGAAGCAGAAGCTGTGACGTCACAGTCGTGGTCCAAGGTCACTAGTGTGAGAGCATTTAAATTGTATGGACTTCAATAATTTTTTCCGACTTTGCGACTAATATTGTCCATTTTGTACTCATAATTTTGTTTTTATAAACTGTGCCGGATTTTAGAACATTTCTTGCAGCTAGTGCTGCATTTAGACTAACAACAAGTGCTTTGAAAGTGTTGAAAATTTCTCAAACGTGGTTGGGTGTCACGGTGCGCAGTCAATGTAAACAGGTCTAGCAAATCCGTGTTTTGGTTTCAAAGGAATGAAGGTGTGAGGGAAAAATGGATGTAAGGTAATTTGCGTCTGAGGAAAATAATAAGGTAAATTAAAATAGAGTACCTACATAGATTCATAAAAAAAGTTAGGTTAACCTTCAGTGACTAATCCCGATTCCTGAATTTGAAAAAGGCCAGACGGAAGTCTATGAACTTGTACAGTAAACTTGTCAATAGAGGGTTCCATTTAACTTTTTTATATATACCTATTAAGAATGTAGCTTTTTTTCCCAAGAGTTTTTCACCCAGAGCAAAGATGCAAAAAGAGTTTCTAATCATTTATATTCTTTTATACGAAACCCTAGCTCCTTTATGTAACACCCCGTTACAAATTTCAAAATTTGTTACATAAACAGATTTATTTGCTCTCAACATATTCCTATATAGACCATGTATTACATTTACTCATTTGGATACAAAGCTTGGACCACACATTTGGTCCAAGTATCAAATGATGTCACTAGTACTTTCTTAATGGTGTAAACACTGCGGATCAAATATTTGGTCCAGAGTAAAGGAGGTAGATCAAACAGGTCTTTTTATGGTGTAAATACTTTAACCCTAAATTGGATTCTGGAATTGGATTGCAGTTTCCGAAAAAAGGGTATATATATTAGTTATAAAAGCTTCCATTTATAACTAACAGCTGTCCTTTGACAAACTTTGATTCAAGTTGATTAGGTACACAATTTGTTCCTTGGTCTAATTTGGTCCACGTGGTGTAAATGTACTACATGACTAAGGGCGACTTTTACAAGTTCAAGTAAAACTTCAGATTGAAAATAAAACACCAGACTTGATGTACATTGCATTGTTTACCTGACAGATAAACAATGCAATCTAGGTTAGGTATATCTGGAGTTTTATCTTTAATCTGAAGTTTTACTTGAACTTGTAAAAGTCACCCTAAGATCAAACTCAGTAAACTTCATATTTCTGTAAAAAATTTAGGAATTATCTTTAGGAATTACATTATCTTTTACCTTTTATTTTTCTTAAAGGAATCAGCAAGAGATCAACACATTATACCTACCATTTATACCAAAAACTTGATGTCCTGCATAGAAGTTCTTTATTGAGGTCTTCACAGTCAAAATGGTAGAAACACAATAGTAGTTGGAAAGTGCCAGTGTCCAGAAAGTACCTACTTACTTCCACAAACAGAGATGTATCGAGCCTACTTCCAAGAGGATTTGAATTCTAGTGTGTGTAGTAACAGCAAGGACTTAAAGTAATAAAAACTGTATGCAGTGATCTGTTGGAAGTGCAAAATGTTGTAATTGGCAGGAAGTTGTTTTTTTTCTATTTATAGGTAATTATGTAAGATTAAATTGCCAACAGCTTTTCATTGTAGTAAATCCCGGGATATTAAACTTATTATTAGTCATAGTTGTAATCATATTCCTAATTTTCATCCATTACAACCCATATAACAAGCCTTGCCATGAATATTTTGTTTACATGGGTTGTAATGGGTGAAAATTGAGAATACAATTATTATGACTACAACTAAGAAGTTGGATAAACCCACACAAATAAAACATGTATATACACGATATTAAGTAGCAATAGCGGCGTTATGTTACACGTTATAAATAACGCAATAATTGTATTCTACTGGAAACAAAGCGAAAGCAAGGAAGAAAAGAATACAGTCCACAAGTCCCAAACAAATTTAATAAAAAAAAACATTTAAAAAAAAATAATTAAAATGGTAGAAGTAAAAATGTATTAACGTTACGAATTCTTGATGAAAATCTTTGAATGACAATTATTTAATCAGCAGAAAAGAATCGTGTTTGTAGGCGCTAATGAAAAATTGGGGTAACGGACTTTGAAGACCCAAATTGGCTATTTAAACAAACGGTTTCTTTTATAAGGATTTTATATTCGAACAATCAGTGGGAGTCGTCAAATTTACTCGAAACCGTTTTTTATTAAATTTAAATTGCTGCTGGAAAAAAGGAGGGCATTGTCGATTGATTAGAATTAAAATTTGATTTAATTACTTGCGGAAGTTTTCTGCAAACTTCACCTAATGCTGAAGGTAATACAAGAAGCACTGCAAGTATTTGTCGATTGTTAGAATGGTATGTTATATGTTCTATACATAGTGTTTCAGAAAATTGCTGACAGACTTTAAGAGATCATATAACGCGTCAAGTCATCCAACTTTTGTTTATAAACCTCTATCCGCAAACGCACAGTTTTTGAGATAAGGATTTTTAAATAATATTTTTTTTAATTAAAATGTTATTGTTATTGTTATTGACGTTTTCAATGAAAATGGTAAAACTATGCGTTAGCTACAATAAACAATTTTTTTTTTACTCAAAAATGGCGCACGTTAGTGTTTTCGTCTGTTTTGTACAGAAAATACTAGCTTTTCACAATGTACTTTCAAATTGCAATTTTTCCTGTGGCGTAGGCATTAGAGACTATAAAATTCCAAGCGCCCTCAAAATTTACGCCACTGGCACATGAGAAAGCCCTTTCTAACACTCATAAAATATGTCTAAGTAGAGATAAAACGTGTACCAAAATTTAGTTAATTCTCTCAATTAATTCCTAAAATATGACCAAAAAACTAAAAAATAATAAAAAAATTATAAGTGTTTATAAATACAATTTTTTGTCTTCGACTCCTCTATAAGACCTTAAAGTTTATAAGACAGTGAAGGCTTTCACGGCCGGTTAAAATACAATCTAAAATTTTTCCTTACGTTTCGTCTCCAGCTGCGGCAGACATTATCAAAGCCGATGAGGAAATGGGCGAAGTGATCTACCGTGCTTCCCGACGTTGACTGATTCGAATGTGGTAAATTTTTTTTGTAATGGTCAACTTCTTGGCCTTTTGGACTCCCTTAGTTAGACGACTGGCCCAATGAGCTTGGTACCAGGGGAAAGGGCATATTCGTGGGCACTTTTAATCTTGTCCCCCCAAAGATGTCACTTTAATACAGTCTAAGAAAAAAATTTCCAGAGACAGTTAAGAAAAAGTATCCAAAATAGTATAGTAGTTTTTTGCGATTTTTACAAAAACCATGGAGCGGTCCAGCTTCGATTGTATGAAAACAAAAAACAGTTATTAGTTTTGGTCTAGCTGTTATACCGGGCGAGCTACAAAAGTTTAAATGGGCCACATTTTTTTCCAATTTGGGTATACTTTTCTCACATTTCACCGCGTGGATTCCACATTTTTGCAGAAATACATCTAATGAAATATAAGCCATTCACTTATTGCATTACAAGTAGGCGTTGGAAAATTGACTTTACATTTTTATCGTATCTTCTCAACATGTGCTAAATGGAGATGGGTATTGAAAAAAATGACGGTTTCTAAGGTAACATAGATGACAAAAATAAGTGACTGTGTATTTCAGGGAGGTAGTACACATACGGACCCTTAATATGGCCGAAAATCAAAATCTTAGCTTTGAATTTGAAATGTTAAGGAATTTTTAAACTTTAAAAGTCAAATTCCCATTTTGAGGTTTATTTGTGCTGAGACCGGCGTAAATGGAATGGATTTCTATCTCGTTAGATACCTTGGAACGTTTTCTTTTTGGGACTTAGAAACCAATTTTCGTTGGGATGTCGCGAAATGGTCATATTGATTTTCGAAGCGAAAGATGCACATTTTTCAGAAATTTTGCCCAAAATGTACCATGAAAGGCAATATAGCTCACAAAGCTATGTAACTAACGGTAGCTAGGTTATAGTTGTTTTATTGAACCCATGACATCGATTTCAAAATCGATTGGTGGGTTTCCCTTATGTAACATTCGCTAAAAGTGACATTTTTAAAAATCCAAGATGTCCGCCCATAAAATTGTAGTATTATGCTGTTATCTCTGGAACGATCCGAGCTAGAAAGCTGATTGGTATGTGGCTACGTCATGAGACGGGCTAAAGATCTCTTAGAGCCAGAACCTTGCCGCGGGTAACGATGGGCTTATTTTGAATTTTTTTTCAATTCATTGACACTTTTTTGCTACAATTTAGTGATTGTTGCTAGAACTGGTACTGAGCTGGTACAAATATATCCGACATTTCGACTTTTTGGTTACTAGACGGCATCATCAGGGTTTTCTTTTTTATTACAAATATTGCTTTATAAATGTGCCAACAAATAGTTTTTCGTATATGACTAACAAAGTAGCTTTAACACAGACCTTTCGACTGGCAACTGTTCGATTTTATCGCTTTTAGCTTCCAATATTTAATTGATAAAATTTCTCATTGAGAAGGTTAGAGTGACATTTTCCATTTTATAGCAAAGCCATTTATTAGGGTAGAGAACAACAGTGTCTCAATTAAATGTGAGTCGTCTTAAATACTGCTCAAAATCTTTATTACCATTTTGCTAAGTTTAATAACAGTCTTATAGGAATAATGAAGGTTCTAGTGTCCCAATAAAGATGAAAAGGTTAAATCACTGTGTGGGGACAAAATAAAAATTCCTCAATCCTTTATCAATTTGCCGAAGTTTCGACGGTTTATTTCGATCGTTCTCAAGGCTACAAAAAGGTATTGCTGGCATACTGTTTTTCTATTCGTTTTATTCTTTGGTTCATTAACTTAATTGTTCCTTGCTTGTTTGTAGCCTTGAGAAAGATCGAAATACACGGTCGAAACGTCGGCAAATTGAGAAAGGATTGAGCAATCTTTATTTTGTCCCCACCCAGTGCTTTGACCTTTTCAGTCTCAAAGGAAGTTCATAACTCTTAAAATTGTGTAAAAATTACCTAATGTTTTTATTTGAACGAACATTACGTCAACTAAATTAAAAACCTGGAATGACAAATTAAGCAGGTATTTTGTGTTGTGAATGCTCTATTCACCGGTGTCAATAGCATCGTTAAACCATGTTTAGTTTTCGAGCTGTATAGATATAAGTATTAAAATGTCGATAAAAAGTAGAAAAAATACGTTTAGGCTCCATTTTGAGGAGGAAAGAAAGTACGGAAAATTCCAATTTTGCAAGTTTTTACATATTTTTGTCCCCTCTTTCATATGAGACTACTTTTGATAAAACTTATGACAATGAATTTCGGTCGAACATTTTCACATTTTTCTGTTTATCTCGAAAACGATAAGGTTCATTCGAATACTTTTACCATATAAATTAATAAGGGATGTTCATTATAAAACGTCAGCTAGTTGCCTGTGAAATGTCAAATGAAAAAGATGGAGAAACAGAAGTCCATTTATTTTGATTATGTCATTCCTTTCTGTCAAAATTTCATAGCCTGCTAGTGGAAGTTTTATAATGAACACCCCGTATTAATAGATGTTTTTCGTTGGTTCTAGTAGTTTTATAGTAAATTGGGTATACGTTTACATTTAGATAGTATAAGGTGTCCTAAAGAAAATGGTGTGATAAATAGAGCTTTGATTTCTGCTGTAAATAGTATACGGCGTCCCAAATAATGTTGTGACATTTATCTTTATTATAATCAGTGCCTTGATTTAGATGCTATAGGGTGTCCCAAAAGTGGGCAAATAATACATTTTTAAGAACCACTAAAGCTAGAAACCTGAAATTTTGGTTGTAGGTTTTTTTCATAACCACAAGCGATATGTCAAAAATGGTACCACTTACTCGTGGTACTATTTTACGTCTTTTCATGAATTCTAGAACCTTTTTACGATATCTCAAAAGCTGTTAGGTTTCCGTATATGAAATAAACGATTTTCGATATGTCGACGTTTCAGCTACTTTTAGACATCATCAGGTCTTTCTATTGATAATTCTACAGTAGTTTGGGCTACATAAGGGCAAGTTCGAATATTTCCTAAACTATAGGAGCCTCGTGTGCGTGGTCTTTAACCCAAGAAAAAGGTCTGCAGCAGTTTGCCAACTACGTTCGGATATTTCTTTAACTATGAGAACCTCGCGCGCTTGGTTAAATGAAAAAAAAACGCAGCGAAATAAAACCACACCCTAAACAAACCAACTCAAGAATTCTGCTGACCAACTTTAACAAATCACGCAATCTCTAAAAGATATCTTAGATTAATCAGAGCGTTTCTATCCGAGACTAACGAGAGAGGCCATTGAGATATATATACACGACAACAATTTCAATAAGAAGGAAGAAATTACATTTCTAAATGCAGACTGGAAGCTAGTTCTACGACATACTTCATGTGCGCCAAAACCCCGCGCCACCACTACCCCCACGCCAATCCCTCCACTGCATCGCGAAGGCCGGGAAATAAATACCTCGGACTCGCTACAATCGAATCATTCAACGTCAACCAGCATGAGATGTCACTTCGCCCATTGCCTCATCGCCTTTGATAATATCTGCCGCACCACTAGGCAAAAGGTGAGGAAGAAATTCTATCTGAGCATGGCTTCAAAGCCTGGAAAACACTTTAGATTGTACTTTAAAGTTTGTTTACGTTTTTTTGAAACACCCTGTAAATGGTTGTCAAAGAAATTTTTGTCATTTACTACTTAAAAGTTAATTAGATAGATAGATATAACTGAGTCCATAGGAATTTACAAGCGATGTTTGTGGCTTCAGCAGACAGAAAAATAAAAATTTAAATTATTTAATTAAATTAAAATTATTATTCTTCTTTCCGCTGATGCCACAAACGTCACTTGTTAGAAGATAATAAACTCAAACTGTAATTTTCGCACCCTGTATCTCGAAATCTATTCACTTTTGGCCTAAGATATGTATGCAGTTCAATATACCTGTTTTAGTCCCTAGTATTTTCAGTTGCAATGTTTCTGGGACACCCTGTGTAAGTCATTCAAATGTTAGCCATAAACTTGCGAATTAACTTTATGATCCGGCTTGAAGTCAATGCTGTACACTTATTTAGTGTTTCTCAGATATGGATGGTTTTCCATGTTCAATGGTTTTAATCGTATTAAATCATAACCAATGGTTTAGGTAAATTATGGTAAACTAAAATTTTTTAGCATTATTGTCAATACTAAATTAATAAAAATCACATTGACAGATAAATATGATGACTCGCATGACATTTATCAGACGAACTCAGAATTCGTGAACATTATGCGATTCGACTAAGAAACTTTTCGGGTGGTGCTTTCGAGCGCTCTGAGACCATTCCTATCCTGTTTTTTCAATAAGACTGTAAAAATGGCAATATACTCAGATCGGTCTGTTTGATGTCATCTAGTGTTCAAATAATGTTGGTGAATGAAATTTTTTTTCAAGCGGACTAAAAGTACGTCATTTGTTTTCTCCATACGCACACCTAAAGTGGGCTTTCTAATCCTGAGACCAAAAAAGTAGCAAAAAAGTCCTAGCCAGTAAAAGTAAAGTCAAAAGTCACCGCTATTGTCATGGTGGCGCATATATAAACCATCTTATTGTCATCTTTACATTCTTGTTGAAAAAGCAAAGGATAGGAATACTCTCAGAGCGCTAGAGATCACCACCCGAAACCGTTATTAGTCGAAATCGCATATGGTCTCGAATTCTGTTAAATGTCGTTGGTTGTCATGCGCGTCATCATATTTATCTGTCAATGTCATTTTTATTAATTTAGTATTAATAATAAAGCTACACATTTTTAGTTTACCATAATTTACCTAAACCACCAAAAATCATTGGTTATGATTTAATACCATTAAAACCATCGAACATTAAAAACCAGCGTTCTAACAGTTCTAACACATTCTAGTTACTTTACAAATAATATACGGGGTGTTCATTATAAAATTTCATCTAGCCAGCTATGATTTTTTGATAGAAAGAAAGAGAGATATAAAAGCACGTCGTAACTTGACTCGCCATCAAAACAGATTAGCGGCCATCTTGTTTTTTTCGTTGTTGGTCAACTTTGCCCTTTTGCACATTTTTGTTGAAGTTTTCTAGCTTTATCAAGACAATTTTTGCTAAAAACAGTAATTTTTGTTGCTATTAAATCTGTTTTGTATTTGGACAACATGGCTTTCGCCTTAGAACATAAAGTTTTTATGCTGAAGAGCTATTATCGAACTGGAATCAAAGTGGATGTCGAATGGGTTTATTCCATTCGAAACTGCATGGAGGATTTCCAGGCCGAATTTCCAAACTTTCCTGTGGTCAGTAGTTGGTGAAGTTAGCGGGATTAGGACAAATAATGCACCTCTTCTTTATTCCTTTAAATTTCCTGTGGTCTATATGCAGTTCAAGAAAACTTTGAAGCATGCTCTAGAACTGTTTACAGAAACAGGTAGTTTACAAAAAAGACCATGCACTGGATCTGACAAGAAACGTACTGATGAAGTGGTTGCACAGGCACAAGAAATAATTCAAAATACACCTGGTACTTCTATACGACAGTTACACCATCAAATAAGCCTTTCTGTAGGTGCCACCCATGCAATTTTGCATAAAGATCTGCAAGTGTACCCATATCGCTTCACAGTAGTGCAAGAATTGCATGAAGCTGACTTTCCCCAAAGACTGCAATTTTGCAGTTGGTATATTAATATGGATAATAACCAGAACATTTCCCAAAAATCCATATTTAGTGATAAGGTATGGTTTCAGTTAAGTGGTTATGTGAATTCGCAAAACATGAGAACTTGGAGTAGTGAAAACCCCCATCAAATAATTGAGAAAGGACTACACCCTGAAATAATTGGAGTTTGGGCAGGCATCACAGCTCACCGACTGATTGGTCCAATTTTCTTTGAAGGTGGCAGATCACTAGGCCACTTCAAGTACCTAACATCATTTTGATTATTTATTTTTGTAGGTACATTAACAGCAGAAAGATACCGAACGGACATTTTAGAACTATTTATCGAGCAATTGCATGATGATGAACTTACGGAGTTTCATTTCCAACAGGAGCACCTCCCCATTGTACACAACAAACAATTAATCATTTGCAGACATTTTTTGTTGACAGGCTTATTAGTCGAAGAACTGAAGTAGTGTGGCCTGCAAGGTCTTGTGATTTAACACCCTGTGATTTCTTTTTGTGGCCTTACATAAAAAACAATATATTTAAAACTCCTGTTGAGAATTTGGATGATCTTCGTCAACGAATACAACAGAAATTTATTGAAATTAACAATAACCCAGTGATGTTACAAAATGTTTTCGCAAGCATTAGAAACAGGAGTTTAAAACGTATTGAACAAGGAGGCCAACATTTTGAACGCCTTTTATAAATGTAGAGTATTTTTCGAGCTACTTTTACCAATAATTGTTAAGTTAGTACGATAGTTTGTAATAATTATTTTTTTAAAGTTTTCTTGATAAGTTATGTGGTTAGTTGCCTATGTGAACAAGGCCCCAACTATTTTTGTTACCCATTTCAGTTGCATTTGATCCTCATCATACTTGTCTATGACAAACAGCCATTTGGTACTGGGTTGATTTACTAATGATTGAAGCACAAGAACCGTCTCAAGAATGAAGGGGCAGGAGGCCCGGCAAAAGTCAAAAAAATGTCAAAAAATATTAACAAAATATGATTAGCTTTATTACAAATCTTATCGAACACATTAAACACATATACCATTGAAACCATATGGTAATTTTTCATATACCAATAGGAGATACCCCCTTTTCAGCCCTTTTCAAAAACTGCAATTTGGATCAGGTTGATAACTATTAGCTGAGTTTCTACCATTCATATTGAGTGAAAATCAGATTCAAACTGTCATCAATCTGGTTTCCTGAAAATTACTTGTAAGGATCAGTCCGATCCAGGATCAATATTTCCAAAAAGTCCTAGTGTGAATCAAAATTTATCATTCATATTCCTATTAGTATAGACACAATATGACGTTTTGGAAATGCTAAGCCTGGATCAAATTGATCTCTACAGCTGATTTTCATCCAACCTGATTGTCCAACCCGAAACGTGGTGGACAGCAACCCTTTAAACTACAGATCTGATCATTGACTAAGATTATCCAGTCTAACACTATTAATTACTTATCATTGTAAACTTAATTTCTGTCTATAATATTTTTAAACAAATTCAGTTTATAGATATTTAGGATATAGATAAATTTATAGATAAATTAGGAATATGAAGCTGGATGATCCTGCATTATTTAGTAGCTATTGATGCAATTTAGCACACATTAAACTACTTCGTCATTATGAAAAAAACGTTAGCATTTATTAGTGAACGAAAATACCATATACCAATACCAATAGAGATGTTTTTCCTACATTCCTGCTCGTAAACTCAGGTCCACCCTGATCTGTTCCAAGATTATATTTCAGAAATCTTGGAACAGACTGGCCTCAAGATTCCAGCCTATAATAATTATTATTATTAAGGTATTTTTGTCTCTACTGCTAATATTTTAATTATTATTTACTTTTAAAATCAACACACCACAATTTCTGACTTCATAGTGATGCTGACGAAACATCTCAGTTATTTATACATTTGAATCTCATTCAAACTATTCAAACTGGCTTTCTAATCCAAAATGGTTTATGCATGTGCCTTACAAACTGCTAATAGTACGATTGTATTTAGCTTTTCCAGGCTGGGGAGGAAGGAGAACTATTACAGTTGTACACCAATTTAAACCTCGAGAGTATCTACTGACACATAGATTTTTGGAAACATCTTTTCTTCTAGGTCACAATGGTCGCAGTCTATACCGGTTTTGGTGCAAAATTTCCAGGTTTAGTTTCAGGAATTGAGCCTACAATAAGTTTTTAAACTTATTTTTGTCTTCAGCTCTAATGTTTTAATTTTACATACCTTTGAAAATCCACTCCATTTCTGATTCTACAGAGATAAAACATTAGAATCATACACTTGTTTTAATGATTTTAAAACTAGTTTTCAGCTTGGTTCAAACACAAAATGGATTGTAGGTACTTTTGGTTCCAGTTGCAGTTAGTAAGGCCAAGCCTTAAAAACTCCTCTCCCCACAGGCTACACCGTGCAGGGGCTGAAAATTAGGGTGCTTTGTCGTCGTCAGAAGTTAAAGGATCAGTATGAAAATCGCCCCTTTTAAGTGCGAAAGGCCTGTTCAGGCGTTCAGGGTCGCAAAACCCTGAGGTCCACCTATCTTCGTCTACGTACACACAATTGGGCACAAAGAGTGGGGTGTCTTTCTAAGTTCTCTATGTTAGCTCGGGAATACCTCAAGTAAATTTTGAAGCCTATAGAATCTTAAAAATCTTTAAATAATTAAAAAATGAAACAAATTAAGACCGACTTTTTTATTTATCAACATTCTGAAAGATTCTGGATTGTTTGGAATGTCATGTCAATTGCTATTCATTATCATTTTGTTACATTTATTTGAGTATTCCCGTCCTTACATTCTTATTGAGAAAAAAAAAGGATGGAGACACTATCGGAGCACGTACTGATATGCAACCAGTAAAACTTTCGCAAAGTGTGAACGTGCCTAAATTTGAATGTTTGACGGACAAATAAAGAACGAAATAATTTACGACGATTCAAAATAACAAATGCATTTCATAGGTGGCTAGATGAAATTGTATAATGAACACCCCGTACACCACTAATTGGGTAAGTACCTAGACCCGCTTAAAGAGAATAACAGAAAATTGCAAAACTGAATCACTCTGATATAGAGTTTCCTGCATGCTTGAAAAAAGAAACGTATATGTTACTCGGAGTAAAAGGTCTTTTTGTGCTTCGCCTTGCACGCCTCAGCTTCGCTTCGGCCGTCAATCTCTGGGCTCAGCACGAAAAGACCTACTTTTACCCCTAGTGACATAATCTACTATTATATATGCAACAGCGTGACAGTAGCGGTGACTTTTGACTTTAGGTGTGCGTATGGAGAAAACAAATAACGTACTTTTAGTCCGCTTGAAAAAAAAAAGTGTTTTTAATCCACTAGAAACCTATCCATTAAAATGCTCACACGCATGAATCTCGCCTTATTCTAATGAGAGGATTATGCGTCAAAGCAATGATTTGCTTTTTTATGATAAGTTTTCGTCCTTTTATCGACTTATATAACAAGTGGATTGCTCAGTCATCGACTACGCAGCAGCCCCATCTGTAGTCATACTGTCTCGATCGGTGGGTCTAATAATTAGATAATACGCAACCTTACGACTAATAATTAGTGTATTGTATATGTAAATTAGGCATGAGATGCTTTAACAGTTTGTAAAAAAACAGCTTACTTTTTTTTAGTTTTTCAACTTTCTATGACAAATAAGACTAAAATTATGAGCTTGGCTATGGCTCCAGCTTTGAGTAGGTGGAGAGCTAGGTCATATGACATAAATAGGCTGAAGTTCAATAAAGTTAACTGACCTAGACCTGTCAGTTGGGCGCCACTCAATTTTGGGTTATAGATTGTGGCTATAATATATAGAAATTGAGAAAATTATTAGAGAAAGTAATGGATGTCCATTTGTTAAGGTGATCAAACTAAAGTAAAACCAACAGGAATTATTAAAATTGGGCAATTATTTTATTCACCACGGTGTTAGGTATTACCTATTGTTAGTGCACATACTCATTGGCTATTAAATTTACTCCTACCAGTTTTAACATTTGGCCAGCTTGCAGGACTCTCTCACTAGCTGATGTAGATGAGCAGTACAACACGTGAGGAATACTGGACGGTTTAAGACCTAGAGCCATCACCGTCACTAATGGTGCCATCTTCGGCAAGGGGGCTCACTAACTAGACGGTTTAAAACCTAAGAGCCATCACCGTCACAAACGGCTCCATCTTCGGCAAGGGGGCTCAGTAACTGGACGGCTTAAGACCTAAGAGCCATCCCCGTCACTAACGGCTCCATTTTCGGCAAGGGGGCTTAATGGATGGTAATTGTCAAATCCAAAAAAAAGGTATTGAGTTTCAGCATTCAAACATTGGAACTTGAAACCCGAATCAGGAACTAGGAAGTTTAAATTAATTAAAGAAAGCCTTACCCCAAAATAAGAAAAATTTACTGTAGCCACAAGGTCAGGCTGTAGCCGTTTAGGGACAAGCTCAGATCCGGTGTTCCCTGGACAGTGGTCAAGATAGAAAAGGGACCATCAAAGGTTTTAACTTTTTCCACATGGGCTTAAAATTGGTCAAAACGGATATAACATGTCAAAATGAGAAATTAAAATGAGTAAAAGAACCGCCATATATGAAAATTCAGCCGTTGTTGTTAAATAAAAGATAAAAATGTAGGAAAAATATCTGATGAGGACATGAATAAAATAAGGGAATCTAAGGATACAATTTGGCAATGCTGTAGGAACTGCATAAGCGACCAATATACATGTCAACGCCTAAGCCTAAGAGTAACAATTCGGGGACCTCCTCTTTAAGAGATTTCTAGCCAGAGTGTTCAAGGTACACCGTGAAAGTGGTTTTCTGGGGAGATAGTTCAAAGTACTCTGCGACAGTTAGAGTGGGCGAACATGTAAGAGGGCGCTATGACTCAATGATTTCTAGCGTCTTAGGAAGTAAAAAGGTACTGTACGGGGTGTGGTATAAAAGTATGAAAGGAGTGCCAGTAGATTTTCTTTCTTAAAAAGAAAACGGTAACGGTAACCATGAATGTTCTAACCTGCTTGTTAATCGTGATTGATCTATTTAGATCTTCATTACAAAAAAAAATCAATTTGTTCAAAAGCGTAGAGAAGCAAGCAAAAAATAGGAATAACAAACCGAATGTCAAGAAACCTCAAGGCAGGAAGATAAATATATTGCAACTTTTGACAGTGGTGACGTGATATGTTTTGCTTTTAAGTGAGAAACTTTCTCTTCCTCAACTTTTTTGCCATCACGTAACTCCATGTGGTTTTCTCCCCCCCCCCCCCCCCACGACAACTAGTATGAAGATAGGTTGATCGACAAATTTGTGACCACCTACTCTTTAACACTTCGTTATTAGATCTAATACGCTGGTGCATGTCGCCTGCTCTGTACAATATCTCACCGCTACTCCATAGCTTTTTGGGTTTAAGTTTAAGACAAACGGTCTCCAATTTGTCGACCAGCCAAAGTTGTAATGATGAGGGGTAGACTCCGAAACTAGTATGCATATGGGTCGATCGATAAATTGGTGACCACCTACTCTATTAAAGAAAAACTTATGGGTAAAAAAAATCTAGAAGGTAGTTGGAGAGCACTAAATCTTGTAAAAAGGTATTTTGTAATTCAAAGCAACCCCTGGAGGCAATGGGCGTTCTTAAATATTAAAACATGAAAACTGAAAATTGTCAATCTAGATACTATGTCAATCAGTACATTTCAACTTTCGATAGTAGTGAGGTGATATGACTTACATTTTTAATGAGAATTTCATTCTCCTCCTGTTATTTAATATTTGCTCAATATTATATTGTTATAGAACAATCGTAACCATAGTCATATCCCAATAAACAGTTGAACGTTGATTCAACGTTAAAAAAAGACCTATAACCAAACGTTTTTTCAACGTAGTTATGTCCGGTGAATCAACGCTTTTATCAACCTTTCTTAAAACGTTTCATCAACGTTTGTTTAAGACGTTTAATCTACGTTTGGTTAAAACGTTTAATCTACGTTTTCTTAAAACGTTCAACCTTGCTTAAAACGTTTATTCAACGTATCTATCAACCTTACATAAAACGTTAAATCAACGTCTTCATCTATTTTTTTCCATTTACATGAATATAATTTATGTCAAATGAGTTTTACCAGGGCTTGAACTTTGAACCCAGCTAAAACTTATTCGATAAAATGAGTGAACCTGTTCAATGAGTTTTAATTTTAGTTTAAAACAAAAACTGCAAACCAAAAATGCAGTTAAAAATATACAGAGCGTTAATGTTTAATTAAAAAGCACATACCAAAAAGTGTTTGACCCCAGGTAGCACACTACGTCGTCACATGTCACATCCACAAGACGTCTCTACGTATTTAATATATCAAACTTTGCATTTTCTCATAAAAAAAATCACATATTTTAAACATGTTTTATTGGAAATATAATACTTGTGCTAATTACAATCATTAGTAAAATAGTTATATTCTATAAATTCGTTTTTGATGATATGTATGCTAAAACTTAAAATCAAAGGAAGGACAGCACTTAGGGGTTGACTGGGGGTGACTCTCAACTAGGAATCATTTTAAACAAGAATTAAATTTTTTAGTACTTATTTTTGGGTAATGTCTATCTCATACACTTTTTTGGACGATTTTGGATTGTTGGAAAAGGAATTTCCCCCAATTCATAGTAAAATTATTCCTAATAACAATTTACCCTGGAAAAGGCTCGGACGAATCCACTTAGTTAATGTTTCGGCTTTTCTCTGTTGCCTTCTTCAGAACTACCTAAAGTGAAAAAACTTTAGAAATGATGAAATACAAAAATTTTACTTATTTGTGTGTTTGTTTATGAGTACCTATTTATGTTCGAGATTCTGCAAATTACTTTGCTTTTTTTCAAAAAAAAAAACATTTTGATATCAAAACATTTAGTGGAGCTCAAGGCAAATTAGGTACCTATATAGAATTTAAAAGAATTTTCTTGGAAATTGAATCTGGTAGGTATACACCTTTTAGGAAGTGATTTTCTCCTGGGGTGAGAGCAAGGCAAAAATCACCGCTGAATTTTGGTGTACACACATTTTGACTTACTTGTATTTAACGGATTGGAATGCTTTCTCAATGATACTCTAATGGGTCTCGTGCGGCACGTGACAACATTGGTTAAAAACAACAAATATATTGTATTTGGTTGCTTCTGCATCACCATAACTAAATTTAAAGTTTGGATCCCCCAAAAAGGCCTTAGTAGGATTTAAAATTAATGCAAAACGATCAATTTTATAGCAAATATTATATAATTAGGTATTAAAGTGAGGTTATATTTATTAAAATTCTCGAAAAATTACGTCATGTGCACGAAACCCATTCTAGACACAATAAAGCTTTGATTGTCAAGAATTAATTTTTGTTGTGATGCATAGTTAAATAATTTATATCAGCCTTAATATGCCTATATGTACCTAATTTAGTACAGCTTAATTTAACCATATCTACTTAAATTAGTTGGCCTGCAAAATAGTATAGCCACACTCATCAAAACCAATGATGGTGGTGAGATTCCAGCCATCTTGTCTCTAACCTTAAAAAACGGTAAAATCTCAACCCGTAAGTACTCACCTTTTGAGCGATTTGAAATTTTTCACCCTAAAAAAACGGTAAACAAACAAAACGAAAAGAACAACAACGAACGTGGAGTCATGGCCGACAATAACATCTCAAGTATCAAGCAGCCGACAGTGCCGACGCCCGACACGCGTGAGAAAGATAAACACCGGGGATCGTGGCAATACGTTCTACCCCTCTAAGCCTCGTTATAGGAATCTGGGTAGTCCGCCGTTTACGCCAACGCCACCTAGCGCTCAAAGTATGTGACATGTACACCTATTTTCAACGATTAATCGACTTCATAAATTCAACCAATATCTAAACTTATTCAACACGTTTTAACAACGTTGATTTAATGTCGGAAAACATTGTTGTTCATTTTCGAAAAAATCAACTAAAAATCAACAGCTTCAAATCAAAGAGACAACTATAAATCGACCGAACAAGTGATGATAAGTTTTAAAAGACATTTAGCAACCGCGCATTCGTGACGGTTTAATTACTGTCACCTATTTGCAATGTTTAATCAACAGGATAAATTCAATCAATATCAAAACACATCCAAAACACGTTTGAACAACGTTGATTTAACGTCGAAAATCATGACTGTGCACTATCGCTTATATCAACCTGAAATCATCACGTTAAAATCAACGTGACAACTATAAATCAACGGACAAAACGATGATTCTACGTTGAAACAACGTTTGACTGTTTACTGGGATTCAACAAAAGAAAAATTATCGCGATTATTTCACTCATCCATATTATTGCTATGTACTATAATATAAAAATTACAGCGGTAATTTCACGTTGTCATGGAATCGAACATAAAACCTTAATCAATGTCGTTGTTTAACTGACTTATTTAAGGTGATGTCCGAATATTCTAACACTACTTATTTATTTCTTAATAGTATTTTTGATTCGAGAAATAATTTCACTAAATACCGCTCGAGCTTTAAAATGAACCAGATAATTTTTCACTCTGGCATGTTTTCCTTGCAAATTTTACTCGTCCTAAAGGACTCGTGAAATTATGGAAAACATGCAATCGTGAAAAATTATCGGTAATTTTAAAGCTCTTGTGGTATTACCCGCGATAATTTTTCTGTCAAAGTTAAATAAAAAGTAACTGGGCCAATGTCGTAACATAAACCATGCAAATTAATTTATATTCAATCCATAGTCATACCATCTGGCCCCGCAATAAGTTATCTGACATCGATTGAATCAAAATAGCTATACCTACAGGGGTGTCGCAAATGTTGCAAGGTTTTTTTTATTATTTTGTTCATAAAATTCTACTTCGAATATAACTCGTGCATTGAAAATTATAGGTGATATAATAATATTTTTCTACAAACGTCAAATAATGACGCATTTTACGCTTTCATTAGACAAACGAAAACCTAACCATTTTTGAGGATCAGAATGTGAGTGTACTTTTCCGCGCGTTGCCCAGGACAGCAAGCGAAAAAGATTTTATCGCTTGCTGTCAATAGCAACTACCACCACTCAACCAAATATTTAAAACGTCATTGTCACTTTGATTTAAATTTTCAGATTGTGTCTTCATTCAAATTTCAGATTATTTGGAATTTATTGTTTGTAGAAAAAACGTTGTATGCATTACGAGCAAAAAGTAACTTTTTTGCTCTCGAGTGATTGCCGCTCTCCGCTTCGCGTCGAGCGGCAAACTTCACTCTCCGAGCAAAAAAGTTGTACTTTTCGCTCTTAATACATAAATAACTATTATTTCCCTTAACTTTTCTGCCGTCAGTTAACTTCACGTAGTTTTTTTTGCCGTTCAAGGCTGTTGGAGCTCCAAGCTCAACCAGTATCCAGAACAAATTTTTGTTTAATTATCGTAATATCCTAAACTTAATAATTGAATTCACAAAATGTTCATGCCTTTCTTGGCCGACAAAGGAAATCCTGTATATCGACTGCCTTTGCAAGTAATTGGCGGGGCAACCTCAAAGGCCAAGGGATACACATTCTTCCTTCTCCAGATAATTACGAGGCCAAACAAAATGCAAATCCGAACGAAGAAACCCGACCTTTGCATACGTAATTACCTCCTCCTTATACACTGTCAACGTCTTTCTCTTTTCCTAACGAACTAATCAATTTTATACGAAAACCCGATCCAAGTAAATCCTGTAAACCGACGCCTAAGCTTGGGAATTCCAGTGGTGTGGTTCTCGCATTTTCTACTTTTTTACAATACAAATAGCATTACAGACAAATAACAAAACAATTTTTTAGTCATTTTAATATAGGGAGAAATTAGTAAGTTTTGTCTCTAGTGGCTTCTATTTTCTAAACTAAAATGAGCCTTAACAGTAGTGTTTCCACTGTGCGTGTTCGCCTACGCCTCTGGGCACATAGAGGCACGAAAGCTGCGTGGGAGGTTTATAATAGGTTCTGGCAGAAAATGGGATTCCCTCTAGGTAAATGCATGGATAAATGCAGGCTGTAGACCAGCGAATAATTTTATCTGGAACAGTGGGTAATTAATACTACCGTAGGGGTTGGAAGCCATCAAACGTCCATCGGTTGAATGATGTAGGGTCTAACAGTAGGTACAAGCAGTGAACTGTGTGAAAGATTTTGCACTAATTGAAGCTATTAAAAATATATAACTTTTTAATTTGCTATCTAAAACCTTTAAAGATTTATCGGTTTCTGTGGCTCTCTATTAGGTAAAAGAAAAATTCCTTTGTCTCTGCTGAGCCAGTAAACGACTATAATTTGAAATATTGATTTAGTTCAGGTTCAGTCCAAGTTCATATTATCAAAAGGCCAAATTTTGGACATCAGTCTCTTCCAAATAATTAACTGCCATCGAGGACACTAATTTAAGTGCTCGAACCTTAAATAATTTCCCCGAATAGCTTGAGGTAAGATTAAATGCGTAAACACGGGGTTGAATTGGGTTCAAAACAAAACTTAGTTAAGAAGATATTGGGTTTTAGGCCTATCGGTCAGTCGTGGACGAAAAACATGTTTACGGTAAAATCTAATTAAAATGGCCCTTCTATTTGAGTCAGCACATGTATAGCAATAGGACACTGTCAGATACCTGCTTTGCGTTAGGGATAACTTAGATTATTTAACTTGTATATGCTAATGCATCCTAAACTACAATGCATATTTGTATACCCTTATAACATGTCCTTCTTAAAACCATTTATTGGAAACGAACAAATGAAATAATATTTGGTCTCTTGTCATTCCCCAATTTATAAAACATCTTGTTCGATGTTCGCTTAGGATAAGAAACTAGCTGAACATATAAATATTCCTATTATTCTTCAAATCCCTTAAACACAAGTGATAATTGTCAACTTAGTTATTCAATTAAATAGGGGATACTCTTTGTTTGTATGAATCCGGGAGAGAACATCACAAACTCTAAACACACTAACAAACCCCTATTGGCTAGAGCCACATATGAGTATGACCCACTTGCACCCTGATTCGCTGATGAAAGCGTTTCCCCAATCGACGGGATTTTAGGTAATAGCATAATGAAGCATTCTAAGTTAGTTCTACAGAAAGCATCCTATTAACAAGTTCTAACGATTATCTCTTACATATAATAATTACGCGAAACAATTAATAAAACAATTAATAACGCGAAGTAATAAACAGGTTAAGTTAAACAGTTTTATGTATCATTGCTGGCCACGTCCATATCATCCTGAGAAACCCCGTGTCGGTACACACGTATAAAATAGTCCTGGTGTCAGTATCTAACAGATTTTTGGTGTCAGAAGTGGGAATGTGCCACTACAACTTCGTTCCAGTTATCGCAAAAGTGGTAAAGTGATTTCACGGTAAATGGTACCTTTTTACGTTAGTGCGTGCTACGGAAAATACTCGTCCTATACTCTGGATTAGTCCGCAACGCAAGCAGCGAACCTACAAGTTGGTGGATACCAATCCTTCAAGAAGAGCCACTGTCCAGCAGACAACTCTCCAAAAGACACAGTCCGTACGTGATACGATTTTCTTATCGACCTTATTGTTACTCTCGTGGTACAAATTACCTACAAATCCGCACACCTCTCCTACAAAATTTCACCCTTATCTTAATAATAACTTGAAACGTAAAATTTTTATTCTTTCAACAAACACCATTTCAGAATTTCAATTATCTTTTCTCTGATCGTTGATTCCTAAATTATTCGATGATAAAAGAGCAGAATATCATGAATTTATCACAAATTGCAATAACGCTGTAGAACTCGCATCAGACGAACAACAAAAACCTCTCTTTGTATTCATAATATCAAGACTAACCGGTAGTGTTAGGTCTCACTTACAAGGCAAATTATACCAAGATTGGCTTGAATTAAGGGAAATTTTAAGTTCATTTTATCAAGACAAAAAACATTATATTCAACTTCTGGAAACTAAACACACTCAAACAAGGCATGACTGAATCTGTAGTTTCATTCCATGACCGAGTAGACAAATTAACTATAAGACTACTGAACTCCATAACTTATAAAACAAAAAGTGAACAAATTGGCAAAATCGACACAATAACAGAATTGGCATTAAATCGCTTTATGCATCATTCGAAACCGAGACATATCACGATTTCTCAGAGCGCAAGAAATAGATAATATATCCGATGCACTATCTAAAGCTACAGAAGAAGAGAGAGCTATTAATATTTCAAAAGACGAGTTTAAACAAAAAAAACCTTTAAAATACTGTAATTTCTGAACGAAATGGTCATGAGACCAGAAAATTGCTATAAAAAATTAGACAAAGGTGTTAATATCAATCTCAATGCTCCAGATCGGAAAAATTATCGAAACTATGTCTCAAGTACACCTAACGTGTATCGTAATGAAAGCAATACTAAATTCTGTAACTATTGTAAGAAGAATTGTCACATAATTTCTGAATGCCGAAAACGCGAATACAACAATAATAAAAATAAAAATCAAACTAATAATTCCGGTTCATTTAGTTCGAACTCTAATCGACAATCTAACACTGAACAGGTGTTTTTAAACTCTCAGAGCTCCCAAGTCGACGCCGTACTTGTGGAGACCAGCATCGAATCGGCGTAAAATCTGATTTTTATTCTAACTCTAGTCCTGATGTTAAACCCTTATCGTCAAACACGAACTCTCGTCCTTCGGTCCTTAAAAAATCGCCTTCTCTTAACCCCAATACCGAAAGGACAAACCAAGCATCAATTTCTAAAATCAAACCGAACTCACCTATCTCAGACATCACTCAAAACTCACCTAACTCAGTTCTTAATCTCAATCTGAATAACTAATATCAATCTGAATCACTCAATTGGAACTACGTCACAACATAAGTATCCTCTTGGTCCTCCAGTTGACCTCACTAATTCAAAATCAATCGACATTCTTTTAGTGACAAACAACGCGATTTATATTAAAACCTTATGTCAAAGTATCGAATTCAAATTCCTCATAGACACTGGTGCAAGTGTCTCACTAATCAAATTAGCCAAACTAAAATAAACAAAACTTAATTATAATCCATCTGAAAATCTCACTCTAAATGGTCTTAGTGCTAATGCCCCAGTTTCAAGTATAGGTACCATTATTATGCCCTTAGGTATACATAATAAAAATATTGATATTGTTGCAAACTCGGGGTTCAATAATTCCAGTGTAACGATTTAACACAAAAAAAACACTATGTATTTACACCACAAATACACACACAGGTACAATTCGACTACTAAAATAACTCACTACTTAACACTTTATAGCCTTCTAATATCGCTTTAGCTTACTTATAGCTCGATTAAAATAAGACTATCCTTAACCGCCGCTCTATGCGCCTTTATATACAATCCTAAAATTACAGAAAATCTCACATAAAAAAAAACGGTTGTAAACAACTGCCTTCTAGATTAAACCAGCCGAGCAATAAATCACTCGTGTCAGCCATGACGCAGCCCGGATAGGTCGCGAAGCTCCACCAACCAACACGCTCCCATGCGTTGCCCCGCCTCCCATGCGGCGTTGCTGCGAACCGTAACATTGCCCTCCTCCTAAGGCTGTTCGTCCCGAACAGATAGAGTTCCATAGTATCGTGCTAATCGATCCAAATGAACGACCTTCATCTTTGACCTAGGGGTCCGCTGGATCCTATACACCACATCATTAATCTTCTTTATAATTGTATAAGGTCCTTCCCAATTTTGGCTAAGTTTGGGCGACTTCCCCACCTTTCGCCTCGGATTGTATAGCCACACCAAATCACCATCCTGGAAGCCGCGGGAGTTAGCTAGTAAGTCATATCTTGCTTTGGCTCGATCACTGGATATCCGCAGTTTATTCCTGACTTGTTCATGAACATTGTCCAGCCTCTCCTTGAGCTCCTCCACAAAGTTCTCAGAGTTGAGCGAGTCTTTTTCTGGTGTTCCATACATCAAATCTGCAGGAAGCCTCATTTCCCTTCCGAACATCACTTTCGCCGGAGTATAACCAGTGGCTTCATGCGTAGAGCCTCGATATGCCATCAACATGAGAGGTAGATGTTGGTCCCAATCACGCTGATGATCTGCCACCATTTTAGACAGGTAATGTTCCATGGTCCGATTAAATCTCTCTACCATCCCATCCGACTGTGGATGCAAAGGAGTTGTCCTGGTCTTGCGAATTCCGAGAACTTCCATGACCTTCTGGAAAACAGCCGATTCAAAATTTCGGCCCTGATCAGAATGAAGTTCGAGAGGGACCCCAAATCTGCAGAACATTTCATTTACTAGCACCGTTGTCACAGTCGTTGCTTCTTCATTAGGCAGGGCGTATGCTTCAGGCCATTTAGTGAAGTAATCCATGGCGACCAAGATGTATTTATTTCTCGACTCAGTCTGAGAAAACGGTCCCGCGACATCAATTGCTACCCTCTCGAATGGAGCACCGACAGTGTACTGCACCATTCGGCCGCGTGATCTTGTTCGAGGTCCTTTTGTGGCACAACAAACTTCGCACTTGCGGCACCAAGATTCGACGTCTTCATGATAGTTCACCCAGTAATACCGCTCTTTAATTTTAGCCAAGGTTTTATTGACCCCAAAATGACCTCCACTGGTTCCATCGTGCATTTCCTTTAGTACATCTGATTTTCTGCTATCAGGAACAACCAACTGACTGACTACGGACTTGCCATCCGGACTCTCCCACGCTCTCTTCAGTAGTCCATTTTCTATTTTAAGAGAGTGCCACTGGGCCCATAGCGCCTTCAGGTTTGGACTTTTACCAGCAATCTTTTGCCATTCTGGTCTCTTGTCATCAGTCTTTGCCATGAGTATCGGGCCAATATCTGGATCATTCAGTTGATCTTCCCGAAGTGTCTGTGTGGTCCAGCCATCGTTTCTTTCTACCGACGTTATCCTTACAGAAGGATGTCCCTCAAGTTGCTGAGTTCTTCGACAATGCTGACTATCTTCTTTACATGGCCGTCTAGACAATGCATCGGCATTTCCGTGAGACCTTCCTGGTCGATGTTCAATTTGGGTCTTCTGTCCTTTAATGCGTCCGGTCTCTGTAACACTTTTGCCACCCAAATTATTGGCTTGACTTGATTGATTGACTTGACTGATCCTGGGGGTCTTAACGGGCTCGGTCAATTGCCCTATTACATTGACAGGAATTGGTTTATCCTGGACTCGAGGGCGGTCTTGGTTGCCGCTCGGTCTTCTAAACAACGGCGACGGACTTCTTGCCCTGTTACGGCAGTTACTCTTGACGTGACCCAGTTTACCGCAGTTAAAACATTTTATGCCCCGATTGCCTGTTGATCGAGGAGGTCTTCCCAACAAGGCTTGGATATTGACTGCCAGATCCTTCAACGCTTTATGTAAAGTTGCCATGGATTCAGCCCTAGACGTATCCTCCACGTCACCGCAAGTTGTCATTCTTACACGTGGAGAAGGACTAGATGACACTCGTGACGCCTCGAATTCCAGGGCCCGAACTAGTGCCTCGCTGATATCCTTGGGCCTTACTAGACGTAAGTGGTATCTCATGTCACTACCGCGAACTCCCTCAATGAACCTTTCGGCGGCAAATTGCATTTGAAAAGATTCAGGGGCCGATGGATATGCCAGGTGAATGAGTCTGTCTATGTCCGCCTCAAATTCTTGTAAGGATTCACCTGACTTTTGCTGTCTCATCCTCAGCTGGGCCTGGAACACGGTTTCTTTGTGCTCATTTCCAAATCGTAGTTGCAGAGTGTGTACTAAAGCCGCATAATTACTTTGATCCGCTACCGACAGAGATTGGAGTAACTCAGCCGCTTTTCCACGAAGTGCTACCACTAATGATGTAGCTTTCTGGGGCTCGGACCAACTATTAGCTTTTGCAGCTGCCTCAAACTGAGTTTTATAAATTTCCCATGCAGTAGTACCGTCATAATCGGGAGGCTTAATTTTAGCGTTGGCTGTGCTAAAACTCTCTGTAGACACGTTGTCGTCCTCAAGTTGTTCCCGGAATTTCTTTTCTAGCTCGAGAACCCTCTGGTTGACAGCTTCGAGTCATTCGTTAACGCCGTTAATGGATTCGTGAACGCCGTTAACGGATTCGTTGACGGATTGCATTATTCTTTCTTCCAATTGTTGCTCCCTAGCTGCGAGATGGTTCATTAATTCTTCTTTGAATTGTTGATGACGTCGCTCCTGTACTTGATCACGTTTTTCCTGCTCTTCTTTCTGTTGTTGATAACGTCGCTCCTGTACTTGATCACGTCTTTCTTGCTCTTCCTTCTGTTCGTTATAACGTTTCTCCTGTTCTAGATAACGTCGCTCCTGTACTTGATCACGTTTTTCCTGTTCTTGATAACGTCGCTCCTGTACTTGATCGCGTTTTTCCTGTTCTTCCCTCTGTTGTTGCATAAGGGAGAGCAGGGCGGCAGGTTGATCCTCCATCGCTTGATGCTGGCTTCTAGTACTAGAAGCTAGGCATAAACAGGTAATATTCGGCAATGAAGCACTCACTTACAGTTCAGTAATATTGGTCCTCAAATTCCCACTGGAATTGCACTTCTGACACCAATTGTTGCGAACTCGGGGTTCAATAATTCCAGTGTAACGATTTAACACAAAAAAAACACTATGTATTTACTCCACAAATACACACAGGTACAATTCGACCACTAAATAACTCACTACTTAACACTTTATAGCCTTCTAATATCACTTCGTACTTTAGCTTACTTATAGCTCGATTAAAATAAGACTATCCTTAACCGCCGCTCTATGCAGCTTTATATACAATCCTAAAATTACAGAAAAACCTAGAAAGTTCTTTATAAGAATTCTTGAATAATCTCACATAAAAAAAAACGGTTGTAAACAACTGCCTTCTAGATTAAACCAGCCAAGCAATAAATCACTCCAAGCTCCACCAACCAACACGCTCCCATGCGTTGCCCCGCCTCCCATGCGGCGTTGCTGCGTATCGTAACAATATAAAATTTCATATCGTTAATCACAACACTAATATTCCATTTGATGGACTCATCGGGAATGATTATTTAATTGTCCAAGGAGCTCAAATCTGCTTAAAAAAGAGTCAGCTAATTTTAAAATCATTACCCTTTCCAATTCCCTTATATAGGAATGTCAACCCTTCTAACTCCGAAACATACTTCTTAGAACCGCATTCTGAAACGTTAATCGAAATTGACGTACTCAATAAAGACATTACCGAAGGTATCTGTCCTGAAATCCAAATGTGCGAAGGCGTATATCTAGCAAAATCATTATTAAAAGTAAAAAAGTCAAAAGCACTAACGACAATTCTTAATACGTCCGACAAAGAGGCGGAAATAAAGCAAATTAAATTAGTTCTTGAACCATTTTATCAAAAGGATTCTTCAGTACTGAATTTTCAGTCACAATTAAACCTAACTCCTGAAAGATGTAAGTTGTTACAGGAAAATCTCAGACTTGAACACTTAAATCCCGAAGAAAAATCGTCTATACTCAATATCTGCACAGAATTCAATGACAGATTTTTCTTACCTAATGACCAATTAACATCCACTAAAGCAATAACCCATGAAATCGTCGTAAATGACCCAACACCAATAACATCAAAAATTTATATATTTCCTGAAGTCCATAAAACTGAAGTGGACAAACAAATAAAAAAAATGTTAAGCCGGGGAATTATAAGACCGTCTGTGTCTCCTTACTGCAGTCCCTTGTGGATAGTGCCGAAGAAATTAGACGCTTCCGGTGAAAAGAAGTGGCGAGTTGTAATAGACTATCGTAAATTAAATAATGTCACCGTCGGAGATTCGTACCCTTTACCTAACATAGAACACATACTTGACCAACTAGGACACTCGCAGTATTTTACGACATTCGATCTTGCTAGTGGGTTCCACCAAATCAAAATGAAGCCTGAGGACATTCCCAAAACAGCATTTTCAACCCCCTTTGGTCGCTATGAATTTACGCGTATGCCTTTCGGGTTACGTAACTCACCTCGGACCTTTCAACGTCTTATGAACACTGTACTCACAGGTTTGCAAGGACTTTAATGTTTTGTATATCTTGACGACATAGTCGTCTATGCAAGCAGTATCACTGAGCACTCACAAAAATTGAAATCAATTTTTGAGAGACTTCGCGCGAACAACCTTCTTCTGCAACCGGACAAGTGAGAGTTTACGAGAAAAGAAGTGTTATATCTATGTCACATAATTAGCGATAAAGGAGTGGCACCTAATCCTCAAGAAATAAAAGCCCTTGCCACATACCCAACTCGTAAAAATACTAAGCAAATCAAACAATTTTTAGGCTTAGCAGGCTATTACCGACGATTTATTAAAGACTTCTCATCGATAGCCAAACCTTTAACCCTATTATTAAAAAAGGACACTCCATTCATCTGGACTCCTAAAGCTCAAGAAGCCTTTAAAAGTTTCAAAAATATACTCACTACCCAATCCATTCTTCAATAACCTAATTTCGAAAAAAAGATTTATTCTAACTACTGATGCTTCTGACTACGCCATAGGCGCAATCTTTTCCCAGGGCGAGGTAGGAAAAGATTTACCAATTGCTTATGCTTCACGTACTTTAAATAAAGCCGAAATAAATTACAGCACAACCGAAGAAGAGACCTTAGCAATAGTATGGGCAATAAATCATTTTCGAATCTATCTTTACGGCAGGGAGTTCACAGTTTTAACAGATCATCGACCCCTAACATGGCTATTGCATTACCAAAACCCGTCAATTAGACTAATACGATGGCGCTTAAAATTGGAAGAGTACACTTATGAAATAAAATATAAGCCAGGCAAACTCAATTGTAACGCCGACACTTTATCTCGAAACACAGCTCTCGCTGTAACGGACAATAAAACAAACAACGACAAAGAGCATCATAAAACATTTGACGAATTTATCAAATTTCACTATACTACCACAGAAATTCCAAATATTGAGACGATTAAAGATGATATCTTTCTCAAATTTCCCTACGCTTTATTTTACTCGAAGGATTTGGATGAAAGTAATGTTTGTTTTGAGAATTTAAATGCAAACCACGATCTTGCTCTTCTCCCAGAAGAATTAACCCTTTACGACTCTTACCCTTTAAAAAATAAAAATAACAAAGTCACCTTTATGTGCATTTCTAAATTGAATCATTTTGATAAATATGAAAATAAAGACATATTTTATAGTTTTCAAAATCTTAAGGAACATCTCAAAAAACATAAAATATCATTGTTATACGTAAAAAACCCTTTCGAACTAAGTCACAATTTAGAGCAAGATATGATCAACGAAATCATTTATTTCCTGTTTAAGAAAATTAGAATTATTCTTGTAAATAAACCTAAAATACAACCAAAATCGAAAGATGACATTAAGAAGATATTAATGGATAATCACGAATCCTCTATATCCGGACGTTCGGGTTTCATCCGCACCTACAAACGAGTCAAAGAAAACTACAAGTGGCCGAGCATGAAAAACGACATAAAACAATACTTAAGAGCTTGCAAACTTTGTCAACTTAACAAAACTGACCATAAAGGAAATAAAGCCCCAATGGTAATAACAAATACTAGCGAACGACCTTTCGAAAGACTTGCACTAGACATCGTAGGTCCTTTACCCTTAACCAAGAATGGCAATTTTCATTCTAACAATGCAAGATGACCTTACTAAATTTTCCTATGTCAGACCAGTAAAAAATCATGAAGCTACAACAACTGCCGATCACCTGTTAGAAATGATTACAATATTTGGTATTCCTGAGACAATTCTTTCGGACCAAGGATCCGATTTCTGTTCTAACGTTATAAAACAATTAAATAATCTTTTTAAAATGAAGCACGTATTTTCAAGTTTGTACCATCCGCAAAAAAATGGAGCTCTGGAGCCTAGCCACCATACTTTAAAAGAATATCTAAAACATTACATAAACCAAAACCAATCAAATTGGGATGAATATGTGCAACTCTCTATGTTCACTTATAACTCACACATTCACAAGTCTACAAATCTCACACCGTTTGAATTAGTTTTTGGTAAGGTTAAAATACCCCAATCGATTTCCGAAACCCCAAAATTCCGTAAATTAATAAGAAAGTAGGTCCTGGATTAAGTAAAAAACTGAGTCCTAATTATAAAGGCCCTTAAAATCATCAAAGTCAACAAAAACAATACCGTAGTTTTAGAAATAAAACGAAACAAAATGGTAACGTATCATGTCAACTTACTTAAACTTTTTGTTTCAGAAGAACATGAATAATAAAGCCTTGTGGTACTTCTACCTCTTTTCCATATCCCAAATAATGTACCCTTTACTTACAAAAGCAACCTTAAAAGAACCACACAACGAAGCTCCTTACAAAAACACTCTACTCCCTAAACACACATCAGGAATATTTTATCACAATTTAGGATTAGCTAAACTTGACCAGTTCACTCTTATTTCTTTCGTGAATATATCGTTTTTACATAACCAACTTAACTTTATAAAATCGACTTACAATGTCGCTTGTATACTTTGCTCCAAAAGTTTAGAACCAAGTCTCTGCCAAGATGCATTAAAAACTATACGAACAAAAACCCCTCAACTAGAATCCAAATATGATACAATTAAACATCTCGTTGGACCTGTCGGACCAAACCGTAAACGTAGAGGACCTTTCAACGGCGTATCATATGCATTTAACTGGTTATTTGGAACACCAGACGCAGCTGACGCAAAATATTATTCCGAATCCATACAAAATTTACTTGACCAAAATCACAACATACTGTTGTGACTAATGACGATTAATGAAACAACAAGTTCACATCATGTCAGATGCTATTCACGATTATCATTCATCTGCTCAAGCTTTAAGAAAAAACGAAGAAAGACTTAACTACAACATAGTAAAATTCAATAATTTTAGCCAAGAAACAACAACAGCTATCCGAAAATTAGAACTACATCAAACTCTTTTGATGTATACCAGTCTCTTATCACGAATGACCATGGAATTTTATGAAAAATGTGATGTTTACATTTCTTCAATTTTATTTGCGAAACCAAATATAATTCACCCTTCTATAATAACTCCTACAAATCTTCGTCAGGAATTATTAGCTGTCAATTTGAATTCAGATGTCGAATTCCCAATACCATTGGACAATATTAATGATATCTATAAATATTTTTCAATTTGTCAATTAAAGGCAATCTACAATCACGACGTTCTGATATTCATTATTAAGATACCATTGGTAGATGGAAAACTATACACTTTATACAACTTAATTCCTCTACCTGTCCCGAATTCTAACTCCAGTGTTTATTCCTACATTCATCCTCCACATCCTTATCTGTTACTCAGTACTATGAAGTCACACTATGGCCGACTGAGAGATCTATCCAGCTGTCAAAAACTATCGGAAGATGACTACATTTGTTCCGGAGTCACCATACACCTAACGGCTGAGAGACCTGTATGTGAAACGATTCTACGTAAACACGCACCTACTGAAGTTCCTAAGGAATGCCCTACCCGCACAATTAAAGCCCTCGTGGAAATATGGCAATCTCTTTCTCCAAATCTATGGCTATATGTTATCTCTGCAAAAACTAGCGCTTCAATTACCTGCACCAAGAAAGGCACAGATATTGTTGAAGTTTCTTTGTAAGGTATCGGACTCTTTGAGTTACAGCCAGGTTGCAAAAGTTATACTTTTACCACAGTATTACATTCCACTTCCAATGGAACTACGAATTATACAAATTATGTTCCATCGATCGATTTGAGAACAGATGATTATTGCCAGGAAACCAGAGAATTTTTGAAGGATGAGCCCATAAAAATGGAAGTTATGAACCTCAAAACCTCAACCTAAATGACTTACGTCACTCGCAACAAAAACTAGAAAAGTTTGACCAAATCTTAGAAGAAATTATGAAAAAGTCTACATTCAACTACAATTATTTTTCTGGGTTGTCTGTTACGATTGGCATCGTCACCATTTTCACGATTGCCATAATTCTTCTTTGTTGTTGTTGCAATTGTTCATGGTTACCAATAGTTGGAAGATTTTTCCCGACGTATCCAAAATATTGTGGAATCCCGAGTATTTGCATTACGAATCATAACAAAAGGATCAAACTGAGTGATCGTCAAGTACGACAACTCCAACTTCGACACTTGGAAGCTCAAGATGAAGCTACAGACAAGTTGTTTCAAACCCGAGACGAAAACCAGCAACTTCGCTCGCCTAGGATTCCAATAGATCTTCGTTCCCGAAGTAGCACGACTGGAAGCCGTTTTGAACTATAGTGCGTCACGCAGACTGCAGTGTCGCCTATTAGTGCATTTCCCAACCACAGAACATTAGTGAGTGAAGTTATGTGCTTTGTAAACATTGGTACGCGATTATTAGTGCAAGGAAATTTCGCAAAATACAACTCTGGAATAAGCTTTTTAAAAATTTACATTAGGACTAGATTTACAATCTCGTTTTCTTTTCACTCACTTTTTCTTTCAATTAGCTTATCTAATAATCTATCATACAAATGATTAAGCTAAATTTATTGAAGCTAGATTAGCGACCTTTTAAACTTTAATAAGTAGGACTTAGAGGCCAAAATAATCTAAATTATTAAGATTGCATAATTAAGAAAAATGTTGCTAGATTATCAAAATTTTAAAAAGGGGGAAGGTGTCAGATACCTGCCTTGCGTTAGGGATAACTTAGATTATTTAACTTGTATATGCTAATGCATCCTAATCTACAATGTATATTTTTATACCCTTATAACAGCTCCTTCTTAAAACCATTTATTGGAAACGAACAAATGAAATAATATTTGGTCTCTTGTCGTTCCCCAATTTATAAAACATCTTGTCCGATGTTAACTTAGGATAAGAAACTAGCTGAACATATAAATATTTGTATTATTCTTCAAATCCCTTAAACACAAGTGATAATTGTCAAGTTAGTTATTCAAATAAATAAGGGATACTCTTTGTTTGTACGAATCCGGGAGAGAACATCTCAAACTCTAAACACACTATCAAACCCCTATTGGCTAGAGCCACATATGAGTACGACCCCTTGCTCCCTGATTCGTTGATGAAAGCATTTCCCCAATCAGCAGGATTTCAGGTAATAGCTTAATGAAGCATCTTAAGTTAGTTCTACAGAAAGTATCCAATTAACAAGTTCGAACGATTATCTCTTACATATAAGTTGTACGCACTGTACTTGTAATAATAACGCGAAGTAATAAACAGGTTAAGCTAACGGATTTATGTATCATTGCTGGCCACATCCATATCATCCTGATAAACCCCGTGTTGGCACATACGTATAAAATAGTCCTGGTGTCAGTATCTAACAACACAAATATACACTAACCAATAACAAACCAGTTTCAATATCTTCTATGAGATTTGCAAACCTGAATCTGCAAATTTAGTAAAATTTAAATCTATCTAGGATTTCTATGTATAGTTTTAAGGGCAGTTTAATAGCGCAGGCAGAAACTGCAGGGCAGCTTAAAGTATCGTAGACCAATTAACTTGAGTTGAAAGCTCTTAGAAATCGGTATATAGCCAGCGGGAAAATGTTCATCAACATTTATAAGACCCATAGGTTATTTGGCTTGTGTCCAGTGTGCTTAAAGCTGTTATATTCGAGATAATAAATGTAGTGGGTTAAGTCCGAAGACGCGTTTTGCAGCCAATACTTAATTATGGTATTGTGTATGTAAGAAAACAATCATGTTTTTTACCAAAAATATTATGAACTGATGTTTTCAATGGATGGAAGAAATGTCCACATTTTATTCTCTTTCAAATTATTTTTGTTGCTTTATAAGTATATTTTTATCAAATTTGCAGTGATGAATGAATGAAATAAGTCAAAAAGAAATGTTGTAGGAGAGGCCAATTTTTGTGAAAGTATTTTAAAGTTAGGCTTTACTTTAAATGTTTGGCACAGATACTTTGAAATATTGAAAAATAAAGTCAAACATGGACTATTAAATTCCTCAACATTTAAAGGTAAGCAATTAAGTATGGCCTAAAGATGATCACGTATGGAGCTATTGTGTAACATTCCAAGGGCGAACAAAGAAGTGCGAGGTACAAACTGAGTAACTTACAGGTTCAAGCCTGCCTAGCTATCAGTGGGGCATTTGGCACTACTCCAACGTTTACCATGGAAAGACTTGTCGGGTTAATTCCGCTCCACATTCTAGTAGAGAGGAAAGCCAAGTGGAGTACATACAGACTCTACAACTCACAGGGAGAGGGGGGTGTTATATTGGAACCAAGCCCACTGATACAATCGATATAGCGGACTGTATAATTTCGTAATTTAGAGCATTTTGTTGGGCATAACGTCGGTTGGGCGTTTTATTGAGTATAACGTTGGGCGTTCAACCTGCTGCTTGACACATATATAAGGGATGGGGAATGAACAGCACTAAAGTGTCTATACAGTTCATTAAAACGTTCGTTGTTGGCACTCGCGTCAATAAGTTATTGCAAATAATTATCGATACTCCCCACCTTGAACGGTCACGGAGAATGTGACGTTCAGCAAGTAAAACTGATGACAATCCAAGAACAAACGATGTCCATATATACATAGTTCAATCCACAACTAAAATTTAAGTTTATGAGAAGTTTTCCTTTGAACAACAGCAGTTCTCTATAGGTAGCAAAGTTTTAGCATTTAAAAAGAGTTATCTGCCATTGGCAGCGGGCAAATCTTTCATATTTCCCTTTTAAATGTGCCACGATTTGTTTTTATATTTGCAACTCGATTAATTTTATCAGTTCCCGGATGCAACTCTACAATCCGTCCCAAATCCCATTTGGATGGGGGCAAATTGTCATGTTTTATTACTACAAAGGCATCAAGTTTTAAATCATGGTTAGTGGGCTTCCACTTCCTTCGTTGCTACAACTGACTCAAGTAAAGTTTGGACCATTGGTTTCAAAATTCATGAAAAAGTGGTTGAATTAATAGGAATCTTGATAACTGATTCCTCCGATTATCCTTTTGGAACAAAGGATCAGGAACTGTGTTAAGGGGTCATTTGTGTCAGATGAGGGTGAATATAAGGCACGGGAATTTAAAGTAGCCTCAACTTGTACAAGGAAAGTTACAAACTCTTCATGTCAGTTCAGGTCAGAATAGTTTCTCCGATTGCCCTATGCAAATGGTACGTTTATCCCTTAACATAACCCACCGGAATTTGGGGTATTAGGGGGAATAAAAGGCCAGGTAATATTTTGGTTTGCACAATTCGTAACAATGTCATCATGGGGTGAAAGCAAACGATCATATCACCAAACTCCTTTTGTGCGCTTACAAAGTTACACCCACTGTCCGAATGTATATGGGACGGTTTCCCTCGTCGAGAAGAAAATCTCCGCAAAGCAGCTAAGAATGATTCCCTTAGGAGTGAACTGACAAGCTTCAAATGAATTGCCTTTGTTGAGAAGCAAATAAGTAAGTAGGTATATGCCTTATATGCAAGACCCTTTCTGTCCTTTAATATAAAATGTCCAGCATAGTCCAGACCAGTAATGGTAAATGGTGGTGACATATTAACTCGGTTCTTTGGCAAATCAGCCATCACAGAAATCACTGGTTTAGGTTTGTATCGATAGCACTTAATACAATTCCTAACTACAGATTTTGACAATGACATACCTGATAAGCGAAACATCTTGGAATTCCATTGTTTTTATTAAGCTTTTTACACGACGTTTCGAGTAGTGGAATCTCTACTCGTTTTCAAGTGAAACTGAGCGTTATGCTCGAGCCTACTTGCTTATGTACTAACACAGCTAACCACGCCCACCATTCCTATTGCCCGGGTCGTCACCACTGTCGAGCGTCAAGCGACCAGCACTTGTCCGCCGTATCAACGGATGCCATATCGCAACTTGGTTTACTAAGGACGCCCTCATTGCTTCCTATGAAGGCTGCTTCCTTAAACTTTCGTTTCCTTCAGTGCTGTTTCCTATGCACAATTGTGGCTTCCGACCAGTTAATATTATGGTGTTCGGACCAAGCGTGCTCTGCAAATCCCGATTTTGATGTTTCTCTGGAAGGGCTCTCGGAAGCCAAAACTAAGCAGAGGGAACAGCACTGGAAGAAACAAAAGTTTAGGGAAGCAGTCTTCATTGGAAGCAATGACGGCGTCCTTAGTAAACCAAGTGGCGACGTCTTTTCAGCATGGCATCTTTGAATACGGCGTGTTTAGGAATGCGGCTGTTTAGGAATACGGCCTAAATTAGAAAATTTAGGCTGTACAAATTCTTCTAAAACAAATCCACGACCATTGAACCATAACTCCCCACACCCACCAACACAGCCCCTCAGATCTTCTAGATAAACACCCCTGCTTCCCAAATCACAAAGATTTTCCAAGGAGCTGATATATGCTGCTATTAGCCACAAAAACCTGAAGCTCAGATGGACTCTTGTTTAACCAGTGTATCACAATTTGGGAATCACACCAATAAAAAGCCTCAAATCCAACAGATAACGCCTTAGCTAAAGTTTTCATTAGTTGCCCAAGCAACAAACTACCCTAAAGTTCTAGTCGAGGAATAGTCAAGGTCTTGAGAGGTGCAAACTTTGTCTTTGCATACAAGAGTTTAACAGTTACGTCACTCCGACAATCGAAGCATCTTACATAAATGGTAGCATAACATGCATTTTTTTAAGCATCAGGGAAACCGTGAAGTAGGCTGTTTCAAAGAACAAATCTGGAAATTTTCAAATAATTTAACTCGTTTATATTTGATTGAAATCGTCTCCATTTGAACACAAGTCCGAAGGGACTTCATCATCCCAATCCAGCTTAAAAGTCCACAAATCCTGAGTCATCATTATAACTATAACTATAAAGCAACTAGCCAAACCCAGTGGATCGTATATCTTTGCAATGGAGGACAACATAGACCGTTTGGTGAGAATAACATTCATATCGACATCATTAATCTGGAAAATAAATACATCCAATCTACTTGACCAATGAACTCTCAGAGTTCTTATTGACTCATAGTCGCCCAAGCTCAAAACACGTAATAGATCAGCGTCATTTTGGAAGTGATACAAAAAAGATTGGCTGTTTGAGTTCCATATTCGGAATATAAAGCCTGCAGATTGTTGGCAGACTCAGCTTTGATTTTGCATAGACTCAGTTTCATTTTGATATCCACTAATCAGATCATCAAGATAGCAATAATTAAGTATACTATCCGAAGCCTTTGGATACACTTCTTTATTTTCAGGCTCCAATTGTTGAATGCAACGCAATGCTAAATATGCCGCACTGGTCTTGCCATATGCCACAGTATTTAATTGGTAGACAGAAATGGGACTGGATGACTCATTCCTCCACACAATCTGCTCCATAGATCGATTCTCTGGATGCACAGGCACCATTCGGTACATTTTACTGATTTCAGACACTACCACAATAGAATGCTCTCGAAATCGAAGAAGAATCTCCAAGATATCATTTTGGATTGATGGACCAGAATGCTGAAGACCCCTGAGCGACTTCCCATTACTAGAAGGTGCTGATCCACAACTCCCAAATTTGTGGTCAAATTTTCCTATCGAAATACACCACGATGTGGTAGAAAGTACGACTTGGTTGTATCTAAATCATTAGTGTTTAATGTCATATGATTTAAATTAACGTATTCTTGCATACATTCAATATATTTTTGTTTTGTTTAAAATAAGCATTTATTTTGAATCTCTCTTCAAGTTTCAAAAAACGCTTAATAACTAATGACTTCGACTCAACAAGTTTCAAATCATTAGATTTCCATGGCATCCTAACCACAAACTGAACAGAGTCTGAGTTCTTTTTTTGTAAAACTCTTCACAAAACGAGTTATTGGGCTCTTCAAGGGCCCATAATTTTTTTAATTCATCACACTCACACTTATGCACCTCAGACCCAATGGCAAAGTTACATGAAACGTTTCGGATATTGCGTGAAAGGTGTCCGGTCCAAACATATCCAAAAACTGTGTTTTGAGAGACGGCAAGTGTTTTCCCAATTCAATTCGCCCTTCCGACACTACTTCCCAAAAACAGAAGCAACCAGCAAAACATCCACTCTGGAACAAACATTATATGACTTGTCCGCAAGAACAACGTTAGGTGGAATCTTCCAAGAAGTTATATCAAATGAGAATGCCGGAATATTGCCAGTAAAACTGGTGACCCCAATGCATTCGATCTGGGCAGAAAACCCATTTATTCTTGACCCAATCCTCATACTACACTTCTTATTTAATGATATTGTGGAACCATTAATGCCCGTCACACATACATTAGAATTCTCAATATGTAACCCCATTTTTTGCAAAAATCCTCAGTCGTTAAATAAGACTGACTTCCCAAATCCAAAACCAGCCGGACATCATGAGCTACATTGAACTGATCATACACTTATAATAAGTACAAGTACTCAATAATACATACTGCCCTGACACTGAATGATTATTAATCAAAGTAACAGCATTAGACTTGTCAATATCATTTTTAATTACAATCAAAAGAGACATTGGCTGGCTTGCCAAAAGAGCATTTGTAGTTGAATCTGGTTCACCTAACCCTTAGCTGGCTGGCTCATTGACCTTATAATCTTATTTGCTAATTTTCTCAGATACTTTATTTGTATGAAATAAAGAACTATGATTCCGCTTACAAATTCTGCCACCATCCAGTGAACATTGTCTGCTAAAATGACCAACACGCAAACAATTACAGCAAAGCTTGCGATCTGTAACCTGCTTCCATCTGTCCTTAATTGACAAATCAATAAACTTCTCACAGTTGTATATTAAACGATCCGTTTTACAAAAATTGCAGTTTCCCTTATTTAGAGAAACTAATGGGAAATGGCGCCTTTTTTTATAATCAAAGCTTGCATCTCCAGTTTTTTGGATTTTACTATCAATCTTTTTTGAATTGAGCTCCAATGTCTCCAAGAAATTTGCCCTATTTTTTTTTAAAATCACAAAATTCTTGTAATGTTGGCAAAACCCTGGAAGAGTTAAATTTCTCTCATTCAGTTAAAGTTACCCTATCCAATTTTCATGAAATCAAATGAACAATAATAGCATCCCAATGTTACATACAAATGCTTTTTGACAGAATCAATCCAAGTTCCGAATCCCTGTAGCAGATTCCTTTGCCAAACTATCCATTTCAAACAGAGCCTTTGTGTGAGTATACACAAGCATGGTCGAATTTATAAATCTTCTAGAAAGAGTGTTTCAAGAAGAATTGTAATTAGTTGCTAAAAACTCCAAGTTTTGGATAATTGTCTGTGCGTCTACAGTCAAACTATATCGCAAATAGTGAAATTTTTTAATATCTGTAAGAGATGAGTTATTATGAATCAATGACTCAAAAGTGTCCTTAAACACAACCCACTTCAGATAATTTGCATAAAAAATTGGTAACTTAATTGGAGGTATCTTAATGCCTTCCAAACTCCTAGCACCCTGCTCTGTACCTTGCTTCGAAACCTGAGATACATCACTCTGAACATCTTCATCCTGAAACAATTTTTTTTATAATAAATTTAGAAATAGAAATGTTTCTTGAAAATTCCTGATCAACATTCTCCCTGTACTCATGTTCAACTTCAAACTCATCATCCCGATAATTCATTTCAATTGTCATTTGAATTTCTTCATATTCCATAAAAAAATTTCTAGTATTAAACTCAAGTTTCGAAGTTTGAATTTTAGTAAGATCTTGAACATCAATAACCTTAACATGATCTATAAACTTAATTAGGTTTTTTAAACGCTGCTCAATTATAGTACTTTTACGTTGTAATTGTTTAACTTCAGTTGCATTCAAAGGCATGATGCAAGACAGAATAATCACAAAAAGCAACAAATTTTAAACCTTGTAAAATTGAGCAAAATAACAGGTTATAGGGGAAACGTATGAGTTCAGAAAATCTAATTCCAGATACAATCGGTACCACATTCAACCTTTATGAGTATAAAATCAATAAATCGTTAAGAGAAATTGGCAGATAAGTAGGTACCCAACACATTAATTAACTCTCAACTGGCAGCTGTTCATACCATTGATTAATTGCAATCGAGCACATAAAAATACATTTAACAGCTAATAGGCTTCTTTAAATAAAACATAATCTAATCAAATTTTCCTCCCCAGCGTAGAGGCACTCCAATTTAAACGTTCAAGATAGCAAAGGAAACAGGTAGGCAATCAATAGTAATCAGAGAAATCGTTCCTACCCGTTCCCACCACTGTTTAAACATGCAATCTATTAAATCAGTTAAATGAAATCAGTTGAGACCACGTAACATAGAACTATCATGAAAATAGACTAAGAAATTAAGGAATAGCACAATAATGGTAATCTCACTCTCAATCCTATCGGCAATGCCAAAATCACAATATCTGGACCATTTTCTGACGTTCACACGGCACACGACCTGGCTACCAGGCACATTTTCAGTTTCGATATGGGAAATTTGCAGTTATTGCACTCGCAATGGCAAAATCACTTAAATCCGGCTCGAAGGACCAAATTTTATGGTACAATCGCTATAGCGGACTGTATAATTACGTAATTTAGAGCATTTTGTCTTTAGCCAAAACAAAAAAATGCGGCACGCGACCTACGTACGTGCATTGTTGTTATCGAAGTAAAGTTAAGTTCCCTTTCGTCGGGCATTCAACCTGCTGTTTGACACATATATTAGGGGTAAAGAATGAACAGTACTAAAGTGTCGATACAGTTGATTTAAACGTTCTTTCGTTAACACTCGCATTAATAGGGAATCGCAAATAATTATCCACCCACTACATGCTGAACTAACCGACCATGCTTTACTAGGTATGCCTAGTAAAGCATACAACACAGCCTACTAGGCAACTTCACAGCTAACAAGGCAAACCTCCATACAAAGGAGAAGTTAGACCAGAATAAACTAAAGCTACTGAGCGGGCATCACTGCTGGTACGCGGATGGATTGAAAACTCCCGAGGAAGTGGGAGCTGGGGCCTATAGCGGTGGACAGAGAGTCAGACTCCAGGAGAGTCTGGAAAAACCCACAACAATAGTTCAGTCGGAGCTCCATGCATTGAAATATCTGCCAGGTCGATAAGCAATCAAAACTAGACAAACAAATATATCACAGTATATTCGGGCGGTATTGAAAGCACGTGACTCCAGCAGGATCTCTTCGAGAACTCTGGGGAGTTCGAAACATACTGGGGGGAGCATACATTGGGGAGCATAATCCGCTAACCTTAGTCTAGTTTCCAGGTCACAAAGAACTTGAGGGCAATGAAATCGCCGATCCTCTTGCAGGGAAAGCGGCGAAGGCGGCTTCCTTCATAGGGTCTGAACCGGTATTGGGTATCACAAGAGAGGTATCGAGAAGGGTAATAATTCAGAAGGCGGATGAACAGACCGAACGTTACTGGATAGACAGCCCGGGCCTTGTCCACTCAAAGTCGTTCATACAAAGACCATGTGAGAAAAGGATAAACACATCGACAGACTACAGCTCAAAGCTGCTATCGGCTTATACAATGGGCACTGTCGATTAAAACACCGCATGCATAGAATAGGGCTGCAGACAATGCTTAATGCAGACTGTACATGGAGGATGATAAGACTATAGGACACATTCAGGGACTACACATCCCACCACCGGACTTCCACAAAATCTCACTTAAGCAGATAATGGACTTTCTAAAAGGATTATCTTCTGAGTGAACTTTAATTGATTTTGAGGCACAATAGATCTAGGTCGGTCGCGGTGCACGGGCCCCTCTCGTGGGACTACTAATTTGGTAGATCAATCAATCAATCAATCAATGGCCTAAAGAAGTGTTCAAGATATGAGATGTCGCCCCCGTAGGGTATATATAGCGTTTCCGCAACTGCTAGAAGTCTGTTAATTCTATAACTTCAACTTTAAACAGTCTGTGCTATTTCTTCTGTGATTACTAGGCGTGTCTTTATCCCAACTACTATTGTTACTTTTAAATTTTATTTAAAAACCATTCTGTTGCTAATCTGAATTATCTTTGACCTGATTTGAAAGAAATCAAGTCAACTGTTGCGAATCTGCAATGATAAGTTTTTAGAAAAAAATCGCAGAGAAGATTATTATCCTAATTAAAAAAAAAAGAGACAGTTAACGTCTATTCTGGAATAGACTCCATAGAAGTTAAAATTAACAAATTACAGCAGGAAAACAAAAACATTTCTCCATCTTCCTGACAAAGAGTAGTCCAAATGCGCATTTTTGGCTTGGCTAGAAAAATGGAGAAAATAGAAGGTCTGAAGTCTTGTACTTGTTTTACTCCATATTAAATGTAAACACCTAACATGAGTAAAATAGTGTGTTTTAATTCCTAAGGTACCATTAATTACCAACATTTTTGCTGACTGTCCTCCAGTTTCAACGTGTCAAATTTCTATTCCAACAAACTTTATTTCTATGTTCAAAGAACACAATAAAAAGTTCATTCAATAATGTATTCAGCTGGGTTTTAAAGGTAAATAAAATCAATCTCAAAAGTTTTTTTAGTGCATATAAAACACTCCATGAACATTTCCAATTATTAGAAAAATTGCCACTGCTTCCCAATAAGAACAAAACTAACCAATCTGGCAAATGCTTTATTCGTGTTATAATATGGCGGTTGTTTACTTCGAAAGACGGAAAAAAATAAATAATATCCGAAATCAATATCGTCCGGTTTTTTCCGTTCGGTGTTTCCACTTAATTCGCAGGAAAAAAACAAAAGAGGTCTGATTTATTGGCCGAAATAAAAAGTTTGTACGGAAAATATTAACTGGCTGATGTCGAGGGACGCGCCGTTCCAGCGGATTTATGGATTTAATAACAAAACATAAATACAGTGATAAAATCTGGGATAATCTGCATAAATCAGTGACTGGGATTTCCTTGTTGAACTTCGTTTCACTTGAAAATTAAGGCCGATAAATATGATAAAACTATCAGAACGGAAATTTATAAAATTATGAGCCTATTCAAAAGGCTGGTTTGAGGACTGAATTTACAAAATTGTTTCAAGCTTAAATTTGGAAATTTAGTAAATACTACTACGTACTTTCATTTTTAATAATTTTTAATTATTGTGGTGATGGATTCAGACCTTATACCTCTTTCATGCACTCATATACTAATGCGTATTGTTCAATATTTTTTGCTTAATTTAATTAATTCGCTAAGGTAAGATTACATTAGATTCAAGTTCTATTCTTGTCGTTTTGCCATAGCATTTTCTACAAGAGTAGCAGTTTCAAGGTTTTTTTTTAAATCCATATTTACCGGTAAAATTGCAGAAATACTGTTACTGTAGAGAAGTTCGATGTAATATGGTAGTTGTAACAAAAAACCTTTCCTTTATACACATCATAGTATAGTAAATATGGGAGCTGAAATGTTATGAGATGCCCTGTAATATTAAAAAAACTTCTTTGGGCGTTGTAGCTGTGAAAAAATGCAAGACAGTATCATATAGTTTTTCAAATTTTCAACGATATTTTATTTTTCAAATTATCACGATATTCCATATTGAAACCCCTTGCTTAATCTTTTTATAATTATAAAATCTTAGAAATCGTTTCTTCGATTTCATAAATATAAATTTCTTCATGAATCTTTTTCTCATGAAGAAAAGTCCTTTATGAAAAAGGTTTGAACGAAAAAGAAGTGGATAGTGAGTATAGACAAAAAAAAACATTTCACCTTATTTGTGAAACTTACAACGTTTTGACTTTTATTGGGGTCTTCCTCTAGGTTTTTTCATGAGGGACAGGAACAACATTAACTGTAGAAAGAAACATCTATATTTTCACGAAACAAAGAGCTAAGGAGGACCACACCAGGACAGGAATTAGAAGATTCAAGGAGTCAAGGGGTCAAAGTTTATTCGTCTAAAATTAGGTCCTAAAAACGAGAAAATAACTGCAATAAAAATACATTTCTAATGAGAAAATTATGGGACAAAACTGCGTTTTATAGCGCTATATGAATAATGATCTTTCAAATGTCTTTTATACAGTTTTGGGCCAAAATAAAAGTTCGAGAGCGAAGTCAAAATTGATGACTATTGAGTGAATTATTTTGTTTTTGCCAAGTTTTTATAGTTGGTAAGTGATTCTGGCCCACAATTGAAAATACTTTAAACTGCGCCAGAGTGAAAGTAAGAAAAACAACGTAATACCAAAATAATTAAACACTGATAAACTGATAAAAAATAAGTGAAAAACTTTAAAAACTCTCATTAGATTTTTCCATTCTAGGGTATTATTTTAGGTAAAGAAATGCAAGGAATTTCTTTGTGAACCAGTATATTTAAAATAGTAATTTTTGCTCACTTCTTCAGGATTGTGCAACACTTTTGGAACAAGCACATAACTAGTCTGGAGGGTAGAGAAATATGTTCACATGACGTTTCAAAGAAACAAGAACTTTGGGTATAGAAATATTAATTTTTTTGCTCGATGAATCCTCAATATTCCTGTGAAGTTAGTGTTTACACAAAATTGGGGCTTTACGTATATGACAAAAAAACTGGCAGCAGTTTTACAGAAAAAATTGGGCTTGTCATACCCAGCGAATGGGCCTATCTCAAATCCAAGCTATGTTCTAAAAAATTTCTCTCTTTAGAAGAACTTTGCACATTTTTCTCACTTAATTAAAAAAAAAGAACGGTTTACGGTAGTTCTAAAATTGCCCTTTTGACCTCTATTGGGGTTTTCCTCAAGGTATTTTCAATGAGCGGAATTTGTCACGGGCAGAAACAAATTCCACTCTAAAAATAAAACATTTTTAACCATAAAAAGCGGGACGAGCAGAAAAAGACTACACCAGGATCAAATTAGAAGATTAATGATTCCTGATTTCGTTATATCTTTATACAGGTTTGGTCTGAATTAGAGGTTCTGCACCATCTAAATTAGATTTTTTTGTTGCGTATTATTTGTTTCAAGTTATCTTTTACCTAAATTAAACCTTAACAACGAGTCGCTAAATGAAATTTAAATTTGATTCCATTGAGACAATCTTGACACAAAACTGTTAAATTTTAACGATTAATGATTCCTTATTTCAAATTAATTTTATACCGTTTTGGTCTTAATTAGAAGTTCGACACTACCTAAATTAAATTTTTTCTTTGGTATTTGATTCTAGTTGTTTGTTTCTAGGTATTTTTTACCTAAATTAAACCTTAACAACGAGTCGCAAAATGAAATTTAAATTCAATTCCATTGAGACAATCTTGACACAAAATTGTTAAACTTAGAAGCCGTACACCATCTAAATTAGATTTTTTCTTGCGTCTTAATTGTTTCAAGTGATCTTCTAATTAAATTAAACCTCAACAACGAATCGCAAATTGCAACTAAAATTTAATTCCACTGAGAAAATCTTGATACATAACTGTTTTTTTAATAATTAATGATTCCTGATTTCAAAGCAATTTTATAGAGTTTTGGTCTGAATTAGAAGCTCTACACCATCTAAGTTAGATTTTTCTTGCGTCTTAATTGTTTCAAGTTATTCTCTAATTAAATTAAACCTCAACAACAAATCAAGGAATTGCAATTAAAATTTAAGTCCACTGAGAAAATCTTGACACATAACTGTTATTTTAATAATTAATTACTCCTGATTTCAGAGTATTTTTATGCAGTTTTGGTCTGAATTAGAAGTTCCACAACATCCAAGTTAGATCTTTCTTGGAGATTTGCTTCTAGTTATTTGTTTCTAGGCTTTTTTACCTAAATTAGAGCTTAAGAACGAGTCCCTATATGAAATTTCAATTCCATTGAGACAATCTTGGCACAAAACTGTTATTTTAACGATTAATGGCTCTTGATTTCAAAGTATTTTTATACAGTTTTGGTTTGAATTAGAAGCTCTACACCATCTAAATTAGATTTTTTCTTGCGTCTTAATTGCTTTAAGTTATTTTCTAATTAAATTAAAACTCAGCAACGAATCGCAAATTGCAATTTAAATTTAATTACACTGAAAAAAACTTGACACATAACTGTTATTTTAATAATTAATGATTCCTGATTTCAAAGCATTTTTATACAGTTTTGGTCTGAGTTAGAAGCTCTACACGATCAAAGTTAGATTTTTCTTGCATAAGTCGTAATTGTTTCAAGTTATTTTCTAATTAAAATAAACCTCAACAACAAATCGAGGAATTGCAATTTAAATATAATTCCACTGAGAAAATCTTGACACATAACTGTTATTTTAATAATTCATAATTAATGATTTCAAAGCATTTTTGTACAGTTTTTGTCTAAATTAGAAGCTCTACACCATCCAAATTAGATTTTTTCTTGAGTATTAATTGTTTCAAGTTATTTTCTAATTAAATTAAACCTCAACGATAAGTCGCAAATTGCAATTTAAATATAAATCCACTGAGAAAACTTGACACATAACTGTTATTTTAATAATTAATGATTCTTGATTTCAAAGCATATTTATACAGTTTTGGTCTAAATTAGAAGCTCTACACCATCTAAATTAGATTTTTTCTTTCGTCTTAATTTTATTCAAGCTATTTTCTAATTAAATTAAAACTCAGCAACGAATCGCAAATTGAAATTTTAATTTAATTCCACTGAGAAAATCTTGACACATAACTGTTATTTTAATAATTAATGATTCCTGATTTCAAAACATTTTTATACAGTTTTGGTCTGAATTAGAAGCTCTATAACATCTAAATTAGATTTTTTCTTGCGTCTTAATTATTTCAATTTATTTTCTAATTAAATTAAACCTCAACAACGAAGTTCCACAACACATTTTTTCTTGCGTCTTAATTGTTTCAAGTTATTTTCTAATTAAATTAAACTTCAACAACGAATCGCAAATTGTAATTTAAATTTAATTCCACTGAAAAAATGTTGACACATAACTGTTATTTCAGTAATTAATGATTCCTGATTTCAAAGCATTTTTATACAGTTTTGGTCTGAGTTAGAAGCTCTACACGATCCAAGTTAGATTTTTTTTGCATAAGTCTTAATTGTTTCAAGTTATTTTTGTAATTTAAATTAAACCTCAACAACAAATCGAGGAATTGCAATTTAAGTATAATTCCACTGAGAAAATCTTGATACATAACTGTTATTTTAATAATTCATAATTAATGATTTCAAAGCATTTTTTTACAGTTTTTGTCTAAATTAGAAGCTCTACACCATCTAAATTAGATGTTTTCTTGCTTCGTAATTGTTTCAAGTTATTTTCTAATTAAATTAAACTTCAACAACGAATCGCGAATTGCAATTTAAAATTAATTCCACTGAGAAAATGTTGACACATAACTGTTTTTTTTCATAATTAATGATTCCTGATTTCAAAGCATTTTTATACAGTTTTGGTTTGAATTAGAAGCTCTACACCATCTAAATTAGATTTTTTCTTGCGTCTTAATTATTTCAATTTATTTTCTAATTAAATTAAACCTCAACAACGAAGATCCACAACACATTTTTTATTGCATTTTAATTGTTTCAAGTTATTTTCTAATTAAATTAAATTTCAACAACGAATCGCAAATTGCAATTTAAATTCACTTCCACTGAGAAAAGGTTGACACATAACTGTTATTTCAATAATTAATGATTCCTGATTTCAAAGCAATTTTATACAGTTTTGGTCTGAATTAGAAGCTCTATATTAGATTTTTTCTTGCGTCTTAATTATTTCAATTTATTTTCTAATTAAATTAAACCTCAACAACGAATCGAGGAATTGCAATTTAAATTTAATTCTGAGAAAATCTTGACACATAACTGTTATTTTAATAATTAATGATTCGTGATTTCAAAGCATTTTTATACAGTTTTGGTCTGAATTAGAAGTTCCACAACATCTAAGTCAGATTTTTTCTTGGGTATTTGCTTCTAGATATTTTATTCTAGGCTTTTTTTTACTAAATTAAACCTTAAGAACGAGTCCCTATATGAAATTTCAATTCAATTCCATTGAGACAACCTTGGCACAAAACTGTTATTTTAACGATTAGTGACTCCTGATTTCAAAGTATTTTTATACAGTTTTGGTCTGAATTAGAAGCTCTACACCATTTAAATTAGATGTTTTCTTGCTTCATAATTGTTTCAAGTTATTTTCTAATTAAATTAAACTTCAACAACGAATCGCGAATTGCAATTTAAATTAAATTCCACTGAGAAAATGTTGACACATAACTGTTTTTTTCATAAATAATGATTCCTGATCTCAAAGCATTTTTATACAGTTTTGGTTTGAATTAGAAGCTCTACACCATCTATATTAGATTTTTCCTTGCGTCTTAATTATTTCAATTTATTTTCTAATTAAATTAAGCCTCAAAACGAAGTTGCACAACACATTTTTTTTGCGTCTTAATTGTTTCAAGTTATTTTCTAATTAAATTAAACTTCAACAACGAATCGCGAATTGCAATTTAAATTTAATTTCACTGAGAAAATGCTGACACATAACTGTTATTTCAATAATTAATGATTCCTGATTTTAAAGCATTTTTATACAGTTTTGGTCTGAATTAGAAGCTCTACACCATCTAGATTAGATTTTTTCTTGCGTCATAATTATTTCAATTAAATTTCTAATTAAATTAAACCTCAACAATGAATCGAGGAATTGCAATTTAAATTTAATTCTATTGAGAAAATCTTGACACATAACTGTTATTTTAATAATTAATGGTTCCTAATTTCAAAGCATTTTTATACAGTTTTGGTCTGAATTTGAAACTGAACCTCTACACGATCTAAGTTAGATTTTTCTTGCGTCTTAATTGTTTCAAGTTATTCTCTAATTAAATTAAACATCAACAACGAATCGAGGAATTGCAATTTAAATTTAATTCTACTGAGAAAATCTTGTCACATAACTGTTATTTTAGTAATTAATGATTCCTGATTTCAAAGAATTTTTTACAGTTTTGGTATGAATTAGAAGCTCTACACGATCTAAGTTAGATTTTTCTTGCGTCTTAATTGTACCAAGTTATTTTCTAATTAAATTAAACCTCAACAACAAATCGAGGAATTGCAATTTAAATGTAATTCCACTGAGAAAATCTTGACAGATAACTGTTATTATAATAATTAATGACTCCTGATTTCAAAGTATTTTTATACAGTTTTGGTCTGAATTAGAAGTACCAGACCATCTAAACTAGATTTTTTCTTTGGTATTTTTTGCTAATTGTTTATTTCTAGGCATTTTTACTTAAATTAAATCTTAACAACGAGTCACGAGATGAAATTTAAATTCAATTCCATTGAGACAATCTTGACACAAACTTGCTAAATTTTAACGATTAATAATTCCTGATTTCAAAGTATTTTTATACAGTTTTGGTCTGAATTAGAAGCTCTACACCATCTAAATTAGATATTTTCTTGCTTCATAATTGTTTCGAGTTATTTGCTAATTAAATTAAACTTCAACAACGAATCGCGAATTGCAATTTAAATTTAATTCCACTGAGAAAATCTTGACACATAACTGTTGTTTTTAATAATTAATGATTCCAAAGCATTTTTATACAGTTTTGGTCTAAATTAGAAGCTCTACACCATCTAAATTAGATTTTTCCTTGCTTCATAATTGTTTCGAGTTATTTTCTAATTAAATTAAATTTCAACAACGAATCGCGAATTGCAATTTAAATTTTATTCCACTGAAAAAATGCTGACACATAACTGTTACTTCAGTAATTAATGATTCCTGATTTTAAAGCATTTTTATACAGTTTTGGTCTGAATTAGAAGCTCTACACCATCTAAATTAGATTTTTTCTTGCGTCTTAATTATTTCAATTTATTCTCTAATTAAATTAAACCTCAACAACGAATCGAGGAATTGCAATTTAAATTTAATTCTACTGAGAAAATCTTGGCACATAACACGTTATTTTAATAATTAATGATTCCTGATTTCAAAGAATTTTTATACAGTTTTAGTATGAATTAGAAGCTCTACACGATCTAAGTTAGATTTTTCTTGCGTCTTAATTGTATCAAGTTATTTTCTAATTAAATTAAACCTCAACAACAAATCGAGGAAGTGCAATTTAAATTTAATTCCACTGAGAAAATCTTGACAGATAACTGTTATTATAATAACTAATGACTCCTGATTTCAAAGTATTTTTATACAGTTTTGGTCTGAATTAGAAGTACCAGACCATCTAAATTAGATTTTTTCTTTGGTATTTGTTTCTAATTGTTTATTTCTAGGCATTTTTACCTAAATTAAATCTTAACAACGAGTAGCGAAATGAAATTTAAATTCAATTCCATTGAGACAATCTTGACACAAACTTGTTAAATTTTAACGATTAATAATTCCTGATTTCAAAGTATTTTTATACAGTTTTGGTCTGAATTAGAAGTTCCACAACATCTAAGTCAGATTTTTTCTTGGATATTTGCTTCTAGTTATTTTTTTCTAGGCTTTCTTTTTAACTACATTAAACCTTAAGAACGAGTCCCTATATGAAATTTCAATTCAATTCCATTGAGACAATCTTGGCACAAAACTGTTAGTTCAACGATTAATGACTCCTGATTTCAAAGTATTTTTATACAGTTTTGGTCTGAACTAGAAGCTCTACACCATCTAAATTAGATTTTTCTTGCGTCTTAATTGTTTCAAGTTATTTTCTAATTAAATTAAACCTCAACAGCGAATCCGAATTGCAATTTAAAATTAATTCCACTGAGAAAATCTTGACACATAACTGTTATTTTAATAATTAGTGATTCCTGATTTCAAAGCATTTTTATACAGTTTTGGTCTGAATTAGAAGTACCATCTAAATTAGATTTTTTCTTGCACATTATTTGTTTCGAATTATTTTTTACCCAAATTAAACCTTAACATGGAGTCGCTAATTGAAATTTAATTTCAATTTCATTGAGACAATCTTGACACAAAACTATTATTTTAACGATTAACGATTCCTGATTTCTAAATATTTATATAGACCTTTGTTCTGAATTGGAAGGTCTACAGCATTTAAATTATATTTTTTTCTTGCGTATTAATTGTTTTCAGTTATTTTTTACTTAAACTAAACCTTAACAACGAGTCGTATTTGAAACTGAAATCCAATTCCATTGAGACAATATTGGCACAAAACTGTTATTTTTACGATTAATGGTTCCTGATTTCAAAGTATTTTTATACAATTTTGGTCCCAATTTGAAGCTCCACAGCATCTAACTTAGATTTTTTCTTTGGTATTTGTTTATAGTTATTTGTTTCTAGGTATTTTTTTACCTAAATTAGACCGTAACAACCAGTCGCTATGTGAAATTTAAACTCAATTCTATTGAGACAATCTTGACAAAAAAATTTTATTTTAACCATTAATGATTACTGATTTTTATACAGTTTTGTTCTGAAGTAGAATTTCCACACCATCTAAATTAGATTTTTTCTTGCGTATTAATAGTTTCATCATTCCTGCGTAATAATTTAGACAGTCTTGGCACAAAACCGTTAAATTGTAATGTTTAATGATTCACGATTTCAAAGTATTTTTATACTGTTTCGGTCTGAATTAGAAGCTCTGCACCAAGGAAAAAATCGATGATTATTGAAATAATTATTGTCCGACGAGGATCCCCTTTTTAGCAAATTTTGGAAAGTTTGTAAGTGAGGAATAGAAGTTTGGAGCAATTATATATCGTCCGCCTGAAACTGAAAGATGTGGTGCTTAAACACATATATATTTTTAGAATTATTTATATTAAAAACTTAAAAAAAAGGAGAAAAACTGTAAAAATATATAAAAACAAAAAATTTCCAGAAAACGATGTTTTAAATAATAAAAACAAAATCAGGATATTTGAAATAGTAATTTTGTCAGCGTTCTGTTGTAGCCTGGTGTTAGTTTTTTGGAGCAGGCACCCAACTAGTTTGCAGAGCACAGAATTAGAGTCACGTGACTTTAAACATATACAAGAAGTTTGGGTGTAGAATATATTCATTGTTTGAACCTCTGGAATTAAGTGTTTAAAATAAATTAGTCTTTAGGTACATGACAACAAAAGCTAGTAGCATTTTTGCAGCAAAATTGGACTTGAAATACTCAGAAGAGAGCGAATGCATTGGAAATTTACGTATGTCTAACATTAAGAAATTGCGCATTTTGTAGCAATGAAAACCAAACCCTTTTCTAGCAAATTTCTCTCTTTAGAAAAAAGTTGAACATTTTCTGGTTATAAAGCCATTTTTTACATTCATTATTCAATACATTCGAAAATATCGAGCATATCAAACTTAAATTACAGCCGAGCGTTACAAAAAAAAACAAAAAAAAATTGTTTTATTAGAAACATGTCACAAAAACTACTAAAACACTTCTCTATAACAGAGACAGCAAACGTTGTTTTCGCCTTTGGGTGTATTAAAACTTCAAAGGGTTTCGCGAAACTGAAAATCAGTTTCAGGGGGCAAGTAAGCACGCCAACGACAAAATTTCACAGTAAATTAATACGAACAGAACTATTTAATATAAAGTTCATATCGCCGAAGCTGAGTAAATACACCTGAATTTATTAAAATGCTAAAACTCCAAGAAGTTCATTACTGCAAAGCAAACAGGCCATGAAATTCTGAGACGCCTTTGCCAGACGGATCGTCTTTGATGTGTTCGCAAAATAGAGTGGAGGAATTTAGTGAAGTTAACTATGTGAAATGTAGTTGCAAAGCCAAGTGATACTTGAAGGTTTTTCTAAAAATACGCTTTTGATTATTTTTTTAGTCTATATACTAACAACTTCTCTATGCAGTATTTTACCAAGAGATCCACCAAATCCTCCAAAAGACAGTTTGCCATGACATTTAAAGGTAAAACATTTCGAACAGATTGCGTTTGCTTCCGGAAAATGTAACATGAGAGCTAGAAGGCACATTATTTTTCTTGCCGTTTCCAGTTACATTATGCTTCGCATCCTGAACGTAGCAAGATACAATAAATATCGTAAATCTGGAGTCCTTCGAAGAAAGTACTTTCGGATATTTGTCAAAAAGTTAAAGCAAGTAAGTTTTTCAGACTGCTTACGAGCGGAAGTTCAGAGGTCTGATATTCCGGTATGTGAGTTCGAAAACTAGACAAAGAGTCGGCTTTGTTTGGAAGAACTTTTAACGATATGAACGCAGATGCTAAAAGAAAGCTTCTTTCTGTAAACGAAAGGACTGGGTAGAAGCAAAACACATATTAATATAACAGTGATGTGGGATATGAGTGGGCCTACTTCATTCTCTCATTGTCTTTTCTGTAATTATATCAATTAATACAGTTTCGTTTACAATACGAGCAAAACCCTTGTAGCTATAAAATAAAGGGCATCATTTGCAACTCTCGCGAATAACAATGGATTTCATTTGGGTTGTTTGGGATAATTAATCACAACAAGAAATTACCTGGCGGTGCAGCAAGATGACGAATTTGCATTTTGAATGGTTTTGACTTTTATTGTTGCATCCATCAAAATATTAATCAGATTTCATTTACCGCCAGGTTGGATTGGATTTTTAAATACAAGCAGTCAATCAGACAAGCAGTTCACTAAAACTCTTGAAATGATTTATGAAATTTCTCCAGCAGCTAGGGAAACTGAATTTTCCATCGCTGGGTCTATAATTAAGTTGAATCCCGTCAGGAATTTCAGTAATAACACTTTGATATACAGATGTAATTTGTAAATTCCCGGTGTCTCTGAACTGAATGTCAGCTGTTTATTTTACGCCCTCCTATTAGGTTTCGAATTTTCGGCGTTGGATGGTAGTGAGGAAAACGGATAAATTTGACGTAATTAATAAGACTTATACGACAGAGTTAATTATTTACTAATGTTCGGTGTCAACGATGAATGAATTGCGTGCTCTGCTAAAGTTTTGTATGTCGATTTGTCGCACAGTGGCTTGAGAGTACGCGATTTGCCAATAATGAATTTACCTGTTTGGAAGGAGTAAAGTGGATCATTTGGTGCCAAAGGAGTAAAGTAAATATTTTACTTATTAGGGAGTAAAGCGTTAGTAAAGCCCTATAATGTCGAATACGGAATCGTCGCATGGACTGTGACGAATAAACACGGTGTTTGCTACTATGCGTTTTCTCGAATGTCGAGCCTACAAAATTGGTTAAAATACATTATTTATGCTTTTTTGTGAGTACTCCAGAGGTGGAAATAGAGTGTTGTGAGTCAATAACAGTTATGGTGTTAATTTTCGTTATGGGGCTTTCCAGTGATGATATAGAGAGGATTAAGGCAATCTTTAGTTACCAATTTCTTGAGACCATAGCTGACAAAATGGCAAGAATTATTTGGGAAAAACCTAGAAGAACGGCTCAAAACCCACGAGAATGCTATAAAAAAGCTTCAGAATGAGACAAAGCGGCTAAAAAACCTTAATTCTGAATTGGAACTTAAATGCGATAAACAGGAACAGGTTCTGTGTAGCCCAAATATCATAATGTTGGGCATTCCTTGCTCTGAAAACAAAGACTTGCCTCCCAAAATTACTGGCAATTTTACTAAAAAACTAATCATCCTCCTGCAATTTTAGTAACATAATTGTGATGTTGAACGTACAGCTTTGCTAAAAAGTAGTAAACATCCCCAGGACTCTGATGCTTAATAACGTGCAATTTTTCAATAACAAAAACCACTCTTAAACACGGTTTTTGATTATTTCTATAAGGTAGCGGAAGTAGATATGTAACAAGGCTTCTGGTATCATGTCAATCTTTTTCCCATGTAAATTTCCATAAGAAACTTTAAGGTTAGAGAAGAACGTTTTATGAACTAACAAAAAGTTCAAAAATGTGATCAAGCGTTTTTGCAAAGAAAGCTCTGTATTTTATGATGATACTGCAACAGTGGCATTTCTTATCAAAATATCCAAGATAAATTTGGCATATCAAAGTTTCCCCTCTTAATTTGTATAAAACAGAGTTTATTTTTCGATCACTACTATATAGGAATACTTGCACTGCGTAACAAAGGTATAGAATATTTTCGTTCCAGTTAATTTGAGGGTTGATGTTGCCACCCGTTACAAAGTTGATTCAATAAAAATTAAGAGGTGGTTACAGGTTATATCACTAGTCTCAATCAATGTAGATAGTAGGGGGGTTACTGCATACCCACATAGCAGATACTTTAAAAAATTTAAAACATAAAAAAACCTCTCCAATAATTATTTTGATTGTTTTTCTCATAATTTCAAAATATTGGGTTCTGATACTGTTACTGATTTATATAGATTATCCCAGATTTTATCACTGCATTTATGTTTTGTTAGGAATAGCGCGTCCTTCGACAACAGCCAGAGTTAGAATAACGGTTCGAAGATTATTCTTTTTTTAAATATTTATTATGCCTTAAAGATGGCTACAATACAACTGAACTGTTTTACAGCTTGAACAATACATTTATACGAAGAGTTCCTGTGGGAAATGCAACGTTGTTGTTTATAATAATTAGACTGAAGTTTCAGCATTTAATTATGGTTAACTTGCATTTACCTTGGATATAACTCCTCCCCTCTTAGATGGAATCACTCAGTTTAACAAGGGTCATTCCATAAAAATCGAATATTTATAATTATTTTCACACCTTACCGAAATTCATCCTGAGATTGATTAAACACAAAAGGGAACTCTACAGACTCTACATGCACATACAAGACAATGAACTAAAAAGAAAAATCAACCAACTGAACATAAACATAAAGACGATGATCGATCAATATCGACAAGATAAATGGCTGGAGGCATACCAATAAATCGAAAAAGACCAAGGAAAAACGTATTGGCAAAAAATAATGAAACTGTCAGGCTACAAAAAAAAACAACGCCACTGGTATGATTAACGAAAACGGAACAGAACGATGTACAGACAAAGACAAAACTGGTACGACAACTACTTTACACAACAATCTGACCACCCATACACACTAATTACAGACACGGAATATGACGAGGCACTGACTAAAATCAAAGATACAGCACCGCGAAAAGACAAAATAAAGGGTAAAATACTTAGAAACCTAACCCCAGAAACTACGTACTTATTTAACCAACTTACATACTTACCAACTGAACGACTGTATTATAAATAACAATATTTCAAGGACATGGAAAAATGGAATAATAATACCCATTCCAAAAAAATGGTTTAGATAACACACTAACACAAAACTATAGACCTATTACATTACTCCCAGTGTTAAGTAAATTATTTGAACACATAATAAAAAAAAGAATTCAAAAACTGATGGGCAAATATATTCCAATATACAAATTTGGATTTAAGACGAAACACTCGACTATCCACCCACTTTTTGTTCTGACTAACAACATACAAACAACACACCTAAACGATGGAAAAACAGCAAGTCTATTTATGGATATTAACAAGGCCTTTCACCAACTTCAAACACCAAAATACTTACTTTATACTATTAAAAACCGACTTGAAAACAGACAACCAGAAGTGCGAATTGATAACACCCTTTCTTTCCCCTTTGCTCTTGAACAAGGACTCCCTCAGGGTTCGCCGCTGTCACCCTTGCTTTATAACGTGTATTGCCATGATATACAGTGTATCCCAAATTCGAGGCTCTACATTGGAATCTTGGAAACTGTAATGGCTACAGCAAAGGTTAAATGGGGAATGTTTTGGGGAATCTAGGGCTGATTTCAGATCCGGCTTCAAATTAGATACCGGACACTTGGTTTCTGAAATATTGCAAAAAATACAAAAATGGCGGATTTCGTTTTTTTCTTATAAATACGAAGTGGTTTATTTGACGAATGTCGAAGTATGACATTATCAGGACACTTTTTCGAGACAATTAATATGGCGTATATCAAAACTCGCTATCGTCTTTTGTTTTTTCGGAACGCACTACAACTTTGGTTTGTCTTATGGCGGCCATATTAGATTTTTCGATTTTCAGATCCGGCGAAAAATTCTCATTACATTGATATCCCGCAAGTACATAAAACACGGAAGTTACGATAAAAAAATAACTTTTTTTTAAGTTTGAACAGTTGGCCATGACTTTGACGTAAAGTGACATCGCGCCATTTGCATTTTTGTTTAAACAAGTATAGCTACTGTGTATTGTCATTTAGGAAAAACGTGTTAAATTCTATTCCTCTTAGATTGTCAGATTTCTTGTGAGAACTTCCTTTAAGACTTCAAAATACATTATATCTTATTCCAATGAAGAAAAGTTTGACATGTTAACGCTGTATTTGCAGTTACACAGAAATTCCGATGCTGCAGCAGCTAGATATTTGGTACAACGGTACAGGCGCAAAAAAAAACCGATTTCCCATGTTAATCTCCTATGTCCAGGGTTCTGCTGGACACCTGGTGTACCAAAATCCACTGTTCAACGTGTTCTAAAGAAAAACAGATAACATCCTCACAAACCTACGATTTTTCAGGGGCTCATAGAAACTGATTTTCCAAGAAGAATGCGTTTTTCAGAATGGTATATAAATAAATGTATTAAAAATCCAGAATTTTCGAACAACTTGTTGTGGTCTGACGAAAGTAGGTTTTCTAACAGTGGGGTGTTTAATAAACATAACAAGCACCATTGGGCCATAGAAACTTCCTCGTCGAGATCGAGGAAAGGCGATTTTAAACCCGATTTTCATTTAATGTATGGTGTGGAATCATTGGTAATTTTAATTGTCTACTTTTTTCCTTTTAGACCTTAGCACTCACAGACAAAAATACTTCATATTTCACTTTAAGCCGCTGTTTTTTTTTATTTTCTTCTTTTAGCACTAGTATCATAATGTATGATGCCTTTGGCGTAGGTGTCTTATACGAAAATTACTATAGTTCAAGTAATTTAGCAATAAAAAATACAGAAAGTGTTAAAAAAAAATTAAATAAAAATTGCGACTTAAAATAAAATATGCAATATGTGGGTGTATTTAACAAGTTATTTTTTATTTCAGAGAATCAGCTCATAGGACCGTTTCTATACGACTACAATTTAAGCATTTAAATCTATTAAGAAATCAAATTTTGCCCTTCTCTTCGAGAAGTTTTAACCCAAGATAAATTTAATAGAACTTGGTTTCAAAAAGATGGCTGCCCGGCAAACAATACGATTGCAGTTAGAAATCTTTTACGAGAAAACTTTGGAGAAAGAGTTATTTCGAGTCACGGTCCCATTCTATGGCCCGCTAGGTCACCTGATCTAATGCCCTTAGATTTCTACCTATTGGGCCACGTAAAAAATGAGATTTACGAATTCGATCCTCCCCAAAACGTAAATATTCTGAGAGAAAGAGTTTTGAACACTTTTGCCTCTGTGAACAGAAATACCCTTGCTAGAGTCATTCGAGAAGTATTTTCAAACTGTCAGAAATGTCAAGAGGTCGACGGTAGGCATTTTGCAAATCTACCTGATAATAATTAATATGAGAGAAAATTGCTAAAAATTATGTCATTCAAAATTATATTAGTACCTAGTATATTAGATGACTCCATTTTGTTATTCTTTTGTTGGTATATTTAATTGTTAATAGATATATTATTTCACAGAAATAAAGCAAAATAAAATTAACATTACATTTGCGAAACAATTCAGAGGAAACTCAGTTTTGCTTTTAACGGAATAACAGTGATTATTGATAAAAAAATGCAAATGGCGCAATGCTGTTTTAGGTCAAAGTGGTGACCAACTGTCAAACTTTAAAAAATATTGTTTTTTTTTTGTCGTAACTTTCGAGTTTTATGCACTTGCGGGATATCAATGTAATGAACATTTTTCGCTGGATCTGAAAATAGAAAAAACCAATATGGCCGCCATAAGAAAAACCAAAGTCGTAGTCCGTTCCGAAAAAACAAAAGACGATAGCGAGTTTTGACATACGCCATATTGATTGTCTCAAAAAAGTGTCCTAATAATGTCATACTTCGACATTCGTTAAATAAACCACTTCGTATTTATAAGAAAAAAACGAAATCTGCCATTTTTATATTTTTTGCACTATCTCAGAAACCAAGTGTCCGGTATCTAATTTGAAGCCGGATCTGGAATCAGCACTAGATTCCCCAAATCATTCCCCATTTAACCTTTGCTGTAGCGATTACAGTTTCCAAGATCCCAATGTAGAGCCTCGAATTTGGGACACACCGTATACAACTATCATCTTCCCGCTCCACCTAGACAAAATAGCTTATATACTACAATACGCAGACGACACGGCCCTCATTGTACACGACAAGACGACTAAAAAAGCAGTGGAAAGACTGCAGACACTAACGAAAGACACAATGGCCTGGTTCTACAAATGGAGACTAATACCAAATGCCACAAAAAAACCAACTCCTTCTTTCAAACCACCAAATTAAAGCAGACTCCGCAACCATAACAGCAGACGGTTACACAACCGAACCAAAATACGACATAAAATACTTGGGAGTAACAATCGACAAAAAATTAAAATTTATTAAACACGTACGAAATACTAGAGTGGAAATTATTAAAAGGACAAAACTCTTTCGATCCCTGACATACAAAAACAAAGGAATTAGCACAAAAACGGCTATAAAAATATACAAATCCATTTGCAGACCACTGTTAGACTATGGACACGTGCTAAGAGCAAATGCGTCAGAGCAAACTAAACAATACACACAAACAACAGAACAAATCGCATTAAGAATGATAACCAAGACAAGACACCCCGAAAACTCGCTGCACAATCCTTCCAACCAACTACTCTACGAACGCACACACATGACAAAAATAAGTAAAAGACTGATACAACTTCAGATTAAATGGAGAAACAACCCACACAATATGATTCTACTGAACCCACTTTGCTTAACAAGACGAAATAGACAGTTCCGCTTCGTTTTCCCTACAACCACCCTAATGGAACATTTCCAAACGTAGAAAGGCCAAGCTCAGAAATGAGTCGCTTTTCTTCCTTTCCCTAAGTTTGTAATATTTGTATATGGAATTCATTTGTGTAATATTATAACATGGGCAGAAAGACCAAATGGTCGATAGCCTATTTCCCTGGAAATAGAGATGTTATATATATGTATATATATATATATATACTCTCTTAAATCATATCCATGCTTGAGAGTTTGTTCTATTTGTATTAATCGTGATTTCAAAATTAATTCATTATGTGTGATATAAGATACCATTTTCTGAAATCGGTCAATTGTTGATTCCATTATAGAAATTTGATGAATTTGACTAATTTTTAGTTTATTTTGGTTGTCCTGTAAAATTTTCATTTTTGAGAAAATTTCTTCAGGGTCATTTTGGTCTAAGTTTCCGGTTATACTCTTTATGAATGAGCCAAGTGGATTGAAAAGTCCTCTCTTCTGTCTATATGAGTTTAAAAAATAAGAAGGGACTATTTGCGTTAATAAACTTTCTATGCGTTTCTTCAGTGTACGCAAAGTAAAAAGCGAGTTTGTGTACTCTATGCATAATGAGCTATCATTAATTGTTAGTGAAAGTGCATTGGTCTTGATTTTTAGTGAATAGTACTGGCTTATTACTTGGGATAGATTAAAGGGTTGGATAAAGGACCAGTGACTGGATGACATTTTCGAAATTCCCATTTTAAATGGGAGGGTTCCAGGGTAACTGTTGGGGTCATGGAACTTTATGTCTGTCCCGAAGGTCTAGCACCATCTGTAACAATGGGCTTTTAGTTTCTTTTATATGAAGTACTTATTTAGTTTTTGTTTTTGGGTTTTGAATTCGAATCTTATTATTTTCTAAAATTTCTAACAAGTTAAAGGGTCCAAGGTATTTGTTTTTAACTTTACTTGCTCTATTATCAAGTTTTTTATATACTTGACAACATATGGTTAGGTTTGAGGGCGTTCTTGTTTTATTAATTTTATTTATAACTTTTTCTTTTGCTTCTGCGTTGTCATGAGATATTTGGCTATAGAGGGCTTGAGTATAGTCTTATGAGAATTTACATACTCTGTATAGACGTGAGATGAGACAAGGTTCATGGGGTTTCTTGAATCTGTATGACCTAACTCTAATTCGAGAGGGGTGAAATTAGTGGCTGAATGGATAGTACTGTTATAGGCTATAACAGCATAAGGCATAAGCTTAGTTACGTCAGAGTGTGGGTCTGATTCTTTTCAAATTCGAATGTGTTCAATTAATGTTGAATGTAGTCTTTCGACAGGAGAGTTCGAATCATGATGATAAGGGGTAGTAAAATGAATTTGAATGTTGTGGGCATTTAAAAGTCCTTTAACAACTTCATTTTTAAATTCGGCTCCGTTGTCAGAGACAATTTGTTGGAGAACACCAAAAAATTTAAAGAAATGGATCATTTGATCTGCACATGAAACTGCGCTACCAGAATAGGGTAATGCCTGGGCAACTTTGGAGAATTTGTCCAAAAGGGTTATGAATTTTTGTTTTCCTACAATAAAGGTATCAACGTAAACTATTTCGAATGGTTTCTTAGGTGTTTCAGTGAGCATCAGGGGTTGATTAAGGGGCTTTTGTCATATTTGGTTCGTTGGCAAATTGGGCTATTATTAATGTAATTGGTAACATCACTTTTTTTAGTGATTTCCAATAATGATTGGCTTTTAAGAACTTATAAGTTTCTTCGATTCCTCGATGATTTGTTTTGCCTTCGTGTCTGTATTTAATCATTAGCTCTCGATCGTCAGGTTCTACATTATTTACAAGTTTAGAGCATTCTATTAGTTTAAGATTTCTGAAATGATTATTCATAACCTTTTGAAACTATACTCTTAGTTCTTTGGAGTAAAAGTAAATGTAAGTAGTTTTTTCAATTAAATATTCTTTCAGAAATTTAGTTATGACGTAACAGTTAGTTGGTAATGTTGCGTGAATTATGATGTTTCCATCAAAGTTTTCTCAATTTACTTTTTGATATTTATCGTGGGGTGACTTTTTAATTAGAAACTGAAATCGTTTATTATTTACAATTTCGTCTAACATAGTCATGTTGTTAAAACTGTCAACAGCGTCTGTACTATGGAATGAAGTCTGAAATGAAGTGGATTTATTGACGGAGTCAGAGTTTATTATTTCTTGATTATTTTGTGGTTTATTAGGGGGCGTAACTTGTATATCTAAAATTATATTTATTGGTGGGTAGCTTAGATATGGAGTTTGATTTCTTTCAAGTAGTTCATTAACAATGTCATTTACTGCATTTGGATCGTAATCACTACTTAAAAATTGGTCAATGTCTTCCTCTATATTTCCGGGGTAATTTATCAAAGATGCTGTTTCAACTGCGTTCAGGGAAATTCAGGATAATGCATCGGCATTACTGTTAAGACTTCCTTTCTTATACAAGATTTCATAATCGAATTCTTCTAAACGTAGTCTCCATCTAACTAATTTAGAGTTTGGTTCCTTCAAATTAAAGAGCCATACAAGGGGTCGGTGATCAGTGTATATTTTAAATTTGCGTCCATATATATAGGGGCGAACATATTTACATGTCCAAACTATTCCTAAGAGTTCCTTTTCAATGGTTGAGTATCTTTGCTCAGTTTCATTGACGGTTCTCGAGGCGTAAGCAACAGATTGATCTGCAGGGGGCTCTCCTTGAGATAAAACTGCGCCAAGGGCAATGTTTGAAGCGTCTGTTGTTAAGACAAAAGGTTTTGTAAAATCAGGGTATTTTAAAATTGGGGCATTTATTAAAAGTTCTTTAGGATGATTAAATGCTTTTAAAAATTCTTCTGTGTGGTCAACTTTAGATCCTTTTTTAAGACATAGGGTAAGGGGTTTACTTACTTTTGCAAAATTTTGAATAAATCTCCTATAATATCCCGCTAGACCTAGATAAGATTTTATTTCTTTTTGGGTACGAGGTATAGGAAAGTTTTTGACTGCGTCTACTTTATCTGGGTTTGGTTTTACTCCTTGTTCGGTAATCTTGTGACCTAGATAATCGACTTATTTTCTAACAAATTCTGATTTATCTAGTTGAACTTTGAAGTTCGATTGTCTTAGTCTTTCAAACACTTGTTTGAGTCTTTCAATATGTTCTTGGAGGGATGTACTAAAAATTATTATATTATCTAGATAGACTAGGCAGGTGTCATTCTGTAATCCTCTCAAAACGTTATTCATTACTCTTTGGCACGTAGAGGGTGCATTTTTAAGTTCAAATGGCATTCTTCTGAATTCATAATGTCCTGTGTCTGTTGAAAAGGCGGTTTTGGGTATGTCCGTAGCTTCTAATTCAACTTGCTGAAATCCGTTTGCTAAATCTAATGTCGTGAAATAATGCGCTTTGCCTAATTTGTTTAGGATTTCAGTGATATTAGGTAAGGGAAATTTGTCGTCAATAGTTTTTTCATTGAGCTTTTTGTAATCAATGACAATTCTCCATTTCCTTACACCTGACGCATCTAACTTCTTAGGTACAATCTAAATGGGACTGCTCCATGGTGAATTGGAGTGTTGGATTATTCCATTATCTAACATTTTTCTAATTTGAGTAGCTACTTCTTTTTTATGTACTTCCGGGTATCGATGTGTCTTCAGATACAGGAAACGTAACAATAGTAATGCCAATATCGGATTATGAAGGAAAAATCAGGGCACTGTTAGATCCCACGATCTACAAAAAGCTAACTCGTAATCCAACCGCTCGGATTCTGGGGGCCACCAACAATTTAATCAAGGACTTTGCTTCAGATAAAATGACTAAGCCTAAAAAATGAAAAGCCTTACCACCAAGTCTGTATGGTTTGCCAAAAGTCCACAAATCGGATGTGCCATTGAGACCCATCGTTGGCACCATAGGAAGCCTGAACTACGCAATCACGAAGCACATCACAAAACCGTTGCTACCTAAAATAGGAAATACTGACATCCTTATAAAAGACTTTACTCATTTCGTCGGAAAACTGCATTCTTTGACTATTTCTCCAGGAAAAATTGTCGTTAGTTTCGATGTTGTTTTCCTCTTCACACTGGTACCCATTAAGGAAGATATGGAAAATATTAACCAGGAATTCCCACATTGCCGTGTTATTCTAACACTGCCTACCGATTTCATATTCTCAATGGAAGGAAAATTTCTACGAACAAACTGATGGTGTAGCTATGGGCAGCCCCTTAGAACAGTAATGACCAACTATTTTATGGAAATTTTTGAAGCCAAGGAATTGGCAACGCAAATAAGGGGCCAAAGTGCTGGTTCCGATACGTGGACGACACCTTTATTATTTGGAGATTAACTTCAAAACTTTCTCTTACACGTCAACTCTATCAAACCAAATTCATTATGGAGATAGAAAAGGAAGAACGCCTACCATTTTTGGATGTTTTAGTATTAAGGAGGCCAAATGTGAAGCTTGCGCACACCGTTTATAGAATCAACACACACTGACCGATACCTCAACAACGGATCAAATCATCATCTTAGACAGAACGAGAGAGTCATAAAGTGTCTGTGAGAGTCAAGAGAATTTGTGAGCCGGCTGATGGGAATGGAAAATGAAGCATCTGAAAAGAGCCTTTGGTTGGAAGGGATACAACAAGCACGAGTTCGATAGGGCCGTCCGTGCAAGGAATGTATAGCGCCAGGAAGTAACAACGGAAGAAAACGAAGAAAAAAGCGGCTGGACTAGTTTATTATATATCCACAAAGTAGCAGACAGGATCGCCAGGCTACTAGAAAACCACAATGTTAAAACTATCTTTAATCCCACTCGTAAAATACAACAAAACTTGAGATTAGCACCAAGATTTTTAAACCCGACAACAGTTTCAACAGGAAGGAGGAAATTACGTTTGTAAATGCAGACTGTAAGCGAGTTCTACGACATACTTTAAGTGCGCCGAAACCCCGCGATATCACTACCCCCACCCCAGTCCCTCCAATGCAGCGCGGGAATAAATACCATCGAGCTCACCACAGTCGAATCGGTCAACGTCGGGAAGTACGGGAGATCACTTCGCCTACTGCCTCATAACCTTTGATAATATCTGCCGCAGCTGTAGACGAAACTACAGGAAGAAATTACATTGAATCACGGCTTTAAAGCCAGGAAAACACTTAAGATTTTATTTTGACCGGCCGTAAAATCCTTCACAATCTTACAGTCTTTTATGCTTTTTATCTATATCAAGTCTATATTCAGATTCAAAAAGTTTTTTTTTTATTTAAAAAGAGTCTTTTTTGACCGGTTTTGTTCAAAGAAAAAAGATGGAACTTTTAAATGAAACCAGAATTTTAATTTCTCTCGATTCAAGACTAGATTTTGCTTTAGAAAATTGTTTTTTTTGAGGTTTCGAGAAATGAGTTGTTGGTCAAAGATAGTGGTACAAAAATGTAAATTTTTAATGAAGCATAGTTTGTATTGTGACCGGCAGTGAAAGCCTTCACAGTCTTATAAAATTAAGCCACATTCTTTCAATATGTTCCATCCCCGCTATTGTTTACCCTAAACACAAACACTTCTTCTCATTTCCATTTCAAATGGAGCTTAATTCATCCACCGCAACATTCTATGTGTCGAGACTAATAAAGTTATTAATATACTAGGAGTTTAATTTACTCCGCCACGGCTGGTTTATTTAATTTACATCGCTCCCATTTAATACGGACTATCTGTAATTTAATAAAAGGGCGCAAACTAAACATCTGACACTCAGATGCGAAACACCAGGAATGTTCGACTTAAATTTGCATGGAAGGGTTGTTACTCGAAAAGCTGAATAAATTCCAACTTAATTTGATCCTCGGTGTCCGCAACATCAATTGAAGCACCAAGTGGGGAATAAGAAAGATACGAAATTAATTTTTGTTGTGCGTTCTGAATTTTCTTTTTATGTATCTTATTTGATTAGGAATGGGCTCTATTACTCTATATTTTAAACTATTTGCCACGTGTTGAATTTATAACAGTTCTTCTGCTCCCTAAAGAAAAGGGACGCCGTTATCAGTCTTTATTTTTGCACATAATCCTTAAGTTCACACCGTCATTTAGCAATTCCCCGAGCCTCCATTCAAATAAATCTTCGTAAGCTTTCCCAAAAATTGATTAGCAATAACCGCAGTTTAGGGATAGTTTACTCCATGGGGTAAAATTCCGCCACCGACATTCATATTATAGATTAAAGCGAAATTTAGAGGTGCTCGGCGTACCTGTGTGTGTATGTATCGTTAAATTTAATAGGCCAATATATTTTATCATCTTTCCTTTCGGTGGCACCGTGGCACGCTAAAGGTGCACACTACAGCTTTAAATTTTATTACGTCAGACATTAATATCAACTTTCGCTAGGGGTGTAATAAGGCTTTATCGGCTTCGTTGATTAATAAGCTTGCTTATCGGATTAATAAAACTATGATATAAAGTGGAGCTGGAAAGATGCGAGAACAGGCTTTATGGCTGATACTGGAGCTTTTGTATTATTAAGATTTATTCAGTCTAGGAAATTAAAATATCTAACAAAATTATTTCAAAATGGCTTCTTGTGAAGATAATAATATTCCATGGTAGATGATCAAAAAATTGCCAAATTTACTGCACTTGTTTTACTCGATAAGTGGTCGGTTCTGATTTCATCTGACAAATAACAGATATTGAGATATAAATCCGTAATGTTTGTGTATGATTTTCATCCCTGAAGATGCAAAAATCCCGGATTTTGAACTCCGGAGCGAGCTGATATAATTTTTTATCGAAAATGGTACCCACAGTTTTACAATTAACGAAAAATCTCACATTGGTAACGCCGAATATATTCTTCTATAATTTTCAAAATGTCGCATTTAAAAACTCGATTGCAATGCCACGATCTACCTTTTCCTTTAGGAATCACATACAAAAACAAAATAGTAGTAGGAGTTAAGGCCCTTTTCACAGTCCCCCGGTCCACCCATCCCTACTCCACCAGGGCCCTTATTCTTTCTACGAGTCTGCCCGTCCCTCTAATGAAGCAGACTACTCCGTCCCATTTAAGAGTCGGAAGCGCCTCTCGATGAAGAAAAGCGGCTCCAAGTGTCCTATGGCGCAATCGCGCCCACCTATAGCACACTTCCAGAAAGTGGTATGACGACTCTTTCCCTATCCCACAGTGGGTGCGGAGTGGACTGTCAGCCATTTCTAGGACTGCATGTACTTGTTTAGTCTGCAATGTCCAGTAAGGTTTCCTATAAGTTCTCCCAGGTAGCCACGAATCCTTGGATCTATCCGGGTTAGTGTAGATTTCCTTGGTTTGTCTACATATTCGTGACTGTATCCAGTTTGTCCTTGTACTCTCCCATGCCCACTCATTCAGAATGTGATACTTACTCCTAGACTTGGTTCTGGTCCAGTAAAGCATGTCTGGAAACCCCGCTTGGCCGATTCGTCGGCACGCTCGTTCCCCTTGATGCCCCTATGTCCAGGAACTCATCCCAAAATTACATTTTTATTTCTGCCTGTGACTCTAGAGCATCCTTGCAGTCCTGATCGAGCTTGGAACTCGTCCCGCTCCTACAGGTGTCTCGCAGAAACCGCCTGACTGTCAGAGTAGATGTAGATGTCCTGCTCTGCCCCCTGTCTGACTTCTGTTCATGTGGCCACCTCGAGTATTGCAAACACCTACGACTGGAAAACCGTCGTGTGGCTTCCTAAGGGGAAGCCCTCGCCCATTACATGGGCTGCTTTGTATATTCCGGCTCCTGACGACTGTGTATTAGCCATTCTTGATCCGTCTATATACCATACCTGATTATTCTCAGAAGTTTGTGGAAGCAGCTTTTCCTTGAGTTCGTCCCTTGCTGGAATGTTTATCCTACGTGGTTTTTCAGTCTCAGCTGATCGCGTGGGCGCCCCTCCTGCGACAGGACAATTGGGATGTCCCACCGAATGACGCTGGCGATATGCGTGTGACCCTTTCCCATAGCTGTATCCTTCCACTGGCCGCAGCAATCCTTCCTCCTGCAGGACGTCATCGCCACCCTCTTAACTCAGATTTGAAGCTCCGCCAGACCTAGCAAGGCATTCAGTGCTGCTCCCGTTATTGTTCTTAGTGCACCCGTTATGGTTAGGCAGACTGTTCTCTGCAGTTTGGCCAACCTTAGCTCATAGCATGCCCTGTCCACCGCTGGCCACTAAACCACGGCCCATAGGTTATCCTCGGTTTGATTACCGCAGTGTAGAGCCAATGCAGGATGTGTGGCTTTAGATCCCACTTTCTGTCCACTGACCTGCATAGCTGCCATGTCAGTGCTGTTGCTTTATTGCATGCCTTTTTCAGGTCAGCCCGGTGTCGATGGTCACCCCCAGGTACTTAGCCTCAGGCTTTAGTAGCAGAGGTTCACCGTACACTATGGGCGACCGAAATCCTGCAGTTTTTCTCAATTTGGTGTAGAGCACGAGATCTGTCTTGCCAAGGTTGACCGACAGTCCCGTCTCGGTACCCCATTGTTCTATTATTACCCTTTGCCTTTGATCACAAATGCTGCCAACGAACTTTACTGGTATCAAAACCAGTTCGTCGCGTCGTCGGCATGCTCTTGCGCACTGAACCCATCGGCTTGTAGCCTCTCCAAAAGACCATCCACTACTAGACCCCATAGTCGAGGTGATAAGAGAAGTCATAACGGTTGCAAAGTGCCGATTTGACCAAACTTACCGACTGTGTTGGGGTTTCCCGGGCCCTAAGGGCCTCGCAGATGTTTGTTCTGGCTTTGTCAAATGCTCCCTCAATGTCAAAAAAAGAGTGCAAATAGCACTTCCTTATTCGAGTACTTTTTTCTCTATTCTATGCACTACAGAATGGACAGCCATGTCAGTTGACTTCCACTGATGTAGTCATTTTGACCTTTGTTTATGGGATGTCTCCCCAAAATTTCTTGTGTGATGTACCTATCGATTATCTTTTCCAATGTTTTCATTACAGAGGATGTCAAACTTATGGGACTAAATGATTTTAGTGACTAACATTAGAGTTACCTTCCCAGCTGTTGGTATGTGGACCGCGTTCGCGTTGCTTCACGCCTGAGGGACATATTCCTGAGCCACACCTGCCGGGAACACACTGCTCAGCCACTGGAGCACATTGTCCAATCCCGCTTATCCCGCTTGGATCATTGCAGGGATTGCACCATCTGGTCCCGTTGCCTTAAATGGACTGAATTCGCCAACCGCCCATCTAATGACCTCGTTGGTCACTACTTCCTTTGCAAGTGTACAATCCTCCTGGATCTCGCTCTGGAGGAGGGACCCCGCCATTTTCTACTGGGAAGTGGGTATCCAGGAGAATCTCTAGGGTTTCTCTCTCGTCTCCTGTCCATATACCGTGCTGCTTCTTTATTGTACCTAGTTGATTTCTTCTTACAGCGCTAATTTCCGCCATATCGCTCTTTTACTTCGCCGTAACTCTTTTGTGAACTCTCTGCGGGCTTCGTTGTATCCATCCCACTCCTGCGCACCTCTTTTGCAAGCTCGGTGGAAGGCCCTTATGGCGTCTAGCTTAAGACGGTCCAGATTATCATTCCGCTATAGGACTCTACGAGTACCCTGTTTCCTGAGTGGGCACCACTCTTTGTATAAGTGGCCAATGGACCTGTTGAGCCTTTCTATCTCTCTATCTATTTCCTTTTTGGGGAGCACCGGCCGCTCGTTGTAACCCATGGCCTAACTTAAAATCTCTTTGAATTTTACCCAGTTTGAGGTCCTCGGATTCCTTTTCGGCGGTATATCTGTCCAGTCTTACTCGACTTCAAATCATATCATCCTCTGATCGGACATCGAAATGTCCTAAGAAACCCCAGTTTTTACCTTTATGACACAATCAGAACTTGCAAAATTTTTGGTACTCAAGTCACGTTTCATAGCAGCACCGTGAAAAGTCGCCTCCCGGTGGCGCCATCTGTGTGCGTTTGTTGAACTAACGAGATTGTACTCGTCCAGTATCAACGTCATTGCCCGGTCTAAGAAAAAATGATGCAGATTACTTCAAAATGATGGTTCATCAGTCGTTTAAAAGGTCGAAACAGTCTTTTATGTTTTACGAACTTGAACAATCTCTTCTTCGGTCTTCCGGTCAGCTGTTTTTCCAGTGTTGGACTTCTGTTCGTCTTGTATCCAATCGCAAGGGTACCGAAACTGCTAATCCTTCTAACTGCCTCCCATTATAGTTGTTTGACTCAAGGTGAGTTCCTTGAATATCAATTAGGGGTCGAATGATAGATACAATTTTAGAGGGCAAAAATATAGGAGAATTGAGGAAAAGGTAATAATGGTATTTATTTAGCATAAATCTATATACAAAAACTCATACAAAAAATAATTACATGTGGAATGGAGACCAAAACAAATAATGTAACATAAGAAATAACCTTAACAACTAAAAGTAGAATAAAACTCGTAACTCTAAAGTAAAAATGGGTAAAAAAACAAAAAATCTTTTACTACTAGGTGAAGCAGAGGGGACTAGAAAATACAAAATTTTTATCAATTCAGTCATGTCTAGTTATTTTTTTTTTCAAACGTGTAGAAAAAGCGAGATAGGCTTGAAGGCGAAACGACCCAAAAAGGCAAAATCTCCATGTTTTTAAGACAGTTTCATTTTTTTTTTAAACTTAACATCAATGAGCTTGAAAAAAAGTATTTGTCCAAAAAAGCTTGATACCTAATCGATACCAAAAGACAAAAACTCTGTTTTTGAATTAATTTCTTTTATAATTTTTTAATTATAGAAGAAACGAGGAAAGGTTCAGACAGACTTGACTCAAATATTATCGTGGAAAAAGCAAACAAAGGTAGATGCAGAATCGACTCAGAAAGGGCAAAACTATTTTCTTGCATTTTGTTCCGGTTCAGTTTTTTAAATTCCAGGAATAAACGATGAAAGAATCAATCACAATCGACTAAAAGAAAAAAAATTCCTTTAATAAATTTGGAGTGGTTCTAGTTAATTTTTTTCACACATATAAAAAAATGAAAAATTGGGTTGAGGAAAAATTGATTCAAGAAAGCAAAAACAAAACTTTTTATATTAGTTAGAACTTTTTTTATTATAGAAGAAACCAGGATAGGTTCAGACAGGATTCACTCAAATATTATAAAAGTTAGTTTTTCAAGTTATTGTGCTTCAATCTTTATTAAATTGTGGAAAAAGAATAAAATTATATTTTGTGAATTGTTCCGTTTCAATTTTTTGAAATTCGTGAAACAAACAATGAAACATTTAAACAGAATCTACTAAGAAAGAATAAAAATTAATTAGTAAATATAGAGGACGTTTTAGTTAATTTTCTTTAAATGTATATAAAAAAAAGAAAAAAATTTGAGGCCGTAATATAAAACAAATCGTTATTTGTTTTACAAGGCGAAAAACTAGCAAATTTACTGCCGCAGCGTTATTCAAAGCCGAATCGAAGACGAGGCTATGAATGAAGCCAAGGCTCTAAATTTGCATTTTCGCAGAGAAAAACACATCATTTTTTGCCGATTATTGCCAATTAAACTCAGTTTTTATATTCGATTTGCAATATTACTTCTAAAGTGAAAAACTATATAATGTGCCACCAGCAATTGTAAAATGTAGGTATACCAGTGTACCATCCATAATTATTTGGTTGCTAGGCTAACTCTTAAATAAAACGTCAAGAAATTTCACTCCCGCATTTCCTAATTCGTTTTTTCTACTGGACCATGGAAAGTGAAGAAGACATTCAATTAACTCCTCCGGAGGTTCAAGAAGAGAACATTGCGTCGTTTTCGGAAAATGTTGTGATTGTACACTTTTCGGAGTTATCCCAAAAATTAGAAAGTTCTACATTGTGGAGTATATCTTCAATGCTAAAAGCCACTTTAAGTGCTCATCATAATGTGGATTTGGCGAAGTATTTGAAACTACGGGCATTTTTAAAAAGACAAAAGGATGGATACCGGCCCAAAAAATCCAAAGTGTTTGAAAAAGAGCAAGTTATTAAGTTTCTATCAGAAGCACCAGATGCCTATTATTTATCTACTAAAGTAAGTTATAGAAATTGGACAAAACGTTAAGTTAATAACTACTTTTTGTGTAGGTTTCCGCAGTTTTTGCGATTGCTGGAGCATGTAGGAGTGACGAACTTGTACAAATGCAGGTAGATGATATTGAAGACATGGGGAATAAGTTACTAGTTACCCTTCCTGATGCTAAAACAAAGAAGCCGCGATCTTTTGTGGTCGCAGAACACTTGGATATATTCAGAAAATATGTTGCCCAACGTCCTCTCGGATTAGAAAACCAAAGATTTTTTTTTTAAGTATTGGAATAGTAAGCCTTTCAGACAAGTTATTGGTATTCATAAATCTGGTGCTATGCCACAAAAAATAGCAACCTATTTAAAATTACCAAATGCTCAGAAGTACACGGGACACAAGAACAGTAAACAGAACAGGACGGTCCACTGCCATTTAAACAACATGGGCCCAAAATCGTGACGTAGGCTTAGTGCGGACTTGCGAGCGATAATGACGTCATATTTTCCGGGTCTCGTGGCCTTCATCGGACCTGCAATTACGGCTGTCAATAATGTCATTGCTGTCGCTGTCATCATTTATAATTTGATAGCGTTTTCGAGTGACCGCTCTGAGAGGTATCCCCATCCTCTGTTGTCTCAGGAAACATTCGAGGATGAGAATGCTCTCAGAGCGGCCACCTGAAAACGCTGTTAATATTTGATTTGACATCTCGATGATTATTTACGGGCGCAGGTTATTTGGTTTTTTTTATGATCATTTTCAAATGTTTGAATATTTTTCTTGTTGCTGTGATATTGTATTGTGATTTAGTAAAATGGTAGTACACAATGCCCGGTCAAATTTATGCTATTGCTGAACGTAAAAGCAACAAATTAAAGTGGAGGAAAGAAAGCAAACAAATATCCTTTCATTGTTTCACAAAAAGAAAAGATGCTCTTTCACTTAAAATAAGAAGCAAGTGGATTCAGCTTTGCCAACGAAGTGATAAATTCAATCCAGATACCTCAGCAATATGCTCTTTGCATTTTACGGCAAATGAATATGAAAGAGACTTAGAAAATTAACTTTTGGGTAAGCTTTAAATTAAGCATTAAAATTACATTGCTGCTGCTAAGGTGGCTCTTACACTAAAGGCACCACTAATAGACAACTTGCAACGAACCACGAGCAATATTAGCTTGGTCTGTGGGTCGGTTTAAGAACTGATTCCGATCTGGTTCGGGATTATATGCATGCGCATCAGTTTTTATAAAATAGTCGCCTACTTTTAACACTAGTGCCTTATAATGCTATTTTTATAATTGTTCATTAGCGTGTTGATAGTTCAACTTTTAACGCGTTTGTAAAAAATACCTATTTATATGATGCAAATGTTAAAGAGGAAAGGTACGGGACGCATGCAAAAGTTTTCGCATGAGTTTCGTAAAGCACTTTTGACACTAGTGCCTTAAAATGCTATTTCTAATTGTTCATTATCGTGTAGAAATGCGCGTTTGTAGAAAAAATAAATTAAGTCATATTTTCATTTTTAGGGTTACCTGTGCGTCGACTGTTAAAAAGAACCGCTATTCCTTCTTTAAATTTAAGTGCTAAAACAAATGAAATGCTGTTGAAAAAAATCACTATAAAAAAGCTGTACTTCGAGAAAAAATTGATATGAACGTAGATCCTTTGCCGAATTTTCCTCAGTCTTTGTATGTTCTCAGCAAGTCCGATGTTTCATCAGATAATGACAGGTTAAGTACATCGTTTAATACAGAGCTAAGAACTTGAATTGCTCCTTTATATACTCAAGTATGGATCAAGACAAGCCAAGTACTTCATTTGCTCCACATCCAAGCACTTCATTTGCCCCACAGACAACTACTTTATTTGCTTCAGAGTCAAATGCTTTATTTCCTCCACAGCCAAGAACCTCATTTCCTCTGCAGCCGAGCCTACATTCCACGGGTACCTCATTTGCTCTAGAGCAAAGTAATTTATTTACTCCACAGCCTAGTACTACGTTTGCTCCACACTCAAATAATTCATTTCCTCTACAGACGAGCCTACATCCTTCAAGTACCTCATTTGCTCCAGAACCCGACTAAAAACAAAAATGTGAAGATTTGTTGCTGAAGTATAATCATCTTCAGTCTAATTCCAAGTTAAAAGTAAAAAGATTGACAAGAATGCTTAAGTATTATAAAGTGCGAACTTACAATCAAGCAGCTAATAAAAATACAAAATCTGTTATGGCTGAAAGACTTTTAAATATGGTTTTAATAAAGAACCAGATTGCTTTTCTCTCAAAGAAAAAGAAAACTGTACGCTGGACGCACGACGAAATTTCGGTGGCATTTACTTTGCGGTACTACAGTAAAAATGTTATTTATATCTTCATAAGACTTTAAATTATCCCTTGCCAAGTCTTTCTAGTTTAAAACGTTGGGCGTCTCGTTTAGATGTATAAAGCGTTCCATAAAGTTTTTCCAAAGGCTATTATCTGAATGACCCCTATATAATTTTTGAAATGTGTCAATGTTAATGGTTATGTTAGAAAAACCGTAAAGGAAAGATTTCGCCAAAAAACGCGACATACTAGCTATTGATAAACTGATTTGCCACAAATGTGATTGACAAGATTTTATCCAGTAAATTAAAAGCAGGTGAAGGTGAATGCCAATAACAACTTCCCTACAAGTTGTTATGATGGTTTAGTGTAGTTTTACTTTAATATCTGCAATCAGTTTGACTTTGAGTAAATCAAGTTAATTTCCTCGACGTTGCTTGCATTAAATTGAAAAAAGCTTTTATCAGCTTAAATACCGGGTGTCCAGCAAAACCCTGGACATAGGAGATTAACATAGGAAATCGGTTTTTAATTTTTTTGCGCCTGTACGGTTGAATTGATTGAAAAACTTTTAAGAGTAAATTTGTAGAGCGTTGGGTCGGCTATCATCCAGTAATTTTTTCAATACCCCAGTTTTGGCCGTTTTTTAGAAAAACGCCTCGAAAAGTGCAAAAATTTGAATTTTACATGATAGTCGCTCAAAATAAATAAGAAAGGAAAATCGGCTCTGACTCTGACATAAGAAATTATTATGTTGGCGACACTGCACATGCATGGCGGGGGTGACGCGCCAAATTCAAATTCTTGCACTTTTCGAGGCGTTTCTCCAAAAAACAACCAATATTGAGGTATTGAAAAAATTACAGTATGATAGCTGACTATAAGCTTTACAACTTTACTCTAAAACGTTTTTCAATCAATTCAACCGTACAGGCGCAAAAAAATAAAAACCTATTTCCCATGTTAATCTCCTATGTCCAGGTTTCTACTGGACACCCGGTATTATTTTCATTCGAAAGCCTAAAAAAGTTTCGGACAAAACTAAAAACCAAATTTTAAAGTGCTAAAATCATTACAAAAAAGACAAGGCAGACTTTTTGGAATCGGTGATCCTTAATAAATAATCTACAATATTTGGGGTAAGTCTGGTCTGGATGAGTAGCATATATAATATTAGTTTAGAATCAAGCTTGAAAAGACATCTTATCAGGGGTTTTTAATAAAACGATATTAGTAAATATTTCACATGTAATTTGTTAATAGAAAAGTGGAAACATCATTTTTTTGCTAAAGACTGTGTCTCAGATTTTTCATGGCATGAGTATGACCCTCCCTTTTTGGAGATTTCTACAGTGTAATTCCCTTTTTGGAGATTTCTACATATACAGTAAGTAGATAACTGCAAAGATACTTTTAATAGAAAGATTTTATGGTTCCAGGAATAAGAGCCATTTACGGAAGGCCTTTTAGTGGTTTTTTCGCTTTGCAGCATATGTTGCAATCCGAAAGACATAGTTTCCATCAACGTGCGTTTTCCTATTAAATGGCTTTTCCACCTGAAACCTCCACTACTTTTACGGTACGTTTTCTTGGTAGATAACGAAATAAAATCAAGAACTACCAAAAATCTTCTACCATTGACCCTATTAGGCAGAGCACTATCAATTAATAGTTCTGTTTCGTTTTTCAAATGATCAAAAGGTATTTTAAGAGACAACTATAGATACACGCCTTTGAGTAGTATAGGAAAAACTAAACTACAAACACCGCTAAAACATCGGTGAACGTACCAGTAGCAGAATGCTCTGCAGAACTAACCTGAACTAATGCTTACAAATATCAAGCGTCCTTATAGCGCTTATTTTAATAAGTTTTTGGACAAATTCTCTCGTAAAAACGTCCTTCTCTCCAAATTCTCTCTGCTAAAAACTCCTAAAACAAACCTGCTCTTAATATATATTATCGATGTTTTCGGTATTGATGAATTCTATGGGTAGAAAGGTACTTCTTTTTCTATCGGTCTAGCACTCGTGAGCTATTACCAAAGGTGTTTAGAATGGAACAGATAACAAAAAGATAGAATTTATTTCTTGATAGACCAGTGAAGTACCATACTTTTCTTAAAAAGATAAAGCGTCATTGCGGTACGCGCGGAACAAAAAAAAATCGTTTAAGAGAAACATGACTACTCGCTACGTATTGACATCTGTGAAATTTTATTAAAACCTTTCAAGCGGTTTACAAGATATTTTATTTTTTTTATTTTCTTTTAAAACTTTAACACCCTGTAGCTTCATAACGATGCCTTTAAGGACCCTCATTTATTCGAACTTTTCTTCTTAAAATAATGCCAGCATTCACCTCTTAAAGTTTGTCAAAGTACTTTTGAATTACCTTGTATGTTTCAAATAACTAACTACAATTTACTCCAATTTTGTTAATTGAATTATTCACTTTTTAGTCGATTTTTCTTGAATCATTCACAGTTTATTCCAAAAAGTTGGAAAAAATTAAACCGGAAAAAATCCATAAATTGTTTTGCCCTTTTTGAGTTGCTTCTGTATCAACCTTTCTTCGCTTTCTCCACAATTTACAAACCATTGAACCTCAAATGACTCGAAAAAACTAACTTTATATTGTTTGAGTCAAGTTTCTCAGTCTAAACCTATCATCGGCTTTTCTATAATTAAAAAAAAGTGAAACTAACTCCAAAAAAATGAAGTTTTTGATTTACGCATCGGACCCAAGCTTTTTTCGTTTTTGTTTTTATATACCTTTACAGAAAATTAGTTACAACTTACTCTAATTTTACCAATAGATGTTTTTACCTTTCTTAGTAGATTCTGCTTGAATTTGTCTTTGTTTATTTCACAAATTTCAAAAAATTGAATTGGAACAAATTCCAAAATATAACTTTACCCTTTCTTCACAATTTAATAGTAACTGAATCTCAGTAACTTGAAAAAACTAACTTTTATAATTTTTGTTAAAATTTTATAAATGTTTGAAGTTTTGCTTTTTGGGTCGATTCGTCTTTCTACATGTTCGAAAAAAAATTAACTAGACATGACTAAATTAATTGATATTTTGTTTTTTCTAGTCCATTATGCTTCACCTTTTCCTCACTTCTTCTATAATTTTGCCTTCTAAAATTTTATCTACCATTCGACCCTTAATTGATTTTCAAGAAACTCACCATGAGCCAACCCAAAACTATAATGGGAGAAATTATAAGGAAATTAGAAGGATTGGCAGTGTAGCTACCCTTGTGGTTGGATTCAAGAAGAACAGAAATCGAGCACCCTGGAAAAACAGCTGCCCGGACGACGGAAGAAGAGGTTTTTCAAGTTCGTAAAACATAAAAGATGTTATTTCCATTTCGTCATCTTTACCCTCATCAGAATGTTTACTAGAAGTTCTCTGCCAATGGTCAAGTAGGTGATCCATATAGTCACTCCGGCATTTTATTTGCGCTCATTTTGTCAGATTTTTACGTGACGTGACAATCGTTATTATTATGATCAAGACCTGACCGTGTCATATAATAAAGCTTAATTGAGACTCATTGATTGAGAGATTCAGAGTTTGTCAGTACGTAGCGTAGTAGTAATCTCAAAAAAAACGAGTTTGTTCAATCATTTTATTATATATTTATTATGATGAAGGACTTTTAAGTCAAATTGAGAACTCAATGTATAGTTTTGTTCTCGTGTATAAGTGTATATATAGAACTGTATAAAGAAGTAGTATAGATTTTCCATGCGACATCCTGCAACTTCCCCCAACTGAAGATATGGTAAAGGTAGTGCGATATGCTAAAAGTAAAAGTTTTCCGTTCGTAATAGAGTGTGACGCTAATGCACACAATAACGTTTGGGGCAGTAAACGCCCTACTGGACTACCCCGCATGGGAAAGTCTAGAGATAGCCAACCGTAACCCAGAACCGACCTTCGCCTATCGCATCCCACAGGAGGTGATAGAAGTCAAGGTCGTATCTCAACGAATGGCTGAAAAGATAAAAAACTGGAGAGTATCTGAATTGATTTCGATGTCCGATCACAGGATGCTAAGATCTGAAATTGAGTCAGACTGGACAGATACACCGCCGAAAAGGAATCCGAGGACCACAAATTGGGTAAAGGTTCAAGGGCTTTTATGTCAGGCCATGGGTTGCAACGAGCGTCAGGTGCTCTCCACAGAAAAAACAGATAGAGAGGTAGAAAACCTCAACAGGTCCATTGGCCACTCCTACGAAGAGTCAGGTTTAGGCCGAATTCACCATACGAGAAAAGGCAAAAACTCCTTGTTCGAAGTTAGTTCTGATTACTTTTTTTTTTATTTTATAATAAGCGAAGACAGGTACAGATAGACTTGACTCAAATAGCATAAAAGTTAGTTTATTCGAGTCAGCTGAGAATCAATCTTTATTAAATTTTGGAAAAAGTGAAGAAAGGTTGATGCAGAGTGAACTCAAAAAAGATAAATTATTGTTTAGAATTTGTCGCGGTTCAATATATTCAAATTCCTGGAATAAAAGATGAAAATTTCAAGCAGAATCGACTTAAAGGGAAAAGGAATTTTATTATTAAAATTGGAGCCCGTTGTAGATAATTTTTTTTCAACATATAAAAAAAAACAAAAAAAGGTTGAGAATAGGATAACTAGAAGAAACTGCATTTGGAGTTGGTTCATTTTGTTTTTTTGATTGTCGGGTAAACGGCGATGGGTTCGGAGAGACATGTACTCAATAGTCACATAAAAAGTGGAATCAGTTCTGTTAAATGTTCTTAAAAAATATAAAAAAAATGAAAAAAAAAAAGATTAAAGCCTAATCGATAAGAAAAAAAAGGCAAAAACACAACTTTTTTAAGTTGGTTCCAATTAGTTTTTTTTATTATAAAATAAACGAAGATAGGTTTAGACAGACTTGACTCAAATGGTATAAAACTTAGTATTTTGGAGTCAGCTGAAGTTCAATCTTCATTAAATTTTTTGTAAAACAAAGAAAGTTTGAAGATACGAAAACAGGCAAAACACCATTTTTTGGAGTTAGTTCAACTTATTTTTGTCTTATTATAGAGTAAACGAGGATGGGTTTGGACAAACATGTAGTCAAAAGTAAAAAAATAATGGAATCAGCTATAGATAATTTTTGTTCAAGAATATTATAGAAAAGCGAAAAAAGGTTAAGGCCGAATCGATACGAAAAAAGGCCAAAAACGCCATTTTTTTAAGTAAGTTCATTTATTTATTTATTTAATCCGAATTTAGTTCGAAACGAAGATAGGTTCAGACAGACTTGACTCAAATGGTATAAAAGTTAGTTTTTCGAGTCAGCTGAGTTTCAATCATCATTAAATTTTGGAAAAAGCAAAGAAAGTTTGAGGATACGAAAACAGGCAAAAACACTATTTTTGGAGTTAGTTCAACTCATTTTTTCTTTTTATAGAATAAACGAGGATGGGTTTGGACAAAGATGTACTCAAAAGTAAAAAAATAATTAAGTCAGCTATAGATAACTTTTTTCAAGAATATTAAAAAAAGACGAAAAAAGTTAAGTCTGAATCGATACGAATAAAGGCAAAAATTCCATTTTTTTCAGCTGGTTCCATTTAGTTTTTTTTTAGTATAAAATAAACGAGGATAAGTTTAGACAGACTTGACTCAAATGGTATAAAATTTAGTTTCCTCTGGTCAGCTGATGTTCAATCTTCATTAAATTATGGAAAAAGCAAAGAAGGTTTGAAAATACGAAAACAGACAAAAACACAATTTCTTGGAGTTCAACATATTTTTTTTATTATAGAGTAAACGAGGATGAATTTGGACAGACATGTATTCAAATGTCAAACATAATGGAATCAGTTATAGATAAATGTTTTTTAAAAATATAGAAATAAAGGTTAAGGCCGATTTTTTTTTTAAGTTAGTTCAATTTATCTTTTTTCTATTTTAGGATAAATGAAACTAGGTTCAGACAGAATTGACGCAAAAAGTATAAAAGTTAGTTTTTTCGAGTTAGTTCAGATTCAATCTTTATTAAATTTCAGAGATACCGACGAAAGGTTGATGCAGATTTTATTTTTCTCTTTTTTAGTTCAATAGTCCGATTTTCATTTTTTTTAAGAACTTATCTCAGATTCGAGTTTTAATACCATCGCTTGCTGCGAGTTTTATTTTTATGAACATTCTTTATTTATTTCTTAAGTTGAAAACGACATTTATGTACCAATAAAAACATAACACACTCCCCAACTAATTCTCATTTTCCTGTTGATAAATTGCTTTCTGTTTCAGGTCACTTTTGCTCAATTAAGCTTTTATCGCCCATTATTTGCTCGAAAGGCAAAAAAAAAACAAGAAAGTTTCTTTAAGACATTTTTAAGTTCCAATATGGTGTTTTGTACTATGTAGTAGGGAATCTCTTGGAGAGCTAACGGCTTTGTAAACAATTTTTGTTTGTCTTCGCCGGAAAATGTGTTCACATGTACAGCGCCAAGGGATAGGAATTTCCTAACAGAGAATAAATTCCTTTTTGATGTAAATATAGAACGAGAAAATTTAGTGGAGAAATCGACAGAAAGCTCAATAAAACAGGAGGTACTTTGTAGAGTTTAGGACAGCAACGATCACGAAATAAAAGTTGGACATTTGCTATTGTGTGTGAGTTGCAAGTAGAATGCTGAGCTTAAATGGGAAGTTCGTAAGAGGTTGTTCACATAATTGAGTAAATTCTAGATTTTTTAGTAAAGTTCAGAGCCCCAATTGAGGCAACGCAGTCAGTGAGTGTTCAGTAAAGTTCAATGTACTTATTAGATGAAAACATTGATAATAATTGTTCTAACGTGTTTACATGTACAGCGACGAGGGATAGGAATTTTCTAACAGAGAATAAACTCCTCTTTGATCTAAATATCGAACGAGAAATTTTGGTGGAGAAATCGCCAGAAAGCTCAGTAAAACAGGAAACATTTTGTAGGGTTTAGGACGGCAATGATCACGATATAAAAGTTGGAAATTTGCTTTTGTGTTTGAGTCGCAAGTAGAATGCTGAGCTTAAGTGGGAAGTTCGTAAGGGGTTGTTTTCATAATTGAGTAAATCGCAGATTTTTTGGCAAAGTTCAGAGCCCCAATTGAGGCATCTCAGTCTGTGAGTATTCAGTAAAGATCAATGTACTTATTAGATAAAAACATTTATAATAATTGCTCTAACTTATTTACATGTACAGCGACGAGAGATAGGAATTTTCTAACAGAGAATAATTTCCTCTTTGCTTCAAATATCGAGGAAAAAGTCATCAAAACATCAAAGGAAAAAGGAATTTTATTATTAAAATTGGAGCCCGTTGTAGATAATTTTTTTCCAACATATAAAAAAAAAACGAAAAAAGGTTGAGAATAGGATAACTAGAAGAAACTGCATTTGGAGTTGGTTCATTTTGTTTTTTTGATTGTCGGGTAAACGGCGATGTGTTCGGAGAGACATGTACTCAAAAGTCAGATAAAAAGTGGAATCAGTTGTGTTAAATGTTCTTAAAAAATATAAAAAAAAATGAAAAAAAAATGATTAAAGCCTAATCGATAAGAAAAAAAAGGCAAAAATACAACTTTTTTAAGTTGGTTCCAATTAGTTTTTTTTTTATTATAAAATAAACGAAGATAGGTTTAGACAGACTTGACTCAAATGGTATAAAACTTAGTATTTTGGAGTCAGCTGAAGTTCAATCTTCATTAAATTTTTTGTAAAACAAAGAAAGTTTGAAGATACGAAAACAGGCAAAACACCATTTTTTGGAGTTAGTTCAACTTATTTTTGTCTTATTATAGAGTAAACGAGGATGGGTTTGGACAAACATGTACTCAAAAGTAAAAAAATAATGGAGTCAGCTATAGATAATTTTTGTTCAAGAATATTAGAGAAAAGCAAAAAAAGGTTAAGGCCGAATCGATACGAAAAAAGGCCAAAAACGCCATTTTTTGAAGTAAGTTCATTTATTTATTTATTTAATTCGAATTAAGTTCGAAACGAAGATAGGTTCAGACAGACTTGACTCAAATGGTATAAAAGTTAGTTTTTCGAGTCAGCTGAGTTTCAATCATCATTAAATTTTGGAAAAAGCAAAGAAAGTTTGAGGATACGAAAACAGGCAAAAACACTATTGAAGTTAGTTCAACTTATTTTTTCTTAATATAGAATAGACGAGGATGGGTTTGGACAAACCTGTACTCAAAAGTAAAAAAATAATTAAGTCAGCTATAGATAACTTTCTCAAGAATATTAAAAAAAGACGAAAAAAGTTAAGTCTGAATCGATACGAATAAAGGCAAAAATTCCATTTTTTGAAGTTAGTTCCATTTAGTTTTTTTTTTAGTATAAAATAAACGAGGATAGGTTTAGACAGACTTGACTCAAATGGTATAAAATTTAGTTTTCTCTGGTCAGCTGATGTTCATTCTTCATTAAATTATGGAAAAAGCAAAGAAGGTTTGAAAATACGAAAACAGGCAAAAACACAATTTCTTGGAGTTCAACATATTTTTTTTATTATAGAGTAAACGGGGATGGATTTGGACAGACATGTATTTAAATGTCAAACATAATGGAATCAGTTATAGATATATATTTTTTAAAAATATAGAAAAAAATATTAGGGCCGTTAGATCAATTTATTTTTTTTTATTTTAGAATAAATGAAAGTAGGTTCAGACAGACTTGACTCAAATAGTATAAAAGTTAGTTTTTTCGAGTCAGTTGATATTCAATCTTTATTAAATTTCAGAGATACCGACGAAAGGTTGATGCAGATTTTATTTTTCTCCTTTTTAGTTCAATATTCCGATCTTCATTTTTTTTAAGAACTTATCTCAGACTAGAGTTTTAATACCATCGCTTGCTGCGAGGTTTTTTTTATGAACATTCTTTATTTATTCCTTAAGTTGAAAATGATATTTATGGATCAATAAAAACATACTCAACTAACACTCCCCAACTAATTCTCATTTTCCTGTTGATAAATTGCTTTTTGTTTCAGGTCACTTTTGCCCAGTTAAGCTTTTATCGGCCGTTATTTTTTCGTAAAGTAAGAGAACAAGAAAGTTTATTTAAGACATTTTTAGGTTCCGATATAGTATTTTGTACCATGTAGTAAGACCTTTTGGAGAGATAACGGCTTTGTAAAAAATGTTTCGTGGTCTTCACCGGAAAATGTGAATGTAATGCTTCCATGTCAAGCATGCATTATAGAAAATCTTTAGAAAGATTCTGGACATTAGAAAAATCCTCGTGAGAGGATATAGGGGGTGTTTATTAGAAAATATCCTGTTGTTGGCTGTGAAGAACCAAAAGAAGAGGATGAAGAAACACAGGTGCTTTTACTTTGATTACTTTTTTTTCTATCCTTGGCTCCTCCCAAGCCTTCTAGGTGACTTCTAGGTTTTTTAATAAACACCATACTTTTACTTTTTTTTTCGACATTTCGGCGATTACTGGCTCTGCACCGAACACGTTATTTGGAAACTACCCGGAATATACAAACTCTCGATAAAGACAAAATTTACATTTCGATATTTCATATATTCGTATGGCATAACAACGTGTGGATGAAACGAAGCATAATGTTACACCTGGAAGAAAACTCTAAAAATCACTAATAAACTTTCATCTTCCTCTTCTAACCCCCAATATCGAATCAATTCTTCCGAAACGTAATAAAACCCGAGTAGTACATCCCGCTCCAAAAGAGATTAACGAAAACAAGCGTATTCGATAAATTCTGGAATGACATTTGCGGGACAATTGATTCACTTAATGACCCCGAAAGTTTTTTAAGGAAAACTGCTAGTTTTCTCTCGAAAGGTCCACCCTTTAAATAAATCCTTATTTGCCCCACTTTCGCTGATTTCGCTTGAATTTACTGATCCTAGCTGGAGGCATTATGTTTTATGAAAAAATTAGAGAGCAACAGATTTTTATTAGTAGCAATAAAATAAGTTAGTTCAGGTTTGGGCATTCTAAAATATAATTTTTACCTTTTTCCAAATAGACATTTCCTTCAAAACTGTCCCAAGGCATTCGGTTCACGGCTTAATAATAAGTGGGGGCTTTTAATTGAAGAACGGAATTATTTTTTTAATTAAATTAATTGGAAAACGTTTCGCTGCAAGGATGAAGGGTTTTAATTTTGGTAATTGAATGTTCGAAGGAACAACAAATAAAATTTTAATTAAACACCCTTTTAAACAGTTTTTTCTCTTGTTTTTTTGACAAACTACATTTGAGCTAAAATGGAATGATAAAAACGCACTTCCTTGCGCTTAGCAATATCGCCTTAAACGTTCCTTCCACCCTGGAGGAAAGCGGGCAATCACTTCCAATTGTTCAAGGAGATAATCGGCTCTAAATATCCCCCCACACCGGTTTGCCCGATATCGTATATAACCAGATATCTCCTGTTGGAAGTAATTAAAAAACTTCAGGCGAGAATTGCACAAGATAAAAAGTTTCTAATTGAAACAAAAAAGCGGAGACTGAAAACGGAACAGGAACAAAAATTATTCTCGAGAACGAAGAATTTAATTAATTCTATGAATTCGGGATTATGTATGGATGGTATAGCGGTTCAGTCCGGCCGGCCAGGGCCATTATTCAAATTGGACAATGTGTTTGGAGATCTTTGTCGGGGCGCGAAAACGGTTTAAATGATAGAGCGCCACGTCTCTGAATTTCCATTAAAAAGGCGGACATCATTCATTCGTTTCGACTTAATGCATTAGTTTCGCCTGTGCCATTATTATGCACGGGTATAACATTATAGAGAGATAAAATGAAAGTTGGAAATTAGTTTTTGTGTTTGAGTTGCAAGAGAAATGCTGAGCGCAGAGCTCAAAGGGGAAAAGGTTTTTTCATAAAATAAGTATATCAAAAACTTTTCGGTAAAATACAGTTTCGCAACTGATGCATCTCAGCAAATTATGAAAGCAATGATAATATGTACAGTGAAAAAGATGAGGAATTACCAGTTGAATCACATACGTGTCTTAAAGTCAATTTACGAGTGTTTTAAATCAAAAAATTTAATCGCCAAAGAAATTTATAAGTGGAGGAGTCAGTACGGGCACCAACTCTGCTAGATGAAGGACACTCGATGCGTTATGTTGCCGGGGTGTTAATCATTGCACTATAAGTCGCATGGTAGAATGATTTAACGAAAGAGGACGACGTTTTACGTTCGAAGGCGAAAACGATGTACCAGTCAAAGAGATGACCGTTTTCTCAGACAAGCAGCTCTGAGAAACCGGAAAGTCGCGAGTAATGTGCTATTTCAGTTCAACATTGAAGGTCTTCTTCAGCGACGAAACTAAACGAAACGAAAGTTAAAATATCCCAATTGACGTAAGCGCGTTTGACGAAGGTTTAGAAGTTGTAACATTTCCCCCATTATCTCTTTTGGCGGCAACTCGTTAATGTTTGGGGGGTTTGGGGGGGGGGGAGGAAGGGCATTTGCTTTAATGCTCGTACAGAGTTAGTCTCTATATGTGTGAGGTCCATGAATGCTGAGTATTTCTTAGAAAACCTAGTAGTGGAACACGTAATGCCATTTGCTCTTTTTGTGGGCCCTAATTTTGTTGACATGCAAAACAATGCACGTCCTCACGTGGCTCGGCAGGTTATTGACTATCTGAATGGTGTTTGCCAAGGCGCATGAATGCAGTCATTAGGAAATGAGAAAGATCTACAAAGTACTAATCTCGCATTGTACGCATTCATTCCATTGTTTTCGATTTTTCATTTTGATGTTCGTTTTCACGTTCTATTCATTTTCACCAAAAGAGATGTTTTAACAATTTAAAGCAATTGGATGCTTCGCTGATCTTAATCTCAAACTATCGTATAATCCAAATTTATAAATTTTCATCATATTTTAATTTAATTTAATTTTCATTAATGTAATTATTTAAGTTTAATAAAGTGGTGCGTTAAATTTGTCCAGGAGTTTATTTAGTCAAGAAATCTCCCTAAAACTCAATAGATCAGGATATATTTCGTAAGATTTAGGACAACAATTGTTCACAAAATAAAAGTTGGGAATTTGTTTTTGTGTTTGTGTTGCAAGCAAAATGCTTTATTTTACATGATTGAGTAAAACACAAATTTTTTTGATAATAATTGTTCTAACGTGTTCACATGTACAGCGACTAGGGATAGGAATTTCCTAACAGAGAATAAATTCCTCTTTGATCTAAATATAGAGCGAGAAAATTTAGTGCAAAAATCACCAGAGAGCTCAACAAAACAAGAAGCACTTTGTAGGGTTTAGGACAGCAATGATCACGAAATAAAAGTTGGAAATTTGCTTTTGTGTGTGAGTTGCAAGTAGAATGCTGAGCTTAAATGGGAAGTTCGTAAGGGGTTGTTTACATAATTGAGTAAATCGCAGATTTTTTGGCAAAGTTCAGAGCCCAATTTAGGCATCTCAGTCAGTGAGTGTTCAGTAAAGTTCAATGTACATGTTAGATGAAAACATTGATAGTAGTTGCTCTAACGTCTTTACATGTACAGCGACGACGGATAGGAATTTTCTAACAGAGAAGAAATTCCCCTTCGATCTAAATATCAAAGGTGGAAGGTATAGTGGAGAAATCGTCAGAAAGCTCAATAAAACATGAAACATTTTGTAGGGCTTAGGACGGCAATGATCACGAAATAAAAGTTGGAAATTTGCTTTTGTGTTTGAGTTGCAAGTAGAATGCTGAGCTTAAATGCGAGGTTCGTATGGGTTTGTTTACATATGGGTAGTTGAGTAAATCGCAGATTTTTCGGCAAAGTTCAGAGCCCAATTGAGGCATCTCAGTCAGTGAGTGTTCAGTAAAGTTCAATGTACCTATTAGATGAAAACATTCATAATTATTGCTCTAACGTGTTCACAGGTACAGCGAAGAGGGATAGGAATTTACTAACAGAGAATAAATTCCTCTTTGATCTAAATATAGAACGAGAAAATTTAGTAAAGAAATCGCCAGAAAGCTCAGTAAAACAGGAAACGTTTTGTAGGGTTTAGGACGGCAATAATCACGAAATAACAATTGGAAGTTCGCTATTGTGTGTGAGTTGCAAGTTGAATGCTGAGCTTAAATGGGAAGTTCGTAAGAGGTTGTTCACATAATTGAGTAAACTCCAGATTTTTTTAGTAAAGTTTAGAGCCCCAGTTGAGGCATTTCAGTCAGTGAGTGTTCAGTAGAAAGTTTAATGTACCTCTAGCGTGTTCACATGTACAGCGACGAGGGATCTGAATTTACTAACAGAGAATAAATTCCTCTTTGATCTAAATATAGAACCAGAAAATTTAGTGAAGAAATCGCCAGAAAGCTCAATAAAACAGGAAACATTTTGTAGGCTTTACGATGACAATGATCACGAAAGAAAAATTGGAAATTCGCTTTTGTGTGTGAGTTGCAAGTAGAACTCTGAGCTTAAATGGGAAGTTCGTAAGAGGTTGTTCACATAATTGAGTAAATTCCAGATTTTTTAGTAAAGTTCAGAGCCCCAATTGAGGCATCTCAGTCAGTCAGTGGTCAGTTAAGTTCAATGTATCTATTAGATGAAAACATTGATAAAAATTACTCTAACGTGTTTACGTGTACAGCGAAGAGTGATAGGAATTTTCTAACAGAGAAGAGAATAAACTCTACTTTGATCTAAATATCGAGCCAGAAAATTTAGTGGAGAAATCGCCAGAAAGCTCAATGAAGCAGGAAACATTTTGTAGGGTTTAGGACGGCAATGATCACGAAAAAAAAGTTGGAAATTTGCTTCTGTGCTTGAGTTGCAAGTAAAGTGTTGAGCTTAAATGGGAGGATCGTATGGGTGTGTTTAAATAATTGAGTAATTCGCAGAATTTTTGGTAAATTTCAGAGCCCCAATTGAGGCATCTCAGTCAGTGAGTGGTCACTAAAGTTGTACCTATTAGATGAAAACATTGATAATAATTGCTCTAGCGTGTTTACATGTACGGCGACAAGAGATAGGCATTTTTTAACAGAGAATAAATTCCTGTTTGATCCAAATATCGAACGAAAAAATTTTTGTGGAGAAATCGCCAGAAAGCTCAATAAAACAGGAAATATTTTGTAGGGTTTAGGAGGGCAATGATCACGAAATAAAGTTGGAAATTTGCTTTTGTGTGTGAGTTGCAAGTAGAATGCTGAGCTTAAAATGGGAATTTCGTAAGGGGTTGTTTACATAACTGAGCAAATCGCAGATTTTTTCGCGTTGGAAGTTCAGAGCCCCAATTGAGGCATCTCAGTTTGTGAGTGTTCAGTAAAGATCAATATACCTATTAGGTAAAAACATTGATAATAATTGTTCTAACTTATTTGCATGTACAGCGACGAGGGATAGGAATTTTCTAACAGAGAATAATTTCCTCTTTGATTCAAATATCGAACAAGAATATTTAGTCAAGAAGTCGCCTCAAATCCCAATAAAACAAAAATTACTTTCTAAAATGTAGGCCAGCAATTGACCACAAAATAAAAGTTAGAAATTTGCTTTTGTGTCTGAGTTGCAAGCCAAATACTGAGCTTAAAAGGGATGTTCTTATGGGTGTTTTTACATAATTGAGTAAATCACAAAATTTTCGGTAAAGTTCAGTGTCCCAATTGATGTATCTAGGTCAGCGAGTGTTCAGTAAAGTTCTATGTACCAATTTGATGAAAACATTGGTAATAATTGCTCTGAAGTAGTATCATGTGCATCAACAAAGGATAGGAATTTTCTAAAACAGAATTTTTTTTTTCAAATAACGAAGCAAGATATTTACACAAGGTATCGCCACAAAGCTCAATAAAATAGAAAATATTTCGCAAAGTTTATGATCACAAATTAAAAGTTGGAAATTTGTTTTTGTCCTTGAGTCGCAAGCAAAATGCTGAGCTTAAAGGGAATGTTTGCATGGGTTTTCTTTAAACAATTGAGTAAATTACAAATTTTTCGGTAAAGTTGATTATTTAAATTGACGCACCTTAGTCAGTGGGTGTTCAGTAAAGTTCAATGAACTTATTTGAAGAAAACACTGATAATAATTGCTCTGAAGTATTCGCATGTGCAGTGACGAGAGATAGGAATTTTCTAACAGAGAATAAATCCCTCTTTGATACAAATATCGAACAAGAACATTTAGTCAAGAACTCGCCTCAAAGCTCAATAAAACAGGAAATATTTAGTGAGGTTTAGGGCGGCCATTGGTCACAAAATAACAGTTGCAAATTTGTTTTTGCGCTTGGTTTGCAAGCAAGATGCTGAGTTTAAAGAGGAGGTTCGTATAGGTTTTTATTAAGTAAAAGTCAATGTACCTGTTTGATGAAAACATTTATAATAATTGTTCTATTCACGTTTACAGCGACGAGGGGTAGGAATTTTTTAACAGAGAATTAACTACCCTTTGATTAAAACATCGAAGGAGAATATTTGGTCAAGATATCGCCACAATGCTCAATAAAACAGGAAATGTGTAGGTGGTCACCAATTTGTCGACCATCTGCATACTAGTTTCGGGGTCTACCCCTCGTTAGTACAGCTTTGGCTGGTCGACAAATCGGAGACCGTGAGTTAGCGGCTAAAAGCCGAAAATGTACGGAGTACCTGTGCGTATTTTAGATCTAATACTGCATAACAGATGGTTCTCAGTTCGAGAAGCAGCCCATATTGCTCTGTATCTCGTTCTTTATCGGAACCAGAACGAAGTGAGAAGAGTCCTTTCACTTCGGATGGATTTACAATACCGATGATAGATGAGATACCGATGGATTAGTTGTTTGTTATATTTTGCCGAATGTTGAACATATAGAATTTTCATTCCCTGGAACTCACGATAACTATAACATCAATAATCGTAAGGGGTGTTTATTAGAAAACGTCATCTAGTTGGCTGTAAAATGTTAAAGGAAGAAAATGAAAGAACAAAGGAACATTTACTTTGAATATGTTATAATTTTCTAGGTATAGGTAATTAATAAAAATTACCAGTAGGCAATTAGAGAACGAAGAAGCCACAAAATTGAAAGAAAAAAAAGGGGTTCATTTTATAAACGATAAAGTAGAGTGTGTTCATTTAAAAACGTCATCTAGTTGGCTGTGAAATGTCAAACAAGAAGGGTGAAGAAACAAAAGTTTGTCTCCTCTTTTTATGCCATTCTTTTGTGTCAAAAATTCATAGCTTACTACATGACGTTTTCTAATGCACATTCCGTAGATTCATGTCAGTGCTTATTACCTGAATTGGAATTTATAGAAAAGCAAGTGATTCAAATATATCTTTCGAAAAATCTATAAACCCAACATTACGCTTTCTATGTGTTTCAAGTCAATATTTTGATTTGAAAATTATTTTTTAAGTAAAAAGAATAAAAAAAATTTTCTTTGACCGGTTTTGATTAAAGCAAAAAAGACTGAATTTTTAATGAAACGAAATTTTTTTATTTCTCTCGATTGAAAACTAGATTTTGCTTTAGTTTTTTTTGAGTTTTGAGTTTTTGGTCAATAATGGAGGTACAAAAATGGGAATTTTTATTGGAGCAAAACTACGATTTTTCTCGATTTTCAGGGAATTGTTTGATTTAAGGAGTATTTTTCTAAGGTCAGAAAAATATTTTTTGAATGCTATTGCATTATAAAAAAGATTTTTTTTTAACAAAAATTTTGATTTAGCGCCTTTCGAGACTAGATATTGGTTCAGGAACCTATGTTTTGAGGCCATGGAAACAAAAAAGGAACCATTTTTTCAAAATCTTTCGGAACCATTTTTTCAGAACAAAACTGACTTCTTGAGATTCAAAACCCTATTATTGGTGCAAAAAATTATTTTTTAAAGTTAAAAAAAAATTAGCTTTTTGGTCGATGTTGGTGGTACAAAACTGTAAGTTTTTATTGAAGCAAAATTACAATTTTTGATCGATGTGAAGGTACGAAGTGTCAGTTTTTGGTGAAGCAAAACTGCGCAAAGAAAACAAAAACTGCGATTTCGCTCGACTCGATCCAAGACTGTGGTTTAGAAAATGATTTTTTGAGGATACAAAAAAGTGGAAATAAATGGAACTATTTTGTAAAACAAAACAGCTTTTTTTCGATAGTCAGCAATCAATTTTTCAAAAAAAAAATTTCTGGAGACTCAAAACCCGTATATTTGTTTAAAAAATTATTCTTCAAAGTTACGATAAAATGAACTTTTTGGTCGATGTTGGTGGTATAAAACTGTGAATTTTTAGTGAAGCAAAATTACAATAAACTGCGCAAAAGAAACAAAAATGTTTTTATTTCCCACAATTACACCCAAGACTGTGGTATAGAAAATGATTTTTTGATTTTTCAAAAAAGTGGCAACCATTTTGTCAAACAAAGCTGCTTTTTTTTCGTTAGTCTGAAATCAATGGTGGTACAAAACTCTGAATTTCTACTGAGGCAAAACTACAATTGTTTCGATTTTGAGGTAATTATTTAGTAGTTTCTTTTTTAAATTCGGAAGAGGCATTTTTGTTGGCATATTTTAAGAACAGGAATTTTTTAAATAAAAATTAATTCTTTGTTATTCAAGAAAGAATTTTGGTTAAAAAAATAGGTTTTTATAGTTAAGAAAAATGGGTTTTTTTGTTGATGTTAGTAGGTCAAAAATACACTTTATCAGTTAATCAAAACTTTTAATTTTTCTCGATTTTCAGGCAATAATTTGAATTATTTAATAGTTTTTTTATGTTAGCAAAATGCGGCTTTGGATGGTATTGCTTAAAAAAAAAGATGTTTTACGACTTAAGATTCAATTTGTTTTGTAAAAAATGATTTTTTAAAGTTACAAAAAATGAACTTTGGATGATGTTGGTGGTTGAAAAATGGTATTTTTCAGTTAAACCAAATATTTCAATTTTGATCTCTTTCAAGGCAATGTTTTCATTAATAGCTATTTATGTAGCTAGTTACGAAAAGTCCGATTTTGTGTAACTAGCGAATGTTTGCGGGACGACGCCCGCAATTTGAATGAGATACACAAAAAAGGCTTTTCGTCACGTGTTTCATACAAGATTTTTACTAATTTTGACTACAAATACCTACTTAGAGAGAGAGTTATTATTATTAAACTTCAATATTTACTTTCAAAACCACTTTGTGTCTACTTAATACCGTGAAACTGTAGCATCGGTGTGCCACAACCGCAACCTGCAACTGGTAGTGAACGAAATTTTTAGCTTTTTCGCAGGAAACTCTAGTTTAAAATATGCAAAAAAGCAATATTTACTAATTGGAAATTGAAAACTTATCTGCTTTCAATATTTCCAAAAATATTGCAGCGTTAAAGAGGGAAACAAACAGAAACAACTACTCCGAGGGCTAATACCCCTACCGGCATTGAATTACACTGTTTGTTTCAAAGCTCATTTTATAAAGCAAAAAAAAAAAATATTAAAATTAATTAATAAAATAATAAAAAATCAATGCTAAAAAGCCAAAAAAAAAATATTAAGCTTTTTGCAAAGAATATAGAACCAGAGTTTAATTAAGATATGCGAAAATGCACATGTATAATTACAATTTGGAAATTTGAAAACTTGTCTGCTTTCGGCATTTCCAAAACCTTGTAGTTATACATAAAGAAGGAAACAAATAGAAACAACTACTTCGAGGGCTAATACCCCTACCGACATTGAATTATACTATTTGTTTCAAAGCGTAAATATTATAGAAAACATACATAAAAGCAAAGATAAAATACAACAAAGTACTCTTGAATAAAACAAACAAAAATATAACATGAAAGAGAAATTAAAGTTTCTTTTTGAAATGTGGGTCAAAGTTACTAAATGTATATGTTAAGCAAAAGTACTTACTACTCTCTTTTGGACGGAGTGAAAAGAAGATGATGACAAGTGACACGAACTTGTCATCACCAGTTACGAAAGATTTTACTTTTCGTAACTAGTTACGAAAAGTAAAACGTTACGTCACTGTCATCAGTATTGAAAAGTGCCACTTTATATGTGAAAATTAGAAAAATTTAATTATTTTTTCTAAGGATAAAAACATCTTTATTTGGTTGGTTTTGTTTTAAAAACAAGATTTTTTTAAATATTTTTTTCGTGATTTAAGACCATTTTGGTATAAAATTGTTGTTGCGTTTACTAAAATTTATTTTTTTTGTGTAATGTTGGTGCTATAAAAATGTAATTTCTAGTAAAGCAAAATGTAGTACTCTTTTTCTTTCTCAATTTTAAGAAAAGTTTTTTACTTAAAAAGTAGTCAGGAAAATGCCTTCTTGATGTGATTTAATTCAAAAATACATATTTCTTCAATTAACTGAAAATTGCGTTTCCTCTCAATACAAAACCCGATTTTTGGTTTATAAAGTGATTTGTTAAGGTTATAAAAAAGAGTTTTTTGGTTGATATTGATGGTTCAAAAATAGAAGTTTTAGTTAAGAAAAACAGATATTTTTTTTTAATTTCAATTAAAGAAAAGTTACGTTACATAACTCTCGATTTGTTTTGAAATTGTTTTTTTAAGATTATTAAAAATTAACGTTTTGGTCGATGTTGTTAGTTCAAGGCAAAATTTTTATTTAGAATGTAGTTTTTTTTTGGATTAGAAAAATGTCTTTTTCTACAACCGTCAAAATGTGACACGGTTTGCGCATTACTGACAGTATGCAAAATAACACATATTTTTACGGTTATCTTTCTCGCACGTTGCCCATAGCAGCGTAAAAAAAAAGTTATTCGTTGCCATAGGACACGTAAAAAGAAAGTCTTTCGCGGACGCCGTCAATACAGGTGTAGCAGAAAAGAACTGTGAAGCTTAATCATTTATGAAATCGTTAAAGGTGTCTCATACTAGTGGAAAGAAGAGTTTTATACGGTTGTAGAAAAAATGTTGTTCCTGATGCTCGCGCAAAGTGTCTTTTGCGCACTTGACTGCTGCCCGAACTCCGCTTCGCGTCGTTCTGGCAACGGCAGTCGCGTGCGCGAAAGTGTTACTTTGCGCACTGGTTAGGGAAATAACTATTTCGTTCGGATTTGAGTCATAAAAATTAAAATTTTTTCACTGACACGAACATTTTCTATATGCGCATATATAGAAAATGACGTCTATTATAGAACACGTAGAAAATTAAGTAGAAAATGTCGAAAATGCATACATGTGAAATGCAAAAACTGCACACATTGAAAATGGGGGTTAGGACCAGAATTGGTAAAAATGACTTAGCAATTCTAAAAAATTCAAATTTGAAGTTTTTTGAGAAATTGTCACAAGGCCTGTTAAAAATTGCTCAAAGCCTCTAAAAGTGCAAATTGTAAATGTTTGGGAAAATGTGGGTTAACGTTAAGATCAGAATTGGTTAAAAATGACTTAAAAAGTCTAAAAAAAAATGCAAAATTAATTTTTTTATAATTTGCCACAAAACCTGTTAAAAGTTACTCAAAGCGTCTAAAAGTCCAAATTTTGATGTAATTGTAAAATTGATTTTAGGACAAAATAAGGCGAAACTGATTTAAATCTTCTAATTTGAATTTTTGTGGGAAAATTATATTTTTCGACCAAACTAAGTGAAAGTCGAACTAAAAGGCCTTAAAATTCAGATTTGATATTTTTGGAAAAATGCAGCTTAAAATTAGGGCCAAAGACGGTTAAAAAGACTGAATTCAACAAAAAATGCAAAAAGCATTTGCAAAATTGCAAAAATCACTGATTTTTAAGAGAAATCAGACTAGGATAGACAAAAATCGTTAAAAATCACATAAAGCGTCTAAAAATGCAAACTTAGAGTTTTGGAGAAATTCAATTATATGACAAAAGCACGCGAAATCAAACGGTTCAGCTCTTATTTGTTGTTTTTGGTAAACTTACGTTTTTTGGCCAAATAAATGAAATTCGACTCAAAACATTTCAAAAGGCAAATCTTTTTCTGAGAAAGTCAGATTCGAGCAAAAACGGGTAAAAAATTATTCAAAGGGTGTAAAAATACAATTCAGAATTATAAAAAAAAACAAGTAGAATAAAATTAGTGCAAAATTCTTTTAAAAATGATACCAAGCGCCTATAAATATAGATTTAAATTTTTTCGTGAAATCCAAGCTATAATTAGAGCAAGAATCTGCTATAAATGTAATAAAACATCTAAAAATTTAAATTTTTGTTGTTTTCGGAGAATCTGAATTTTATGAAAGTCAGGCGAAATGAGTCAATATCTTCTAATTTGTTGGTTTTGTTAAAATTACATTTTTGGCCCAAAATAAGTGAGATTCGGCTCAATACGTCTCAAAATATAAATTAGAAGGCTTTGAAGAAATCCAGGTGAAGGTTAGGCCAAACTCGATTAAAAATGGCACACTGCGTCTAAGAAGCAAATATTAAATATCTGGGTAAGTGTGAGCTAAAGTTAGAACCAGAATGGGTCAAAAGTGACTTAGTAATTCTAAAAAATGCAAATATGAAGTTTTTTGGGAAATATTCACAAAGCCTGTTAAAAATTATTCAAAGCGTCTGGAAATAAAAATTTTGATGTGAAAAAACGACTTATAGGACCAAATCAGGCGAATCTAATTCAAATCTTCTAATTTCTTGTTTTATGGGACCATTTATTTTTTGAAAAAAATTAGTGAAATTCGAATTACAACGCTTTAAAATTCAGATTTACTATTTTTTGGAAAATTCAGGTTAAAATTAGGCCAAAGAGGGATAAAAATACTCATTTCGTCTAAAAACGCAAATTGGGAGTTTTTAAAGAAAAATCAGCCTAGGTAGAGGCCAACATCGGTAGAAATTACACAAAGCGTCTAAAAATGCCAATTTAGAGTTTCGGAGAAATTCAAGTATGTGACAAATTCATGCGAAATCAAATAGTACAACTGTTATTTGTTGTTTATGATAAAATTGTGTAAAAATACAATTTAGAGTTTAAACAAAAATAAGGTAGAATAAAATTAGGGCCAAATCGGTTAAAAATTAGACAAAGTGCCTAAAAATATCGATTTAAGCTTTTTAATAACATCAAAAATAGAATTTTTGATGTTTTTGGAGAAATTGAATTTTAGTAAAAAATAAGGTGAAATTGATAAAAATCTTCTAGTTTGTTGTTTTTTTTTTAAATTACATTTTTGGCCCAAAATAAGTGAGATTCAACTCAATACGCCTCAAAATGTAAATTTGATGGATTTTAAGGAATACGGGAGACGATTAGGTCAAAATCAATTAAGAATGGCACACTGCGTCCAAAAAGCAAATGTGAAATGTCTAGTAACTGTGGGTTAAGGTTAGAACCAGAATTGGTCAAAAATGACTTCACAATTCTAAAAAATGCAAATTTGAATTTTTTGGGAAATTGTCACAAAGCCTGTTAGAAATTACTCAAAGGGTCTAGAAATAAAAATTATGATGTTGTGGACAAAACGACTCTTAGGACAAAATCAGGCGAACCTAATTCAAATCTTCTAATTTGTTGTTTTATGGGAAAATTTATTTTCCCATAATAATTGTTGTTTAAGTTAAAATTAGGGCCAAGGACTGTTCGTCTAAAAACGCAAATTGGGAGTTTTTTTTTGTTAAGAAAAAGCAGCCTAGGAGTAGGCGAAAATCGGTAAAAATTACACAAAGCATCTAAATATGTAAATTTAGAGTTTTGGAGAAATTAAATTATATGACAAATTCATGCGAAATCAAATGGCTTAACTCTTATTGGTGGGTTTTTGCAAAATTACGTTTTTTGGCAAAATAAATGAAATTCTGCTCCAAACATTTCAAACTGCAAATTTGATGTTTTTTGATAAAGTCAGCGATCAGTCAAAAATGAAGATTTAAAGGTTTTGGTGAAACAAAACTGCGCAAAAGAAACAAAAATTTTGATTTCCCTCGGTTCCACCTAAGACTGTGATTTAGAAAATGATTTTTTTAAGATAGGAAAAATTGGAAACAAAAATGGAACTATTTTATGAAACAAAACTTCTTTTTTTGTTTCAATGGTGGTACAAATGGTGGTACAAATCTGTGAATTTCTAGTGAGGCAAAGTTACAATTATCTCCATTTTCAGCTAATTATTTGACTTTAAATTGGTTTCTTTTTAAACCTAGGAAGATGCATTTTTGTTGGTTTTATTTTAAGAACAGGACCTTTTTAAGTAAAAATATATTATTTATTAGTAAAGAATAGATTGTAGTTAAAAAAATGTTTTTATAGTTAAGAAAAATAGGTTCTTTTGAATGGTCGAAGAAAAAAGTATAAAACATATATTATAAAAAGGACGCTAACAAAGAAATGGGAATGGGAAAATCACCAACCCATATACTTCCAATCGCACTGTAACATTTGACCAATAATTACTTGATCAAGTTCGTGATAGGGATTCAAAATACTGGCCATTAGAGTAGCAATTGATGCAGCTTTGCTTGTTAGAAATTTTAGATTAATTGTTGTAGCGTATATATTATGTCAATGTATACCGGGTGTCCAGCAGAACCCTGGACATAGGAGATTAACATGGGAAATCGGTTTTCATTTTTTTGCGCCTGTACGGTTGATATGATTGAAAAACTTTTAAGAGTAAAGTTGCAGAGCTTATGGTCAGCAATCATCCTGTAATTTTTTCAATACCTCAGTTTTGGCTCTTTTTGGAAAAACGCCTCTAAAAGTGCAAGAATTTGAATTTGGTGCGTCACCCCCGCCATGCATGTACAGGCGCAAAAAATAAAAACCGATTTCCCATGTTAATCTCTTATGTCCAGGGTTGTGCTGGACACCCGGTATACGCTATGTAATATCAAAATATGCCACAGTCAATGGCGCTAAAAGGATAGGAGTTTTCTAACGCAGAAAACCTCCTTGTATAATTCGAATAACAAAGCCGAGAATTTAGACAACAATAGGCAAGAAATTGCCAAAAAACTCAATAAATCAGAAACTGTATATTAAAAATATTGTAGCAATCGATGCAACTCCGTTACACACAGTATCAATGCAGAAAAGTCTAATTAATTGCTTTAATGTTATCTAAATATAACGCGACAAGGGATAGGAGTTTGTAATACTGGAAAATGCTTAGAACGAAGAAGCGAAACACTCCGAAGAAGCAGACATGAAACCAGATAAGTTTCATTTCTGCTTCTTAATGTGCATATTTATTTAGGTTTAGGGCAATAAGTGATGCACCTTTTGAACGAAAGTTTAGATTAACTTGTATCGACTTTTCGTTTGACCTATTAACATTTTATTTAGCTCAAACATACGAGGTGGGACTAGAATGTTATACAGAGAAATTATCTGCAATCCAATTAAATCTCCATTTTCTCCACTCGGGACCTGTTATGCTTGTTTCGTGAAACTTTCCGCAAACGTGATCCAGTTTGCTTATTTCGGTTTAACTTAACGTGTTATGTCTCGGCTACTGGTTCGTTCTTCCACTGAGAGAGCCAGTCAACTAGGAACGCTCATTCCGCTTTACGATAAGCACTGATATATGTTTTGCTTACTGGCTCGTGTATTCCCGCCTGGTAGTTTGTGTGTACTAAAGCAAAACGTGTAGTTATGTATATGAGTAAGAAGTTAGCGATTAGAGCGAGAGCTTTCGACCGTGTACTAGACAGGCATTTAAACACACCAAATAAGAACGTCTTTCTGCGTTCACACCAAAAAAGTACGCGAAATTATCTCCATAATTGGGTCTTAGGCAATTCACAGCTCTTTAACAGGGGTTTACATGTTTAAAAATCCCTAATAGCCTGCAAATTCTTCAAAATTTTACGTCTGTTTGACCATAAACTGTTGGCAGAATAGAAATTTGCAATCAAAATTTAGTGGTTCCGTATGTTAAAATGAAATATGGCGTATTAAATATTTATAAATATGTTAATGGAGATATTATTGACCGCCAAGGTACACAAGTGTTGCAATTCTTGGGTAAGTATTCGAAAATCTTCATTGTCTTCATCGGGGCTGCTGTATGATAAAATGTAAAAATGGCATTCGATGACTTACCGTCTAATGTTTTAAAGTCAAAGATGGTCCAGTGACAGAACACGATGGACACAAAACTAGACAATAAACATTTTTTTCTTTTTAAATATTTTCCACGTGCACAGTTAAAATCTTTCATTTAAGATGTTTAAAAGGGTATCCATACCACGACAGGCTTGATGTATCTAAATGTACTATCTATTTGCATATGTAAAGGAGCTCACCTATCGACGAAATTTTGCCTTGAAGCATTCCTACAATCTGCGGACCGCCGGAAGGAAAAAACTAAGAAACTGGGAGAAAAAAGGAAACATATTGTTGGAATATTAATGCACTTATTTTGTTCTCTTGCTAATTGTATTGTATTTAATTGTATTCCCCAATGTTTCATATGGCAGTCTTTTTAAAATGTTAAGTACTCAAGGAATTGTGTTGTTGAGTTTTGTGTAGTTTGTGGTTTTGTTTTTAGGTTTGCATCTGTTAATTAAGTTTTATTATATGTTACTAAGGTCCTCAATGTCAGTTCTATCGTTGACTGATTTGTGGTTCATCCACTGCTATCTCTATCATTTCCAAGGATAGTCTTTTGTAAATATGACGGTTGCTTGTTCAGTACCACGACTTCGTCGAAATTGATGTGATGCCATGTCTCAATATAATTTCTTAATCTGCAGTCACTTTTATGTGACGCAATTCTATTGTGAAGTAAGTTTTTCGTTTGGCCAATGTAAAATAGATTGCAGCGAGAGCAGGGAGTCAAGACTCTCAAGTAGTCGGGGGTTGTCTATAACTCCCCACTACTTGAGAGGTTCATCCCTGCTTTTTAATTTTATACTTAAATCCCCCACGGTCACCGGCCTTTTTGGCGCTAGTTTGATAGATAGATGGTTGTGGAATAATTTGCTCACTTTGTGGATGAATTTTTAATGTGTGGAAGTGAGAAATATTTGATGCTGTATTCCTTATTAGCGAAGGCAATGATGTCGATGTTGTTCTCTGGTTTCTTTTTGTTTTCAACCATTGAATAAGAGTTTGTTAGTTAATTTTGGGGGAAGGGTAGGATTTTTCAAGAGTATTTCTTTAAGTTTTTCCAAATAGATAATTTTTATTGTTTGCATTATGTTTATGTGTTGATTGTTTGCATCATTTTGTTCTTCAGTATCCTCAACAGGCGGCCAATCAACATCATCAGAATCAGATCCTTTCAATCCACCAATTTCTTCATTTGAAGAAGGTGTGGAGTGTTCTTGTACTATCATTCTAGTTACGTTCTAAACTCTTAGAGAAGAGACTCCCTTTAACAAGTCTCTACTACCCTAATATTAGCCATTAGCACTAACAAGTGAAAACTCTACACGACAGGCAACACATGATATCGAGTTTTTGTTAGAGTATCGCGTTTGTTAAGATGTATTCTCAAGCTTTATTCATTGTCCAGTTTTTGTAACATTAAATTTAATTGTCCCATAGAGCTGAGAAAAAAAACTTTATTTTTCTTTTGAATTTCACAAAGATCGTAAGCGTGTAGCACAGATAAAATATTCAGCAGTCACAACCACCAGAAACGGTTAGACCCAAAGTGATAATAACTGACCCACAGGCGAATTCGGAGGTCGTAAAAGATATTATTCTCGCCGGTCGAAGCTAAGTCAATGTTTACTCTTCAGAAACACCCTATGTGTTTTGCTGAATTGATCCGTGTGCAAATTTACGTATCGGGCCCGAGAGGGTGAAAAATTTGGGGCTTACCGATCGGTTTTAACGTCCGCGTGTTCGGGTTCTTTGATTTGTTAAATTGGCTCGGTTTCACGGTTGCTAAGGTAAATGGTTGAATTTGGGGGAGAATCCCGTCCTGCAAATTGATAAATTGCACACGGTTTAGTTTCGAGAGTGTTGCAATACCGGCCGAATGCCTGTTGCGCAATTAGTCTGCCTCATCAGTTTTCATGTGGTTTCCCCGATGCATTTACAGCCCAACAGAGCTTGTGCTTCAAACTGACCAACCAACGTTTCCTTTTAACCCGCAACATGCCCATACTTGTGGCATTTATTACTTACAGCCCAATATTTCTTTCGACCCTATAAAGCAGTCGCATTTCAGCAAGCATGACGAATATGCGGCAAAATGGCTGTTTTTCGATATAGGGGATTTGTTCGCTGATGTTTCGCCTTCGCCTTTATGCCCTGCACAGGACATTCCATATGATTTCCGATAAGTTAAGGGTTTTCGGAAAACTTTCAGAGGGATATTTATTTTTCTCTTATACAGCGAAACCCTATTTTTATAGTTTCATCATTTTTTTTACTCCACGAGATTGAATTGAGCTTTGGTTGGTAGAGGAGAGCTTTATAAAAAATTAGTAGGTTTGTATGTTTATTTATAGAGTAAGATGCGGTAAAAACGCAAGCCCTTTTATATCACCGATGAGGATGATCTTAGCTGTTTTAGCAATCAGTCAGAGGTGGCATAGTAGTGAGATAGGACCTCTTTTTACAAAATTTAGAAACTTAAAGAATGTATGTTCCCCAAAAGAAGTCCCAGAAAACCAAAAGTGATCCTAAATTTTGTATGTTTATTCTGAATTATTGTTAACCGACAATAATACCCTCCAGGTGATACACTCAGAAGGATTAGTGAAGGGTCTTCACTTTTTGTTTCAAGTAAAGTTTTTAGAGCAAAGACATAACAGGCAAAATCTATTTGTTGGGGAAACCCAACATAAGAATGAGATAATAAACCCTTTTTAAAACAACAATTTCAAACAGTAAACATCACAAATAAATACTCTGTTTCCATGCAAACAAAAAGGCAATAAACCATGCTGAATGTATACATATTCAATGAAAGCCGTCGTAATTAAATCTAAAAATAATCTTGAAAAAAATTTTATTATTCTAGACAACGAGGACGTCGCTATGCGTTTGCTGATTTCCCCATTGACTGTGCAGCGTAGCAATGCATCAATGGCTCGATATGACTGGCTGATGTCTGCATAAATGCATGCATTCGTTCACCTGGGAGAATGGGAATTCAAGTTCAGTTTTCGTAGTAAAAATTCCGCTGTCTCAAGTTGGCTGAAAGTTCGTCGATCGTTTGGTGTTCATATGGACTTAATAGCAGTGTCTTGTACTGGATTAAGTGTGTTTCTATTATCTGCCCATTCTCGATGATGTTCTCTTCTCGCGTTTTGCAATTGATAAACCTGTTTTAAATTGCAAAAATTGTGTCGATTTCGCCCGTTTTTAAATCAGTTTTTTTCTCTGTTTACGCTCATAAATCTGCTGTATGTGTGCGGAGCTCCTTCATCGTGTTGTGCAGTTAATTATCGTTCATTGCCTTATTCGTGTTTATTTCTCCGTGTGTCCCAGTACATTGTTGTTGTTATCGCATAATTGCACTCCCTGTCATGGATTGATCAAAGTTCGGGGTAATTAATCTAAGAAGACTTACTCATGTAAGTTGTGCCTTTATAATGTTTTTAAGTGGTTAATCGGACATTCACTCTTTTGTTATTGATTTGCTGAATCAATAAGTAATGATTTGGGGTGATATGGTTGGAACAGTAAAGTGATAAAAAATTACAAATTTTTAATTATAAAAGCACAGACAAAATTTTGGGAATTTTCCATTACACTAAACAACTGCACAAAATTGGGAACATTTTCAGCTGAAGATCGATAATAAATTATCGATCTCTGATATATCTTGAAGAAGGTCAAAAACTCCTTCAAATTCAGGGTTGCGCTTGAAAACAGACTTATATAAATGCTGGTGAATTCTACAGCATTTTTCAAAAGGAATAATAGTATATTATTAAACGAGCTTTTTATGATAGCCATTATTCCCTTAGGAGGACGTTTGCGTCACGAGCCGCAGGCGAGGGGCGCAAGTCTCCCGTGGGAATAATGGCCATAATAGGCGAGTATAATACTATACTTTGTCCACGGCCATTGTCTAATAATTACAAATTATAAAATCGTATAGGTAGTGTAAATTAGAATAATTGAAATGTCAAAGTGATACTCGCGTTTGACGGCAAAACCGGTGCCACCAGTGCATTTTTTACGCTGCGGCGTTTCATATTGCGTTTCTGTCTACTCCTACAGGTTGCCAAGGCAACAATATAACTTAAATGGCGAGCGGGAATAATGATATTATTCCCGCTGTTTCAACTCATATATCCCACTGACGCTATATGAGCCCTATTTAACTTTTGTCAACAAGCTGAATTTCAGTATATTATTAAGTGGTCGCGGACAAAAGCATTTTTTTAACTCTCTTTCGTTCACATTGTCATCAACATAATTAAGAACCAAAACCAATTATTGGTCAGTTGTTTTTATTTTTCACTGAAATTTCCACAAGTTTTCTTATTTCGAACAGTTGCGTCTATGCGGATATTGCCATCGATATGTTTGAAGATAAAAATGTACGCCACTGTTTTTTTTTCAAATAATAATTAATCAGTTATAGTTAATTCCATGGTTGGAAGGGTTCAATTTTGAGAACGAAAATTTTGAGTTTTATGTTGCCTTGTTCCATGTTTTTACACTCTGTATCGTTATTATTGACTTTCGGAACTGAGATTCATTTCAGTCAATTACCGTTAAATTAACGAGTGTAAATCAATAAGTACGGGCTTTATCAGCTTAGGAATATTTAAACATTGCTTTTTGCTGGTTTCGACGACATTAGCAGGTGGTACTATGTTTATTTTACTTTTGTGTATTGTTGTTGAGTTTATTCGGAGGATGTGTGCTGCTGCCCTCACTGCTCTTGTCTTTTAGCCGATTGTCTCTCTCGTGGAAGATCGTCCTCAAAAAAGATTGCTGCTCCTCTGTCACGAATTTGGAAAGTTTGTGCTACAACCCCTGCAGAGAAATAACCTGCTTAATGGATTTACAGTTCAAACAGTTAAAACCGAGGGCACATTCCATAATATATGTGATGTTTTACGCTGCATGACCATTGGTATGGCTGGTATGAATGTATTGGATTCTTGTATTGTATGTGTGAGTGGAGTTATACAGTCCACCCTCTGCGGTCTAATGTGGCTCACTCGAAGTGTTACCAGCAAGGTTTGCCCCTGCTAGCTCCACTAATTGTCACCCCTTACGCCCAGACCCTCAACGAATCTGATGGGTCCCTCGGGCGACACTGCGTTTGCATCTTGAGGTTAAATGATCGTGTTTCCGAACAGTGAGTATCTCGATCTGGCAATAGCCGGGCAGTCACACAGAACGTGCTCAACTGTCTCGTCGTCGTCCAAGTACAGCCGACACTCCGTCTCTTGTCCCACGGAGAGTGTGAGTTGTTTCCTATTTACTATAAAGAATGTTTGGGCTTTCGCCCTGCCTGTTCCCGTGATAATTTTTTTGGAGTGTGATAGTCCGGGTATGTTCTCCCACCAGTGCTGGGACTTGGCATTGCTCCATTTCTGGAGTTCAACTTTGACCAGAGAGTATTGGGACTCCCAGTGCCGACTCCGGGCCTACGAATGCAGAGCCCGCCACCTCCTAGCTAGAGGGTCGGCCCTCACATTGCCTTCGTGACAACGATAGCCCGGGATCCACACCAGTGTGACGCTGTTCTCCTGCCATAGGGTGTTCAGAGTCCAGTGACAGTTCCCAAAAGTTTTAGATTTGCAGCGCAAAGACATAAGCACTAGAAGCGCTTATGTCTTTGCGCCCGACTATCCGATTATCCGAACAGATCTTTATTGATCTATTGTATCCTCCCTCCTCTACTAGGTGTCGGGCACACAATTCAGTGGAATGTATCTCTGCCTAAAACACTGTGGTGGATCGCCCCAGGCTCTTTGCCATGCATATGCTATCCCATCTCCCGTACACTCCGGAGCCAGCCCCTTTGTCGGTTTTGGATCCGTCCGTATACCAGGTATTTCCTGTCAGTTGTATTTCTTTGCCTAGTTCGTCCCAGTCCGCCCGTGAGGGAACTCTGACGACTTAGCGAGTGCCCAATGTACGTTTTGATGCCATCAGGTCGGAGACCATGTTCAATACCGCAAGGCCTTCCAAGCCAGCCTGGGCAGATGGGACCAACCATCATCGAATGGTTGCGGTGATATGTTCGTCACTTGTTGCAGCCGGTATTTCACCTTCATCATTGCCTCTCGTTCCAGGAGTATTAGAAGTGAAAGCAGGTCCAGCATGCGCTCCATGGCTGCCGTGGGCGTCGTTCTCATTGCCCCCGTGATACAGAGACATATTTATCTTTGCAGAGAGGACAGTTTGGCTTTGATGGAGCTCTGTCTGCTCTTTCGATACCAAACTATGTCCCCATACGTGATTATCGGTCTTATTACCGTCACGTATTGCCACATAGATTGTTGAGATCCCATCCCCCATGATTTGCTATACAGGTTCTTGCACGACCAAAGGGTTAGCTGTGCCCTCCTAACGGTACGAGTCATATGTGGGGTCCATGTGAGTGATTTGTCCAGGATGACTCCTAGAAATTTTACTTCGCTGGTAAACGGGATTGTCGTCCCGAAGAAGAATGGCGCTTTCAAGAAATCCAGTCTCCTCCTTTGGGCAAATGGCACAATCACCGTTTTCCTAGAGTTTATTGCTAGGATTTCCTTTGAACACCAGCAGTGTACAACATCCAGCATCTCTTGCGTCGTGCTAGAGATTTGTTGGTATGGGTGGTTTCTTTTAAAAGGACAACGATGTCGACCGCGTATGCTGAACCTCGACTTCCCATAGTTCCAAAGTAGCCAGAAGGTCGTCCACTAGTAGGAACCGCAGGAGTGGTGAAAGGACTCCGCTCTGTGAACAACCTCCCGCTGTTGTGAATCTCATAGTGTCATCGTTTAATGATGTAGTGATCAGTCAGGATTCTAACATGTTGCAAATCCAGTTATTTTTGGTGCGATCCTTCTCGCTTTACTGGCGGTGAGGAGGGAGTCTGTAGATGCATTATGAAAGGCCTCTTCGATGTCTATGAAAATACTAGTTTGCGACACCCTTTGAATCCAGGCCATCTTGGATTTTCACAACCAGTTTGTAGAGTTCTGTTGATCTGTTAGCCTGGTATGCATACTGTCCGTGCTAAGTGGGTACGTTGTTAGCGCTCCCCCCTTATGTATAGGTCTAGCAGCTTTTCCAAGCTTTTCAGCAGAAACGAGGTTAGACTAATTGGCCTAAGCGATTTAGGATCTTTTTCCCTACATCCCCTCTTTGGTATGTAGACGACCCACACTCTGGACCAGCAGTTTGAAATAAATTTCCATGCAAGGCTCGCTCTGAAGAGCTTTGTTAGTAGAGGTGCGAGTTGATCCAGGCCCCGTTGTAGTAGTGCCAGGAACACTCCGCCCTCCCCGGGGGATTTGTAGGGTTGAAAAGTCATAATCGTAGATTTTAGCGGGGTTGGTCTAACCACTTGTTTGGAGAGCTCCCACTCTGCCCTGTTGGGTCGTTTAAACCGTCCCAAGAGGCTTGTGTTAGTCTCCAAATTTATCATCCGGCTACCCGGAAAATGGTTGGAATGAATTACTTAAAAAGTGGTAAAGTCTACAAGGTTAAATTTATATGGGACCAACTAAAACCAAGTGCGCGCACTAACTTTATATTCCTCTCTTGCCCTACAAGGATTGGATATTAGACGAATCAAAGAACAGCGAAATTCAACGTTAGATTTTCCGATTTTATCTCTCGTGCTGACTCAACTTCCTAAATCGTCCTAAACCATATTATTCAGAACATATCACCACTCATCAATTGTAGTTATTCCAATACCCTACACTCTTATATTTATAAAAACGACTATCCTTTCGAATTACGAGAACGAAGATGCTTCGGTGGGTATAGATAATTCTTGTGAGGGGTTGACCCTGTTGAGACCTTTGGGGCTGCTGGGTCAATTCATGTTACTAGACCTAGTCTCCCCTTGATGGACGAGATGCTTGCAGCTCGGATTGGGCGTCGGAGCGGGGTTCTGAGAACGGTAACCTGGAGGTTATTGGACACGTCAGTAATAACTTTTTTTTAGGCTAAATAATGATATATTTAATAATAATAGTGAGGCAGGGGGCAAAACATCTACTTACCAGTTAATATATATAAATATCCAATCTATAAGGAATAAGGTAAAAACCCTTACCAACAAGGATGTCGGTATGCGTTTGCTGATTTCGACATTGGCTGTGCAATGTAGCGACAGATTAATATTATGGACCGCTCGATACGATTACAGGACCGTTACTTTTGTTTCTTGATGACTGTAGATTTCCTGAGAGCTTGCTAGTGACTGAGCATTGGCTCAACAAAGATGAACCTTGCCACACGCACCAGGATTTACTTTAGTTTCTTGCTTCTGTAGGGTTAACTCTAGATCTGGAGGCACTGCTATTTTTGTTAAAAATTCATTTAATATGTGTTCGGAAATCATCAAAGAATTGTGCGCACGAACCTGACAGCCATAAATTATCTAGTCCTAGCGCGGTCTCGGTTCGTCAAAACTTTGATCCCACGTCGGTCGCTCGTAAAAACTTAATGACCCACTCGCCGACGACGCCGACAAAAAATGCGAGTGCGGCGCGACGTTTTGTGTTCGGTTCATTTATGTTTCTGGAACTTAATTTATTTACGTTACTTCCTCTTTGAGTAATGCCGCAGGGTGCCTTTTATGTTTTTAAGTTTAGCTTTAAAGTCACTAAAGTCAGTCTTAAATCTGTCTACGCATCTAGAGTGCAATGCTCTAGTTTTTCATTGTTGTAACATACCTAATACTCCGGGATACATGACCCGTTTATAAGAAATACAGTCCACTTTTTTTTGTTATTTTGTTCTTTTATACGTGCAAATCGCAGTGTAAACTTGATTGTAACAATAACTTGTGTTAGTGTTTGAATACATGAAGATTAGCATCGATTTGGATTTTTTATTAATCCTGCAGAGCTACGAAGCACTTATGTGGTAAACCTTTGACACGATTCTTTCACATAAAGTTTGATCCTTATCGAGCCGGATGATTTTGGTCAGCTTTGAGCTTTGGACGTGCTAGGCTCGTGTTGCAGTTGATTCTTCTGAGACTGGACGTGGATTAAGGACTTTGTACCTGAAAGTTTGGTGTTAGGTCTCGACCTAAAGGCGCACCGGTGTTAATTACAAAGGCCTGTAAAGTGTTTTAGTATGCTCAATATTATAGTGAAAAAGTGAGTGCCAGAACTTCACAGGATCGCAGATGTTTACCAAATAAGGTCAGATTTTTTGGATGTTAATTTGTTATTTTTTGCACTCGCAAAAGTTTATTTTTGGTCTTCAAAATTTGTATACGGTTTATTTCTAAACATGACGGACGCCGATAGGTTAAGGCAGGTTTATTTAAGCAAAAAGAGCGCTAAAGCGTCATTCACTAGGATTCATAATTTTTTTGAAACTAATAAAAATGTCGTTTTGAATAAATTTGAATACACAAATCGGTTAGTTTTGTTTGATCAGGCCTACGGAAAGTTATGTGCAGCATTTGATACCATTGAGGACTTGGAAACTGATCCAAATAAAATAGAGGATATTGGTGAACTTGAATATAAATATTTATCTCTTAAGGCTAACATAAATTTAATAATTGAGCAATTTTTTGCTAATAATGTTGGTGCGACCCGTGTAGGCCCTCGGGTAGTTCATTTGGAAAAATGCCCGAAATAAAAATAGAAAAATTTGGCGGTAATCAACAAAATTGGTGAAGTTTTTTTGAAACCTTTGATACATTAGTTTTAAGTAAATTCAGACTTAGCTGATGTACAAAAATTGATTTATTTAAAGTCGTCTTTACATGGTGAGCCTCTAAAACTTAAAGAAAATTTGCCTTTGGTAGGTTCTAGTTTGAATGCCGCTCTTAATATTTTAAAAGATAGGTTTGATAACAGTTTATCCACAATTTATTCTCACATAAAAGCCATAATGGCCATTTCACCCATTTCAAAGATTAACTCTGTTAATATACGTGAATTTATTGTTAAAATTAAACAGCATACTGAGTGATTAAAAAATTTAAATGTGCCTGTAGAGGAATGGGATTTAATTTTGATCTACGTTTTATCTCACAAACTTGATGTAAATACAAGACGCTCTTATGAATTGGAACGTGGTCCATCAACGATGCCAACACTGGTGAATTATTTGTGTTTTGTGGAGCGACGTTGCCAAGCTGCTGAAAATTTGTCTTTGAATGAAGATAAAGGTTCAAATAAAGTTTCTTTTCTCTCTCAGCAGAAGCTTAACTGTGCATATTGTTCAATGGACAATCACTCAATTTTAAAATGTTTTAAATTTAAATCATTGAATGTGTCACAAAGACGACCATTTGTGTGCAGCAAAAACTTTGTTTTAAATGTTTTAGCTTTCACGCTGCATCACAGTGTACTTAGAAGAATTGTCCTCTTTGTGGTCAACCACATAATTCTTTTTTGCATTTTGAACAAACAAATCGTGAAGGTAATAAAAATCAAGATAAAAATTTGAAAGATGGGGACAAATCAGGCAATTCGGGTGTCAGCCCCAATTTAAGTTTAATAGCGCAACAAGTAAATAAACAAACAAGTAAAACAAGTTATAATAATTCCGAACAGAGAGAGCAGCTGGGAACATTGCATTGTTCTGGGATGGAGCAGGATGTTGACTCTTTGACAAAGGCTGTGGCTGCTTCTAGTTTAGTATCAAAAACCCAATCATATGTGCTGTTGGCAACCGCTGTTGTCAATTTATTAAATATAAATGGCGATGTGGTTGCGGCGCGGGCTGTATTGGACTGCGGCACACAAATCTCACTTATTAGTCGTAACTTAGTAAAAAAAGTGTTGTGTCCCACATATGGGCAAAATATTTCAGTTCGCGGTATATCGAGTAACATGCGCTGTTCAGAGGCGGCAGACATAAAAATTATGTCTCACATTGTTTTGAACCGTATCTTCAGGGTCACCTGTTCTGTAGTTGAAAAGGTAACTACACTTTTGCCTCAGTTTTTCGTTAATGATCAAAAATTGGAAATTGTAACTACTATTACTTTGGCAGATCCTAACTTCTGTCAACCCCAACAAATTGACCTTTTGTTGGGACCTGACATCTACTTTAATCTTATGATATCAGGTTTAATTTTTCTTGGTCCTGAGCATCCTGTTTTACAGAATACTCATTTTGGATGGATTCTTGGTGGTACTCCGTCTGAAAGATTTTTTTCTAACCTGTCGAAATCTGACCCCAATACAAGTCCAGAAAAAAACAACCATCAGTTGTCTTTATTGGTGAGCACTGATCAGGTTGATGATTTTCTAAAAAGGTTTTGGACTTTGGAAGAGATCCCTGGTGTAACGAAGTTTTTCTCTAACTCACAGGTTATGACGTCACAATTAACATTTTCTTTATATTTTATCACCCAACTCATTTCAACACCTTTTATTTAAATAAAAAACGGTAATTCCCCATATAAAACAAAGGCAATGGCCAAAACGGCGGTAGGTCCGCGTGTGCGCCCATAGATGGCGCCACCTGTTTGTCGCGCTTAACAAGCCGACAGAATTTATTAAGACTAGTAAAATAATTCGGATATTTTGGAGTGGAGGGTCGAAAGGCGACAGGTCGAGAGGTAGAAGGTCGACGGTCGAGGGTCGATCGAATGGGAAGACTCGATGAGTTAGTACCAGATATCTGACATTCTGACCTAGGGGGTAGACGTTGTTGCTTCACGTTTCGGCTCCTGACGTCATGCTAGGGTTTTACGACACAAGAGGGGTGGATTTGTGATTTCCCGGTGTAGTTGGAGTTGTCTTGCTCCACCGGAGTACCTGTGACGTTCAAGTGATGCATGTGCCATGCTGATTCTGGCCGCGTTCATTTTGTTCATCACAGGGTGCGTTCAATGTATCCCGGGAAAATCGCTAACACACCGCTCACCGTACCGCTTGCTTCAAATTCGATTTGGACCTATCACCGATTCCGTCACCGAAGCCAACCTGGATGTTAAACCGAATATATCCGATTCCGAATTATAAAGTACGCTTCCTCCGAATTCCCAGTAGTCCCAAAGCTCCGTTACCGTTTCATATTGCTGTTACTGTTTGTACGCAATATTGAAGTTTCCGACCCCGACCGATCCAGTACAGAATGTACTGGTTTATTACCGAAACCCCCCCGTTTTTCCTGGTTCATCAGAATTTCCTTTACTAAGTAACTAACTGTTGCTCCCCCCCTCTCGCTGTTATTAATTTCATAGTTTTAGGATGTGTTCGTATGTAGCTATAGAGATTCACTAACAGTTCGTAGTATTAGTAAGTGTTAGAAGGTTGTTTTACCGTAGTTTAATAGACACCCTATTATTGTTCTTTACTCCTGGTGTTTTAATCTAAAAATCCCTGGAATATTTCTCCCCTGTCTAAAAGCTACCTTGTAGCAATAGCGGTCCCTTTGTCGCTTTATAAATATCAAAGTGTGGCGCCCGAGACTCAACGAATTAACTAAGTATCAGCGGACCTGAGAAAGGACGTCGCACTGGTCAGAGGGTTTTATCAAATGAAGATGAGTTGTCCGAGCATATTGTTAAAGATACCACAGTCTTGCTGTGCAGTGGCAGATTTCAGGTAAATGTTCCATTAAAGAGCCCCTTTGTGGCCTCTTTTTTTATTATAATGTTTCTTTGGCCGCATATGCGTACGGCAGCTCTTTGTCTTGGAGAGTCGACAGGTGTGAGTTACAATTGGACTTTGCTATGGGCGCCACTCAATTCTAAACTAATGAGATGAGAAATTCTTAGGAATTGAGAAGCTAAGAATTTGTGTACTTAATACGGTGATCAATAAAAGAGTAGACGTAATTGACTCTATGCATTTAATAATGTGAGTTGGCTAAATATTTACAAATTACCAAATAACAAATGAAACTTAAACACTCTAGGAACTTCTAACACGTCACAATACGTACATCAAATTAGCAGCCTTTTCTAGCTAGTGATACCATTCGGTGTAACCGGGTTATATACAAGTTAATATGTAGAGTTATACGTAGAGTCTTTGGCCAAAGAATTCTAAATATAGCGACAGGCTAGTAACTACCAGTTCTAATAAATTAATGAAACATTCCGATCAGAAATGGCTGTTACAAATGGAGTTAAAAATGTTTATGTTACTAGGTTATCTCGAATCAATATTAATTCATAAGTAAAATACGTCGGTTGCTGAAGAACACGTGAAATAGAAACTCACAGAAAACAAGGCGTAGGTATAGGTAGTTCCATAATATGTCGATAGGCAATAGAATGTCAGTTATATCATTGACCGTTTGACAAACAAGTTTATAATAGTGAAAAAGGTAATCTTACGGACTTTTGTTTCTTCCATACTTCTACGATGACCAAAATAGGTGTGTAGTATTCTGTCAATTGACCTGATGGTCACCGGACCGTCGTGAAAGCCTCTATCCAACTATTCAGGACAGATTCATCCTAGAGTATGAGTGAAACTCGGAAGAATTTCACTAGGGGCTAGAGGAAGCATCCAAGTCATGGAAGAAAACCGTCATGGAAGCAATCCCTTATGGAAGAAATCCGTCATGGAAGCAATCCCTTATGGAAGAAACCTTTTTGACAAAGGCATATGTTGAAGTATAGTTCTAAATCGAAAGTATAGTGACTGCTTACCTTTTTCTACGGAAGGGCAAAACCAAAAATTGTCCGTCTCATTGGAGGAGACAATGGCATAAGTGCTTGTCGCCGGTCTAGAACGAAAAGGCGAGAGCACGAGATACGTAGACGCACCGTCGAGGGCCAAAAGTGGAAGGAGATGTTGTACAAACGACTATATTTAGAGGAGCAATGGCGTTACCAGCAAAGGTGCGGAACGGCATACATAGGTACCATTAAACCATTCAATAAAATAGAAGACCTGACAACCATGGCATCATAGCGCTGAAGCGATTGAAATAACTTACAAACATTGTAGCCCGATTGAAAATTATAGTTCAAGACAGAGATATAGGGACAAATATGTAAATAAACGCTTTTAGAAAATAAAAACGTTACACCTTTGAAAATCAAAAGTTGGGCGAATCTTTTTCTTCAGCTAACAACAATTTTTGCCTTTGGAAAAGAGATTGCACAAGAATCCTGAGTTACTCAAGCAGTATTCAGATTTTATTCCAGAATATGTCCAATTGGGACATGCTAAATTGGCTGCAAATACGTTAAAAAATTAACACGGTGACAATAAGTATTTTATTCCGAACCATTGTGTTGAGAGAAATGACAGGTCTACGGCGAAACTAAGAGTTGTGTTCAATGCTTCAATGAAAACAACTTCCTGGGTTCTCCTAATGACATTTGTTTGAAGGGTTTTGTTGTTCAACCTGAACTTTTTGATATTTTGTGCAGGTTTCGTATATTCAAGTATGTACTTGTCACTGATATTGAGAAAATGTACAGACAAATCCTTATAAATCCCAAGCATAGATATCTGCAAAACATATTATGGAGAGAAAGTCCTGATGATGACCTTAGCGTGATTGAGCTCCTCACGGTGAGTTATGGAACCAATTTGCTCCGTTTGTGGTGACCATATGTCTTCTAGAACTGGCTGAAAACAGCGATGATGCATTTCGTTTGGCAACAAAGTCCATACAGCACCAAACTTACATGGACGACATATTGTGTGGTGCAGACTCACTTGAGGGTCTTAATATTCTTTAAAAACAGTTAGTTGATTTGCTGAAACGAGGTGGTTTTACTATTGATAAATGGCTGTCCAACTCTCAGGAGTTCATGAGCAATACTTGTCCTCCAGTTTCGTCTGAAACATATAATATTGCCTTAGAATCAAATTCAAACAAGGTGTTGGGTGTGCATTGGAATGCTGTACAGGATTGTTTTTTGATCAACTTACCCAAGACTATTGACATTAATTCCATAACCAAACGAACAGGTCTGCTCAATTGGGACCAACCTCTGAGTACTGATTTGACAGAGGAATGGCTACGCTTTTCGAAAGCTATTGTTCAGCTAAATAACTTGCGGATTCCAAGGTGTTTAGTTCAAAATCAGCCAATAGTGAGGTTGGAAATTCATGGCTGTGCTGATGCTAGTCTTAAGGCTTACGGGTGTTGCGTATATCTAAGGGTTGTGTATAGCGATGCTCATGCTGTTGGAGATATATGAAAAGTCAACTTTTAGTTTTCAAAGCATTAATAAGACTCCCAAATAATTCTTGCATGGTTGAGGTCTTATCCAAGCAATTGAGGTATATTTGTATCCAATAGAGTGGCTTTGATACAAAACTTGACGGAAACTGCACCTGGAGATGTGGGATCCAAAGATAACTCTGCAGATTATGTATCCAGAGGCATGTTTACCATGGTGGCAAGGTACTGATTATCTGAATAATACTGAGTGGGATTTGAATGTGTCTAACATTATAACACAGATTAAAAATCTTCCTCAACCAAGAAAATCAGTTATGTCTTTGACAAATGCTTATTCTCCGAATGACTTGAATCCACTGACCCCTGGTCACTTTCTTATAGGGGAGAGTCTAACACTGTTTACCTTGAACGAGATTTAACCGAGTTGCCTGATAATCAACTTTGAAATTATCAGAAATGCTCAAAAATTAAACAACTGTTTTGGAAAAGATGGCCTATTGAATATTTAAGCAGGTTACAGCAGCGTCCTAAATGATTGACAGGGACTGAAAATATAAAAACTGGCCAGGTAGTTTTATTAAAAGAAGATAATTTGCCCCCTCTCCGCTGGTCTCTTGCTAGAGTGGTTAAAGTATGTTCTGGTCGTGATGGAAAGGCACGAATGGCTGAAGTTAAGACACAAGATGGAATTTTCACAAGGTCCATCTCAAAATTATGTCCCCTTCCCTACTGTGCACCATAGCCGTAAGTTTAGTTATTTTTTTTTGTACTTAGATTTTGGTTGTGTTTTCGCTCGGTTTCTTTTGCGCGTCTCAATAATTGGCAGCTGTGCTGTGTTTTTGTTGGACTTTTCCTCTGGAAACTCCAAGGGGGGAGAATGTTCGGAAATCACTTTCAGTTTCTGGAATTTAATTTATTTACGTTATTCCCTCTTTGAGTAATGCCGCAGGGTGCCTTTTATGTTTTTAAATTTAGCTTTGAAGTCAGTGTTAAGTCTACACATCTAGAGTGCGATGCTCTAGTTTTTCAATGTTGTAACATACTTAATACTCCGGAATACATGACCCGTTTAGAAAAATACAGTCCACTTTTTTTTGTTTTTTATACGTGCAAATTGCAGTGTAAACTTGATTGTAACAATAACTTGTGTTAGTGTTTGAATACATGAAGATTAGCATCGATTTGGATTTTTTATTAATCCTGCAGAGCTACGAAGTACTTATGTGGTGAACCCTTGACAGGATTCTTTCACAATATGGAATACTGTATTAGTGAAGTAGAACGGTTTAAGGGTAATGCTACTGAAAACGTTTTTGAGATTGAAATGACATACTGTAGGAGGTTTAACCTTTATTTGCTTTGTATTTATAGACCGCCAACCGGCGTTTTCGCGGTCTTCTTGGATGCCTTGGAGGCATTGCTACTCTTCATTCCTGACGGAAGTCTCGTTCTGGCGGGTGATTTGAATGTCGATTACAGAAATCTGACACCTGTCGTGCTGGGCTCCTCGTTGTCTCATTTGGACTGATTATGCATGATAACCGGCCGATCAGAATAGGGTTTGGCAATGAAACAAGAGATAAATCTAAAGGTTATGTATTTCTGAATATGGTCAAATCTCCGTAACTTTAAGAATGGGTAACCTTTACTGACTAACATTCCTCTCACTCATACTACCTAAGTACATATAAATTGTTGTTTCTTACCAAATTATAACTTTGGCCAGTTGTTATTAGAACTTGAAGTAGAAAATAGATTGGAACGCAGTGATGGTCAAACCAACTCCTGTGCTACCTCACATCCGAGATGTCTTGCCTGGGAAAGAAGTTGTTTGGAAATCGTTGAGGTTGGACTATAGCATGTGACACATATGTGGTAACTACTCATATACTATGGCAGAAAGGCCATAGAGGTGGCAGAAGAGACTTGAAAACCGTGAGATTGGTGATGTTAAAGATAAAAGGGACCTAAGTGAGAAAGACAAACAGACCCAGTGTCATGCCAGCAAGCATTATCTGTTACTCCTTCCCCTAGAATGGTAAAGAGGCACATAATAAACCATTGAAGGCACTTTAAAATCATTTAGTGTGCACATGGTTGCTATAAAATAGAAAAGGGTAACTAAGTCCACGTGGTTTTTTAGATGTAGAATTAGAAACTTACCTCCGGCAATCCATCAAATGGGTACTTCAAAACCAGATAATTGGTGAAGTGTGAGAAAAGGAAGAAACTCCATTTCTTTAGAAGATGGTATTCTTTAATGAAAATTACTTAAACAAAGTAAGTAATTTTCCGCCCATCTCGACTGGCCTTGTCGTTGAAAAATAAATGCCCCCAAAAATGGTTCCTTAAAACCAGCTAGGGATTTCCATCTCCAAAATCAGCGAGATGACCAAAAAAGAGAAAGGGGGGTCAGAATACCACGGTGTCACACACACACGCAAATCAATTAAGATATAGGGAACATACATTAAAGCCAAATTGAAAAATACTTAAATTGTGAGGAAATAAACTTAGCATCAATGAAAACAGTACCAACATTCCATCAAGAAATAACAAATGACAATTTCAATGTCAGGAGAAAACTAGGGATTTTCGTGAGACACAGAACAGGTAGTAGTGATGGAGTAGGAGATAAAACCATCGACAACTTAAAATTTGCACTAGACTTTTTCAAATGTCACAAAATTTGCACTAGACATTTTCAAATGCTACAACAATCCAGTCACAGCTTTTCATGCTAACTTAAAAAAAGTGATAGACTTCAGCTTTCCTGTGAGAAAACCCGAAATTAAGAGTTATAATAAACCCTGGTTTACTAGAGGCTTGAACGCTTCATGTAGGAATATGAGGTACCTGCATATGTTAAGAAAATTCTTTACTACCTCGTTATTGTGAAAAATGAGAAAACTCATCAGTTTCATAATATGTACGTGAAATCAGGCACGTTAAACAACTCTACTTATCGCCTATAGCTTTCTATTATCCTTAAGATTTGCACGAATTTAGAACTGCTCTCTTAGTCCCCAAGAGACTTTAGGCAGCTGTAGCATTTAAGTGAAAATGCTGACAAACCTTCATCCGGGCACCATTCCTCAGATTCTTAAAATATCTTTGCTAGCTCATCTAAAAATAGAGGCATGAGCTTGGTTTTGACCATTAGTCAAAAATAGTTAAATTAACATACTTTTTCACAATGTTAGGGGAAATCTTAAAGCGAAATCCCAAAAGCCTAAAAATCAAGAAAGTTGATTTACCATCGAAAATTTAGACCCCTATTCATGATTACTTACATCCAAAAATTGGAAACGCTACAGAGACTATCGAAGGTTGACCAAAATACTACACAGTTAGACTTTTAGACAGTTAGACTGTTTCGCAGATCAGTTCAGTCCTCTCTTTAAGAGCACCAACCAAGTGGACGAAAACGGTGCTCAGTTAACTTCACCTTCGAAGATTTATCTAGCTTCTGGTTGATAAACACGAAATACGGAAAGATCGATCCCAAGAAGAGCAACATGGTGATCGTCCGCATTTCCTGGTGACCCAAAACGACTCTTCAGGAAAAGTGAGATTAGTTAGAAGTCTACGAAACAGTGACTTTGTTATACCCATTTTCGGAGATTTATTCAGCTTCTGATCAATATACGGCAAGCAACCTCTTGATAGTTCGCAGTTGTTTGACCACCCAAAATGACTCGAGAAAAAAAGTGAAAAACATGAGTTGAAATCGACTTGTTGCTCCGCTAGTTTTCGAGGTCTCTCCACAAAAATACCGAAAACGATCATTAGATCGATCATGTAAGTTTAAACGGTAGGGAGACGTATTGCCTGACATGGCCAGTAATAAATCCGAGGAGACTTAGAGTTAATAAACCCTCTGAGGAGAAGGAGGATGCCGCTCACCCCTGGGATCAATTCAAGCGACTTGAACAGATACTACTCTTCGATAGCTGAAGAGCTCAATCCTCATCTCGGTAGGGTGGTTGATCTGCTGACCTACCTGGGAAACTCTCCTTAAGTGAGAGTCGGCTTCTCACCAGTTGACCTGCTTGAGCTTAAGACGATGATGGGAGAGATTCGTAACAAGAGGGAGGAGGGTATGGACGAGATATCTATCAGGATCCTTGAGAGTATACCGGATGTTGTCCTGCTTCGAAGGAATAAATGTTTCCTTTCCAAATTATGTCTTCCTTTCTACCTTGAAAAAGTCACTTGTAATAACTATTTGTCACGGTGGCGATCCCGGTTTGCCCTCATCAGTTTTCGACACATATCACTGTTGTCAACGCTGAGTAAGGTGGTGGAAAGGTTGCTCAAGGTTAGTTCAAGGTTAGTTCAGGTTCTGCTTTCTCTCCGTATTTTATATATTTTTAATCTAGCTTTAGTGTTATTTTGTATGTATTGTTTTTTAAATGGGCTCACGGCTGTTGGAATAGAAAGCTATTTATTTATTTGTTTAAGGTTAGAATGGGCTCTTTTCTGGAGGCGCAGCAAGTTTGGCTTTCGGACAGCAAGTTTGGCTTTCAGAATAGTAAATCAACAAATGACGCAATTTTTGCCCTACTGGAGAATCTTTACTGTAGCTCGAACAGGGGAGAGTGTTGTGCAGCCGTCCTCTGTGACTTCTTGTGAAGTTGGAGCGCTATGGATTACGAAGAATAATGCTGGAATGGTTCAAGTCCTATCTTGACTCTAGGGAACAGGTGGTGGATGGTCCCAGTGGGATCTCCGACAGTTGCTAACGATACGACTCTGTTCTGCGGGTTTTGAGAATGCCGTTTTGGCGGACGTGGGTAAGGTGAAGGAGTGCGAATCAAATCACATGTCGTTTAATGTTCAGAAGTCATATATAATGATCTTCAAGTTTAAGCCCCTCAATCTCAGTGTGGACTCCTGTCCCATTGAGAGTGCATCCGGTACACTCCTTGGCGTGCATATCGATTCTGGTCTAAAATATGATTCATATTTCCTATATTTATGTGATAGACTATCGACAGGATGTTACGCGATAAGACCAACTATTGCCAGAATGGCTTATTTTGCCCTCATTGAGTCGCACCTCAGATATGGTATTGCCTTCTGGGGTTTCTGTGGCCAACAACTATTGTCGAGGGTATTTGTACTCCAGAAGAGGGCTGCTAGGTATGTGTGCGGGCTGGGGTGTTGTGGACACTGTAAACCATTCATGAGAATCGTGAGGGAGAAAATTGTAACTTTGGTATACGTTATCATTTTGGACGTGTGTACTCTTCTACACACGAGGCATGGAAAGGATATCGAACGCGTCACATTCTGTAATAACAGACATAGTAACAATATCGCACTTCCAAGACCCTTCATAAGTGCATTAACTAAGAATTCGATAATTTATGAGGGACTGAAACTGTATAATCACCTACCAGAGTCGATGTGAATTGCTGGGCCGGTTAGGACCTTCAGATATGCCTCACAGAGAACTTTTTTGGAAAAGACTTAGGTACTACTCTGCAAACGAGTATTATGCTGACAGGCTTTGACATTACTGGCTAGTGGCTTCCTAGAGATATACCAATCTGATTTACTAAAAATGCTTTAATTTTACATTTAATGTTATATTTTATATTAGTCAATTATTGTATAAATATAGGTAGTACGTACGTTGTATAATGCAATTATTTTACTGTAGGGACACTGCCTACCATTATAATTGAACTTTTGTTCTATTTTCATACATATGATTGGTAGTCTATATTCTATTGGGCGTATTTCATATAATTTTTGTATCTTGCACTACAAATTATCGGTTGTTTTGCTGCTTGTTCCACAATTTAGTATATGTGTTTTTTTTCTTTTTCGTGTTGATGATGTTTGACAATGTCTGTAATGATGTTGTATTTTATTTTATTCTGAGATTTAAATAAGGAGATTTGTTTCAGTCAAAAATGCCCCTTGATGAATAGAAAGTCTGTACCAAATTTCACAAAAATATCTACTGAAGTATCACCGATATTTAGTGAAAAAGAATGATAATTTTAGAGGAATCTGAGCTTGCAAAAAAAACAATTTTAATTTTTTTATGCGAAAACCAGGTCGACAAAAAAGTCGAGAGATGCTGTGCTGAGAAATAAATGCGGATTCTAAAAATAATTTTTATTAGAATAGAAAGCATTGACGTACCATTTTGTCTTCAATAATATTCAAGGCAAAACCCATACGGACGCCACGGATAAAATTAATAAAAACGTTTAAACTTTAGAAAATGTCCCTTAATGAAGTGTGTATCAAATTTCACCCAAATATCTAGATCAGTATCACAGATTAATAAAAAAGGAAAATTTTAGTACTCTGCATTTTAAAAGTTAAGACGTTTAGGACATGTGTTCTTATAAAGTTTTTTTTCTCAGAACGGACACGAGAATCACCGCCTAAAAAATTAGCTGTCAAAATACAATCTGAAGTGTTTTCCGGGCTTTGAAGCCGTGGTTCGAAGCAGTGGAAATGGGAAGCTTGCGCAAACGGTTTATAGAAAACCATCACATACTGACCACTGTCTGTGAAAGCCAAGAGAATTTATGAGCCGACTGATTTAGATCGGGAAATTAAACATGTTATTGGAATGGATACAGCAGACAGGAGTTCAATAGGGCCGTCCCTCCAACGAATGTAGAGCGCCAGGAAGGTACAACGGGAGATCATAAAGAAAAACGCAGATGGACTAGCCTGCATACATCCACAAAGTAACGGAGAGGATCCGCAGGCTACTGGAAAAGCATAATGTTAAAACTGTCGTTAAACCCACTAAAACACTACAACATAACTTGAGATCGACGAAATTCCGCAGAGATCCCTTATCGGCACCTGGAGTTTACCGAGATCCACGCAGCTGTGGTTTGGTATACATTGGCACCACAAAACGCAGTATCAATAAGAGGATTACGGAACGTAAGAGGAGTTGCAGGATGGGACAAAGACAAAAATCCGCAGTAGCAGAACACGCTCTCTCCTTTTCAACGAGGTCGATATCTTATATCAATCGTAGGGTTTCTATCCGAGATTAACGAGAGAGGCCACTGAGGTCTTCAAACACGGCAACAATTTCAACAGGAAGAAGGAAATTAGGTTTCTAAATAGAGAGTGGAAGCGAGTCCTACGACATATTTCAAGTGCGCCGAAACCCCGCGCCACCACTACCCCCACCGTCCACACGCCCCCACGTCCTGCAGTCACTCCACTGCAGCGCGACAGCGGGGGGGGGGGGGGGATAAATATCACGGAGTTACCACACTCGAGTCAGCCAACGCCGGGAAACACTGGAGAGTATGTATAGAAGAATATTGCATGACAAAATTCCTGGTGCTTTCTGGAGAAATAAATATTGAAAGATAGTGGACAGATTATGTTTCAACATAATCATACGTTACGGAAATTGCAAGTATAGAGAGTACAGACTAAATAAGGTCAATGCATTTCTCTAGCATCAGTCAGCACTAAAATGGGAACACAGTGCTGGTAGGAGTAGTGTTAATCCTACCAAAACTACCAGTAATCAATTCAGACAATTACTACCAAAATTGCATGGGAAATTTAAAAATAAGTACTTAAATACTCATCTCAACCCAAGAACAAAATCCGATATTACTCGTTGAATTAAAATGCATGTTGTTGCTACCAATGAGGCAAAAACATTATTACTTTCTGTACGTACGAGTATAACAGTAGGTTAAATAACTCCTGTAAGGTTAACTGAACGAGTTAGTATATTACATCTGGAGACCATATAAATAATAATTGACATATAATTATAACGTAACATTAAAAAGTTCAGCCCGAAAAAGTCCGGCTCAGTGGCAACAAAAGCGCATGCGCGGCTGGCAAGCTCCGCCCCTTAATTTTGAAAAATCGACGATGCCAAGCTTTATGTTTTATTAAGTTTTCGCCGAAATATAAAATATCTAATAATGTATTATATCAATATAAAAAATACTAAGAATTATTTTTAGTTTCTAAAATGTTTGAGCTGTTAGTTAACTTGGCAAATTAGAATGGTGTGGTGTAAGAAAAAAACTAAAAACTCATAATTTATTTAAAATGAGCTTCTGTTCTATTCCTGAATATAATTTACACATGACAATGCCGTATTGCTTTCAACGTCATTTGCTGTTAACCTAACTTTTAGGTTTTCTTTTGGCGGGTACGCGTGTAACATTTACACATTATCCACACATTTACAAAACCATAATAATGTAATTTAATTTAATTAATTATAATCATAAAACCTCAAAAACACCCAATACTCACCATTTTCATGTTCAGAAAAAGTCTAACCATACTATAAAATATTGACGCCTTTCCTTGTTTTGGCTTACAAGTGAGGTATCAAGAAATCAATACACAATACATTTGATAGTCTTTTGGCGCCCTTCCTTGCCATGGCTTAAGCCCAGTGCAGACGATGCAATTTTTCGCAGGGATTTCATCCCTGCGACAAAAGTTGCAAGGATTTTTTCGTTCAGACGGTGCATTTTAGTTGCTGCAATTAATTGCATAGCAATAGAAATTGTTCTATTTTCCATGCGATTTGTCGCGGGGATTTGGTTACGTTTCTAGTGCCTTTCCAGCGAAAACTTAAAATTTTAGGTTGAACAAAAAAGTGTGGTTAGGTGAACACTTTGAATCATCAGCTTTTTCAAACTCCTCATTAATTAATCAAAAGGCCCCCCCAAAATCTCTTTTTAACACCCAGGGCCTCACCCATCAACTTTTAGGCATAGAGATAGTTTACAAAAATAATAAGACAGAATGGATTTTTTTTTGATAAGTTGGTAGCAGTCTAGTAAAGTTCCTAAAAAATTGCATAAAAAAAGTTGCACTGTCTGAACGCAAATGCAAGAAAACGCGGGGATTAAAATGGCTGCAACTGTGCCCCCGCGATAAGTTGCATCGTCTGCACTGGGCTTTACGAGTCAGGTATCAAAAAATCAATACACAATACACTTGATTCCTTGATAGTCTTGGTATTATTGTAGGACAAAGTATTTGAACCTATGCGATCTTTGACGGGAACGGTCCACTTTCACTACCACCAAGCGATGTTGCAAGCCGGCCGACGAGTATTTATTACTTATTACACTTATTTGTTTTAAAATAATTACGAGCCTATAATCAAAAAAACAAATCTTCGATCTTTCGTTATTACAAATTTTCTTTTCATGTCAAAAAGTACCCAGAGTTGACCTAACCTCAAACTTTTGTTCATCTAGAGTTTTCGGTAGACTGCTCTGTGCGCTGCGACATTACTACCACTCTTTGTTTTCTCATTGCGAATAGAAGGATGAGAATACTCCGAGAGCGCACTAGGGCGTCCGGCCGAAAACGCAATTTTTTTAGTGGGCGTGTCCTCCGAATATATCTTGCGCAGAAGAATGTGCGCATTAGCAAGCAGTGAGCCTAATCTTGGTTTCCATAGGTCACTAGAAGCTGCACTTTTAATCCGTGGGGAAAGATTGACTTTCGTAGTATATTAACTAGTACGAATATGCTGGAGACCCCCTCCTATTTTACAATTTTGGCCAGTATGTTCAGCAGTGTCATGAACCTTAAAAATGGCGGCGATATTCGCCGGAAATGACGTTATGACGTCTTGCGTCAAATCACTGAAAAACAGTTGTCACTATCAATATATTTATTACTTCGATTGTCGAACTTATATCCATCTCCTAGTTAGATTGCTAGGGCTCTTTCTAGCTCCAAGGTTTTTTTTAAACTTAACTTCTAACCTAACAAAAACCAAAATCAGTCGACCATCCATATTCGATCCGGCTTTAAGGCACTGTGATGCTTGTATGACGTGATGCTGACGACAACATTACGTCATGAGAAACTTAAAAATGGCCGACCGGAAAACGGGATCATTTTTAGGAAAATATCGGCATTTGTTGGTCATTTTGATTTTGATTAACGCCAATTGGAACTTGAAAAGATATAGTTGCCTAACGTCCAAGTGACTCAAGTGTTTTTGCTGAAATTACTTTGGATAGAAATAGGAAATAGAAACTGGTTTCTTAGAAACTGGTGATCTACAGCTTCTGTAGCTTAATTGAGTGCTTAAGGGAAAACTTAACAGCCATAGCCCTTAAAATAATAGGATATTCTAAGATATTCAGGGGGCTTTCTGCCTTTAAGACCCACTGCTTCATGCAGAATCTCTTCAATTATTTGTTTTGTGAGTTTCTTTATTGCAAAACCATCAACAAGATCCAGTGCAAAGCAAATATTGTTTTGCACTGGTGCAAATAAGTGCAAATTTAGAAAACTGCAAGACAATGCCATTTAAATTAGAGTAACTCTCAGGATGAGTTACTGGCTTCTTAAATTCGGTGTTTAAAACTAAAAACATAAGCTAAGTCTCTGAGATTTTCTTTTCTACTACCACATAACTGTGAAGGTTTTAAATTATAATGTTGACATACATTATCTAGAACGTCACGTGGCGAGTGGCAAAACAATAAATCAAAAGAAAAAGTTGTCATCTCTCTGGGTGGAATCGTTAACAGCTCCTATATGTTTGAACACGAAATACGGCGATATTTTATGAAAATCTCGGGAAAAGCTCGGTAGAAGGAAAAAAGCAGTGATAAGGATAATTTGATTTAATCTCCTTGGAGAGGGAGAAGTTTTGGTTATACGTCACCAACGGTGCGTCTTGCCTTGATTTATATATCTGTATTTTCGTGTCGGTATTTCGCCTTATTCGCAACCTCCACATCGTGCATCAAAACAGTAAACTTTGCGACATGCAGAATTCATGACTCATAAACTTTTTAATATTATTCTTGTTTAGAAGTCGTTCAGAAAGCGTATGGGCTGGCAAGGCCTGTGAACAAAATGTTGATATGCCTGGTAAATAATAATGAAAGAGGAAAGAAGAATAGCAATAATCTAAAATTTTTACTTAATAATTCTCTTAGCACCTACTAGATTTAATACGAACTCCTTTATACTATTACTTACCCCTGCCATCTTTTCTCGAAACCCTATATAGCAGAAAGGCCGGGAAACATTTTCCTTACATGTACCTACCTACACGTTCAAAAATGTTAATCACCACCTTCCGCCCTGCTCCGACAGTATAAGCGAAACCATTTCCAAAATTTACACCCATCTCTGTCAAATAAAAGTGTCCCCCTCAAAGAATAATTAAACCATCCCAGCGAACTTCATCTGTATTATAATCATTTTTATTGCAAGTTTAGCGTTTCCCTAATGTCTTAATAGAATTAAAAGCCGGAAGGAATTTATTTCGAGAAAAGAATTTTACTAAGGGAGCACCGTAATGGCCGTTCGTTTGCTTAGTGGCAATTTGGAGAAATTGTGGGAATTAAAACGACGTTGATTAGGCATTTTATTGGTGTTCAGAAAACGCGATAGAGCGCGACTGAGAATAACCATTTGGCATGATTTTTATGTTCAATGTTCTCCTTGCATAACACAACGGACTGCAATTCATCAGAACTGGATTAGTAGCATTTATCATCTGCATTACTTTAATCCTTACAACAGTGACTTAGTATTTGCATTACATTAATCCCTACCAAGTTACCTTAGTAGGGATTAAAACCTTGCATTAATTAAATTTGGTTTGGCTAAACTAATTTGCAGAAATTTTCTTATTTGTTTACTTTGGTTCTCTTTTTTTGGGGGGGGGGGGGCGAAAAATCTTTCTTGCTCTTGCGCTTGTTTTCTTCTCAGCTTGCTTAAAGCCGTTTCTTAAATCTTACAGTTTCATCCAACAAATAGTTTTTTTGAAGGACTGAAATAGAACAAATCAGCAAATTCAGGTCTGGTAGATACCTGACGTAAGAAAATAAGATTATTAATATTAGCTGCCGTATCTCTTTCAAAGATTAGATGACATCTGCTAGGGATTAAAGTAATGCCTATCCTAAATAAAATAATGAAATTTGTCCCATCCTCTGCAAAGTCTGATCAATATTTTTTTGAAAACTCTAGTCTAAAGCACATATATTTTAGCAGTTCTGTTTCCACTTTTATCCGGGATTAAAAATAAGCAAATCTACACTTATGTCCACGAAAGCACTCGAAGTGTTTTCAAGTTAGCTTTTGTGTTTCATTTTGTAGCATGGAGGGATCTAAAGTACTTCATTCGAGTTACTTCTTGAAGAAAATATAATTTTGTAGGGAAAATTTTTTTTCTACTGCACTCTGATTGGGAACGGTAGTTGCAAAATTGTAATTATTCCATTTTCCTGTTTTGGCAGGGATTAAAATAACGGAAATCAGCAAATTTAGGTCTCATAATTTTTGTTGTAAGTAAAGAAAAGTTAGTGTACGGTTGTTCAAGTCAGCTGTCATTTCCTTTTCTTTTCTCAGAAATTAGAAGAATTCTACGAGGGATTAACATCTGCAAAATTTTTAAATCAAATTTTTCTACGTCGAATGTATGTGTAAGCAAGACCATAATAATTTTAAGTTAGATTTACGTGATGTGTTTTATTTTTACTATTAGCATAGCAGGGATTAAACTTTTGCAAATCAACAAATTAAGGGCTTCAAGTAAAAGAAATTTTTGGTGGTTTAGGTTATCTTCCATGTTCGTTCTTAGGGATTGAAGAACCTAGGGACTAAAGTCTCCAAATTTTGCAGAAAAGTTTTCCTAATTTTATGAAAAATGTGAGAAGTATAAGCGAAGTTAAGAGTTCACTTAAGTCAATTTCAAAATAAAAATTTTGTATTTCTGTAATCAATAATAAATTAACGCAAGACCGCCACTTCAAGTCCACCAAGTATGGTTGTTAAAATTAACTCTGTTGTAGTTTTTCACTATTCAAAGGATTTCTACCAAGGATTACAATAATGAAAAACTAGAAGTTGAGTTTTAATTTTTGCATTACATTTGTATTTTCCTCAATTGTTATGTGTTCCACTTCTATAGCATGACTTTATCAACATAACGCGTAACAGCAAATTTAAAGCAGTTTTTGAGATTAGTTTTTGTGACAGTTGTATATTGTTTCTATTCAGAGCCTAAAAAGGATATCTGTCAGAGATTAATGTAATTACATTTTTGTACTTCTGACACCAATATTATTGCTTCTAATTGTGCTAAGCTGCTACACAATTAAGGTTAATGTACCCTGAAATTCCATTTTTTACCTTAATTGTTCCGTTTCCCTCTTCGGTAGCAGGGATTAAAATAATGCATAAAATCAAATTTGGTAAAGATTTCGAGATTAGCAGTGGCGTTGTGTCAAACATTGATGGACTAACCCAATTAGAAATAAATACTATTGGTGTCAAAATTACAAAAATACAATTACTTTAATCCCTAATAGATTTTCTTTTTAGATCTTAAATAGAAACATTGCTCAACAGCTAATCTCAAATACTGTACTAAATTTGCTATTACACGTCATTTGAATCCTTGCTACAGAAGAAGAACACAGAACAATTAAGGTAAATGTGTAAGGAAAACAAAACAATTGAGATAAATGTGCCCGAAAATTTCATATTTTTTATTTTAATCTTAATTAATTAAAATAAATTTAAAATTTTAATTATACATATTTTAATCCCTGCTACACAATTAAGGTAATTGTGTACCCTAAAATGCCATCTTTTTGCCTCAATAAAACTGTTTCGTTTTCCCTTCTGTAGCACGGATTAACATAATGCGTAACAGCAAAATTGGTAAAGTTTTTGAGATTAGCAATGGCGTCATGTCAAACATTGTCAAACTTTCTAGGTCTGGAATAGAAACATCTCTCAACAGCTAATCTCAAAAACTGTACCAAGTTTGCTTTTACCCGTTATTTTAATCCTTGTCACAGAAAAGGAAAATAGAACAATTGAAGTTTCTCTGTACTGAATTTTGCTGCTAGGCGTAAGGTAAACTAACCCTAAAATTCCATTGTTTTACCTCAATAATTCCGTTTTCCTCTTCTGTTGCAGGGATTAAAACAATGCATAACAGCAAATTTGGTAAAGTTTTTGAGAATAGCAGTGGCGTTGTGTCAAACATTGATGGATTTAACCCAATTACAAGTAAATAATATTGGTGTCAAAATTACAGAAATATGATTACTTTAATCCCTGGTAGATTTTATTTTTTAGATCTTGAATAGAAATATCTCTCAGCAGCTAATGTCAAAGACTGTGCCAAATTTGCTGTTACCCTTCATTTTAATCTTTGTTTCAGAAGAGGAAAATTAAACAATTGAGGTTTTTCTGTACTGAATTTTGCTGCTAGGAGTTATTTTAGTTCCTACTACACAGTTAAGATAAATAAACCCTAAAATTCCATTGTTTTACCTCAATCGTTCCGTTTTCATCTTTTGTTGGAGGGATTAAAACAATGCAAAACAGCAAATTTGGTAAAGTTTTTTAGATTAGCAGTGGCGTTTCGTCAAACATTGATGGACTTAACCCAATTCGAAGTAAATAATATTGGTGTCAAAATTACAAAAATATAATTACTTTAATTCCTGATAGATTTTCTTTTTTAGCTCTTGAATAGAAACATTACTCAAGAGCTAATCTCAAAACCTGTACTAATAAAATTGCTGTTACGCATTTTTTTAATCCTTGCTACAGAAGAGGAAAGCAAATCAATTGAAGTAAGTGTATGAAGAAAACACAACAATTGAAGTAAATGTACCCTAAAAATATAAACTAAAATTTCATCTTTCTACGTCAACTATTCCGTATTCCTGTACTGAATTTTACTGTCGCGTTCTTTTAATCCCTGCTACACAAGTAAGGTTAATGAACCCTAAAATTAATTTTTTTTTTCCTCAATCGTTCTATTTTCCTCTTCTGTAGCAGGGATTAAAATTATATATAGATTTTTTTTTATAGATTTTGAATAGAAACATCACACAACAGCTAATATCAAAAACTGTATTAAATTTTCTGTTTACTGTACTAAAGTTACGCATTATTTTAATCCTTGCTACAAAAGAGGAAAACAGAGCGCTAGAGATAAATGTATGAGGAAAGCAAAACCATTGAGGTAAATGTGCATATAATTTTATCTATTTACCTCAACTGTTCCTTTTTCCCGTATTGAATTTTACTATTATTCTTTATTTTAAACCCTGCTACACAATTAATGTAAATGTACCCTAAAATTCCATACTTTTACCTCAATGGTTCCATTTTCCTCTTCTGTAGCAGGAATTAAAATTATGCATACCAGCAAAGTTAGTCAATTTTTTTAGATTAGCAGTGGCTTTGTTTCAAACATTAATGGACTAAACCCACTTAGAAGTAAATAAAATTGTTGTCAAAATTACAAAAATATAATTACTTTAATCCCTGATAGATTTTCTTTTTAAGTTTTTTTTAGGTTTTGAAGAGAGAACATCAGTCAACAGCTATTCTCAAAAACGGTACTAAATTTGCTGTTTGCTGTACTAAAGTTACCCATTATTTTAATCCTTGCTGCAAAAGAAAACTGAGCTATTGAGGCAAATGTATGAGGAAAACAAAACAATTGAGGTAAATGTATCCTAAAATTTCCACTTTTTACCTCAACTGTTCCGTTTTCTTGGAGTGAATTTTGCTTTTATGCGTTATTTTAGTCCCTGCTACACAACTGAGGTAAATGTACTCCAACATTCCATCTTCTTTATTTCAATTATTCCGTATTCCTCTTCTGTAGCAATGATTTAAATAATGCATAGCAGCAAATTTAATAGTTTTTGAGATTAGCAGTGGCGTTGTGTCAAATATTGATGGACTTGACCCAATTAGATATATATAATATTGGTGTCAAAATTGCAAAAATATAATTATTTTAATCCCTGATAGATTCTCTTTTTAGACCTTGAACAGAAACATCACTCAACAGCTAACCTCAAAAAGTGTACTAAATTTGCTGCTGGGCGATATTTTAATTCTTGCTTTTAATCGTTAATCTTTGCTACAGAAGTGAGGTAAATGTACCTAAAATTTAAAATTTTTACCTCAACTGTTCCGCTTTCTTGGAGTGAATTTTGCTGTTATGCGTTATTTTAGTCCCTGCTACACAATTGTATTATATGTGCCCTAAAGTTCTATTTTTACCTCAATTTTTCTGTTTTCCTCTACTGTAGCAGTGATTTAATAATGCTTAATTGCAAATTTAGTACAGTTTTTGAGATTAGCAGTGGCATTTTGTCAAACATTGATGGACTAACGGCCAATTCCATAATCAAATTTAAAGTTCCTTTAATTTAAAATGACATCAAGATGTGACATCTATTTAACTTGTATCAGGGGAAATAACACATGTTGGGAGTTACTTTAGTTAAAGGGACTTTAAATTTGATTATGAAATTGGCTTCCAATCCAATTAGAATTAGATAATACTGGTGTCAAAATTGCAAAAATATAATTATTTTAATCCCTGATAGATTCTTTTTTTAGATCTTCAACAGAAACATCACTCAACGGCTAATCTCAAAAAGTGTACTAAATTTGCTGCTGGGCGATATTTTAATTCTTCCTTTCAATTTTTCCGTTTTCCTCTACTGCAGCAGTGATTTAAATAATGCATAACCGCAAATTTAGTACAGTTTTTGAGATTAGCAGTGGCATTATATCAAACATTGATGGAATAACGGCCAATTTCATAATCAAATTTAAAGTACCTTTAATTTAAAATGACATCAAGATGTGACATCTATTTAACTTGTTACAGGGAAAATGCTGGGAGTTACTTTAGTTAAGGGAACTCTAAATATGATTATGAAATTGGCTACCAATCTAATTAGTATTAGATAATACTGGTGTCAAAATTGCAAAAATATAATTACTTTAATCCCTGAAAGATTTTCTTTTTCAGATCTTGAATAGAAACGTTACTCAACAGCTAGTTTCAAAAACTGTACTAAATTTGCTGTTACGCATTTTTTTTAATCCTTACTACAGAAGAGGACAAGAGAGCAATTGGGGGAAATGCATGAGGGATAGTACTACTGAGGTATATGCACTCCAAAATTTTATCTTTTCACTTCAAATGTTTCGTTTTCCTGTACTGAATTTTGCTGCTATGCGTTATTTGAATCCCTACTACACAATTAAGGAAATGTACCCTAAAATTACATCGCTTTACCTCAACTCTTCCGTTTTTCTCTTCTCTAGCAGTGATTAAAATTATGCATTTAGTAAAGTTTTTGAGATTAGCAGTGGCGTTGTGTCAAACCTTGATGAACTAAACCCAATTAGAAATAATTAATGTTGGTGTCACAGTTACAAAAATATAATTACTTTAATCCCTGATAGATTTTCTTTTTTACACTTTAAACAGAAACATCAATCGACGGCTAATTTCAAAAAGAGTGCTAAATTTGCTGTTAGGCGTTATTTTAATCCTTGCTACAGAAAAGGAAAACGGAGCAATTAAGGTAAATGTATAAGAAAAACAAAACAATTGAGGTAAATACACCCTAAAATTTCATCTTTTTACCTCAACTGTTCCGTTTTCCTAAACTAAATTTTTCTATTATGCGTTATTTTAATCTCTGCTACACAATTAAGGTAAATTGACTCTAAAATTCCATTTGTTACCTCAATCGTTATGTTTTCCTCTTCTGTAGCAGGGATTGAAACAATGCATAACAGCAAATTTTAAGAAAGTTTTTGAGATTAACAGTGGCGTTGTTTCAAAAATTGATGGACTAAACGCAATTGGAAGTAAATAATATTGATGTCAAATAATAAAATTACTTTAATCCCTGAGAGATTTTCTTTTTTAGATCTTGAATAGAAACATCACTAACGTGTTATTCATGCGTTATTTTAGTGTTTGCTACAGACGAGAAAAACAGAGCAATTGAGGTGAATGTATGAGGAAAACAACACAATTGGGGTGGACACTCTTAAATTTCATTTTTTACCTCAACTGTTCCATTTTCCTACACTGAATTTTGCTGTTATGCGTTATTTTAATCCCTGCTGCATAACTGAGATAAATGTACCCCAAAATTCCATCTTTTTACTTCAATTGTTCCATTTTTCTCTTCTGCAACAGGGATTAACAGAATGCATTACAGCAAATTTTGCAAATTTTTGGAGGGGAGCAGTGGCTTTGTGTCAAACGTCGATTGGCTAAACCCAATACGAAATAAATAATATTAGTGTAAAAATTGCAAAAATTTAATTACTGTAATCCCTGATAGTTATCTTTTTTATTAGATCTTGAATAGAAACATAATTCTATGGCTTTATTTTAATCCTTGCTACAGAAGAAGAAAACAGACAAATTTAAGTAAATATATGCAGAAAACAAACGACTGAGGTAAATGTACATTAAAACCTCACCTTTTTACCTCAATTTTGCTATTATACGATATTTTAATCTGTTTTACACAATTGAGGTAAATGTACTCCAAAATTACATCTCTTAACCTCAATTGTTCCGTTTACCTCTTATGTAGCAGGAATTAAAATAATGCATAACAGCAAATTTAGTCAAGTTTAAAATTAGCAGTAGGGTTGTGTCAAACATTGATGGACTAAACCCAATTTAAAGTAAATAATATTGGTGTTCCATGTCCACTGCTCACACAAAATATAATTACTTTAATCCGCGATAGATTTTCTTGTTCAGATGCATAGAAACACTACTCAACGGCTAATCACCAACATTGTACTAAATTTGCTGTTGCGCTTCATTTTAATTCTGGCTAACGAAGAGGAAAAGAACAATTAAGATAAATGTATGAGAAAACAAAACAATTGAGGTAAACGTACCTTAAACTTTCAAATTTTTACCTCAACTGTTCCATGTTCCTGTACTGAATTTTGCTGTTATGCGTTATTTTAATCTCTGCTACTCAATTGAGGTAAATGTACCCTAAAATTCCATCTTTTTACCTCAATGGTCCCGTTTTTCTTTTCTGTAGCAGTGATTAAAATAATGCAAAACAGCAAATGTATTTCGGTTTTTGAGATTAGCGGTTTTTGAGAAATCAGCAGGAATTGTATCAAACTCATTTAGAAGTAAATAACATTGGTGTCAAAATTGCAATAATTTAATTGTTTTAATCCCTGATAGATATCCTTTGTTAGATCTTCAATAGAAACATTACTACAGCTAATCTCAAAAACTGTACTAAATTTGCTGTTACGCGTTATTTTAATCCCTGCTATAAAATTGAGATAAATGTATCCCAAAATTCCACCTTTTTAACCCAGTTATTCTGTTTTTCTCTTCTGCAGCAGGGATTAAAAGAATGCATAACAGCAAATTTAGTAAAGTTTTTAACACTAGCAGTGGCGTTGTGTAGAACATTAATGGACTTAATACAATTAGAAGTAAATAATATCGGTGTCAAATTTAAAAAAAATTATTGCTTTAATCCCTGATAGATATCCTTGTTTTAGATCTTGAATGGAACTATTAGAAGTAAATAATTTTGGTGGTACTGAATTTGCTATTAATCCTTGCTACAAAAGAGGAAAACAAAATAACTGAGATAAATTTGTGAGGAAGGAAATAATTAACGTAAATGACTCTAAAATTCAATTCTTCTTATAGAAACGTGTTCTCAAATTTTGCATAAAATGAAAAAATTAATTTCAAATTTTGCATTACTTTAGGCAGACGTTCTTTGAAAAGCGAGAAGCGACAAAACAGCCTAAACCACCAACATGTTTTTCTAATGAATAAACCGACTTAAAAAAAGTCTTGAAAGTTTCACTAATTTGGTTTTTAGTCATGCCAAATACGGTTGAAAATTTGCATAAAATAAGAAAACTTTCCTTCAAAATTTGCAGAATTTAGTCCCAAGTTCTCAGATGTCTGAGAAATAACATGGAAGCCAATTTGAACAAACAAGAGATAAAAACAATGGAAGCAAATGTGTGTTTCCTTAAATTTGTGTTTAACGATATCAAATGTTTTACACAAAATGATGGAAGCTCACTAACAAAATTTGCAGACTTAGACCCTAGTGGTGGTTGTTTAATCCCTGAGAAGGGACATGGAACCTAACCTGAACCACCATAACTTTTCTTTTACATAAAAGAACAGCCTTAATTAGTGGTTTGCGTTATTTTAATCCCTGCTATGGGGAAGAAAAATAGAAAAGTTCACGTAAATGTTACTTAAAATTCAGTCTGTCGCATTGAACATACTTTGAAGTATCGCATTGCATATACTACAAGGGACTTTAGTCCCTAGTAGGTATCGGACTAGACGAAACCACCGTAAACCTTTCTTTACTTTCATAAAAACTGTATGACCCAAAATTTGCTGATCTGAGTTATTTTACTGCCCAAACAAGTAAATGGAAATTTCAGTTATTACCACTTACACTTTTAAACAGGTAAGTTGCTCAACATTTGTGGCAAAGCCATATACTAGAATGTAACCACTAACGACATAATATTGTCGTACACTAACGGCCAGACCAACATAGCAGATGCCATTATTGATAGGGAAAGTTCTAAAGTGCCTGGAAAGTTTATAAGTAACAATAGGGCTTCCAATGCTAAAGATAGGTAACCACAAATCATTAGGTATGTAGTAAGTTTCTCAGACTTGAGTGTTGTTTGTTTTCGCATTTTAAGCAGGGGCGTATCAGTTTCCTGCAACGAACTAAAGTTTCCTTAATGGGGTTTGTTAGTTGATCTATTAGAGGGTGTAATAAGACTTTATTGGGCAAGTTTATAAAAAATCTATTAATCAACTTAAGTCTCTAATAACAATAAGGAACAATGTCGGTTCCTTAAGCACTTATTGTGTCAGTGTTAATGGAAAAACCGTGTCTCCTGCCAGCACTAACATCTTTTTCCGGGCGTATTACTCCCCGGGGCTCCAAGAAAACGCTGAAGCTTATTTCCGGTTTTTATTAAATACGTTTTTTAATTAGGCGACCCGTAAAAGTCCACATAAAAATCAATTATTTCGGGGCTTAATAGTGAGTTGTCGTCCTCTTACGCTCATTAGTGCCTGGCTTAATGGGTTTTATTATAATATGCAGAATGGGCGTCGTTTTTCAAACACGATTGTGAGGGGAAAGAACAGAGAACACGGAAATGATTTTTATTTCTGCAAATAAAAATCCACATTGAGTATCGTTCTTGAATAAATGTTTACCACCTCTATTGGATATTTCTCTTCAATGCACTTTTTTGTCATAACTTAATAGAGTATCGGATGAATAGTACACTGCTTGCACAAATTATGAGGTCCTGGTGCCATTTTCTCTGACATTTTGTACAGCAGGGTGAAGTTTTGGGTGTGGGTAGTTTACCCTGAAGAGGAAACTATCGGTTTGGTTGATTTGTGTATTTTGAAGAATTGTTTGATATCGAAATATTCCCTGGTAGATCTTTCAAACAGAGTACGTATGTGTCTTTTTGCACCTCATGAATCGTTCAATGTGCTTTGCATCATAGATGAGTTTCGGACAAGAATATCTTTGACATTTTTGTAGCTAAATAGCGGAAAATCTACAATAATTGCTCGAATGCGGAATGTAGATAATATTGTTAAAGCAGTAACAGTTTTGTATAGTTTTTGCTTTAAAAAACTAGAGAACAGTTGCAAATTTTATTGGGATTTTGGAAACTAAAATTATAAAGAAGTTGATTAAATAGAAAGCGTTCTGGACAGTTTTGCTAGTAACGTAATTACAAAAAAAGGGTTGCTCAAACACTGACGTAATTGCGAATATTTGGAAACAAACCAAACAAATATTTTTAAAAACCAAAATGTTTTGTGAAAACAGTCTTGAAGCAATATTTTGAGAATAATACACCAACAAAAATGAAATTTGAGCACAACTTTTTGGTTTTGTAGAACCTATCTAATGATATCTTCCTTGTGGCGACCATAATGGCTTTTTTACATTTTTAGAAGGAAGGTAAAAAATGCGTTAGCGTTGCGCATAACGGAGTAGCGTTTTCTTTTTAAAAAAGAAAACCTACTGGCACTTCTTTCACACTTTATTCTACACCTCGTACAGTACCTGTTTACTTCCTAAGAAGCTATTAATCATTGGGTCATGATGTTTGCCTATCCTGATTGTCGCAGATCATTGTGGTTGGTTATTACAAATAACTTCTAACATTGTAATTTTTAACAAAATAGTGAGCTAATTTTATTCGGGAGTCCAAGATCTTTTAATCGGCGTCAGATAAACCATAATGTCTTGCCAGCCAGATGCCATGACGCACTGTTGTGGAGGGCTCCATTGGGTTAGAGTGAACTTCTAAAATTGTATTTTTTAACAAAATAGTTAGCTAATTTTATTCGGGAGTCCAAGTTCTTTTCATCATCGTCAGATAAAACAGTATTTAATGACTTGCCTGCCAGGTGCCATGTCGCCCTGCAGCGGAATGCTACATTGGGTTAAAGTGCATTGTGGTTGGTAACTTTACTCGGGATTCCATGTTCTTTTCATTATCGTCAGATAAACCAGAAATCAATGTCTTGCCAGCCAAATGCCATGTGGCGCTGTAGTGGCGGGATCTATTTTGTTAGATTGCGTTGTGGTCGGTTATTATAAATAACTTCTAAAATTGCATTTTTTAACAAAATAGACCAGAATTTAACGTCTTGCCAGGCGGATGCCATGTCGCGCTGTAGCGGAGGGCTCCATTGTGTTAGAGTGCTTTGTGGTTGGTTATTACTAATAGCTTTTAAAATTGTATTTTTTAACAAAATAGTGAACTAATTTTATTCGGAATTCCAAGTTTTTTTAACCATCGTCAGATTTCAAGATCTTGTGAGCCGGATCCCATGTCGCGCAGTAGCGGAATGCTACATTGGATTAGAGTGCATTGTGGTTGGTTATTACAAATAATTTCTAAATTTTTTTAACAAAATAGTGAGGTAATTTTAATCGGGAGTCTAAGTTCTTTTCATTAAAGTCAGGTAAACCAGAATTTGATGTCTTGCCAGCCGGATGCCATGTCGCGCTGTAGCGGAAGACTCCATTGGGTTTTAGTGCATTGTGGTTGGTTATTACAAATAACTATTGAAATTATATTTTTTAACAAAAAAGTGAGCTAATTTTATTCGGCATAAAAGTTGTTTTCATTATCGTCCGAAAAACCAGAATTTAATGTCTTACCAGCAAGATGCAATGTCGCGCTGTAGCGGAGGGCTCCATTGTGTTAGAGTGCATTGTGGTTGGATATTACAAATAATTTCCATAATTGTATTTTTTAACATAATGGTGATCTAATTTTAATCGAGAGTTCGAGTTCTTTTCATAATCGTCAGATAAACCAGAAATCAATGTCTTGCCAGTCGGATGCCATGTCGCTGTATCGTAGTGCTCCATCGGGTCAGAGTTCATTGTGGTTGGTTATTACAATTTATTTCTAAAATTGTATTTTGTAACAAAATAGTGACCTAATTTTATTCTAGAGTCCAAGTTATATTATTGATAATCAGATAAAACAGAACTTAATGTCTTGCCAGCCGGATGCGATGTCGGGGTGTAGCGGAGGTCTTCATTGGATTAGAATGCATTGTGGTTAGGTATTACAAATAAATTTTAAACTGTATTTGTTGCGAGTTAAGTGCGGCAATATTGTAACCTAGAGATGACGGAAAACGTCAAAGTGACTCGGTTGCTAGTTGTCACACGTAAATGTCTAGCTCGTCAATTAAATCGTTTTTTTTTATAGCGAATAAAGCTAATAATTTAATCGTTATCAGTGAAATCATTTCATTAGCATCAAACACGATCACGACACAAAGGTCCTTCGATAGCATAATCCACGAACCCCAAACATTGGTCCAATCGAGCCCGATGAAAACCAGAACCTCATAAGAAGCACGACAGGCATTTTTCACGTCACGTAGTCTCGAAGGTTGAAGAAAGTGAAGAAGGTGAGCTCGTCGTTCCAACTTACCTCCTGATTATTCTTTAAAAAAAAGTAACCCTTTATTCCCCGTAGATCAGATATCGTTAGAAATTGTTTGGTTTCCCGAGTTGTTTTTATTTACACATAATAGATGTGTGTACACGTTTGAAATTTGAAGGAATTTTACAAAGTGCATGGGCACGTATTAACTCGTATTTTCTCGTACATATTGGTTTTTATGCTCGTTTGAAAGGTGAAACTCTCGTCTCGATTTGGATATTCAATCATTTAAGCGTTTTGTTAACTTAAAAGTCAAATTTCTCCTGAGGCTAAAAAATGAGCCGCAAAACTCAAAAGTTAAATACAACCACGGACAAAATAACAATCGAAGAGGAATGTTCGGAGTTAAAGCATGCACGAGAGGTTATTTGTGAACGACTTGAACGATTTGAACAATTTTTAATTGCTCGACGCGAGAAAGTTTTTCAAATTGAAATACGATTGAAAAGTGTGGAAGAGGACTTTTTTGAGTTTGACAAAATACAAACACGTCTAGAGTATTTGTCAAATTCCGAAAAGGCGTACCGACTCGATATTGAATTCACGTTTTACACGCAAATTGCTGCTGCAAAAGAAATAATCGCGGAACGAGATTTGACAACAGCGAGCGTCGCGGCGAAAAATGCGGGAACTCTCGACGGTCACCACGCTCTCATTAGTCTCAATATTAATTCAAACAGCGTTGCCAGATTGCCTAATTTGGGTTTGCCTACGTTTTATGGTAAGTTTGAGTACAGTTTTAAAGACATTTTTGATTGAGTGGTTCATAGTCGTACAGATGTATTGGTAGTAATAATGGTAAACAACCTCCAATTTTCTTAGGAGGGCGAATAACACGCTTTTTTCCCACTTTTTTCCTCTTTAAGCCCATTCCAAGTTTTTTATTGCCCCTCATTACGCCAGCTACTGTCAATGCTGCGATTTTTTCTCCAATCGAAGAATCTTTAGCCTTTCCCTTTTCCAAGCCTCGTTTGCTAAAATTTTATCCGCCTCGTGTCTTTTTGATAACTGCTCAGACTGAGAGTATGCTATATCATGTTTTTGACAAGCAGCATCCCATGGATTAACTCCAATGTCTCCACGCTCTAATCTTTTCTCTAATTTTTTTCCGTGTCCGCAGTAATTATATCCAGGTATATGGAGTTCAAACGGAAGCTTAGTACCTAATTTATTTACTAAACCAGAACCTGTTTTGACGGCTCTATTTATACGTTTCTTCCTACAAGTCATCATGTTATTATGACAGAATGTATTATGTCTCTGGTATAAATACTTTTACCTTCAGTCAAATCTACTAGTTAGACATGAGGGTTAAAAAACAAAATTTCTCATTGCCTGTAAAGAATCATATAAAAAAGTTTTCTCAAGGCAGTTTAAAAAGCATGGTGAATTATTTGGAGGAGGATCAAAAAGATGTTTGATAGTAGGCTGTAGTGGCAGTGGCAAAACTAATGTAATGCTCACCCTGCTAGAACATCCAAACGGTATTAGGTTTGAAAATGTCTATGTATATTCAAAGTCTTTAGATCAACCAAAATATGAATATCTGAGAAATCTATTGGGACCTATAAAGAAATTGGCTATGTGGAATATGACAATGATGAAGACATCATCTCACCACATAAAATAAAACCCAATTCTATTATAATTTTTGACGATATTCCATCACAAAATCAGAATGTTATTAGAGATTTTTTTACACATGGCAGACATAGGAACACAGATGTTTTCTTTATTTTTCAAGGGTATAGTTCCATTCTAAAACGTTTAATTAGGGAAAATTCAAACTTATTAATACTATTTAAACAAGATTCAACAGGTATAAAGCACATTTATAATGATCATTGCATCATGGACATGACGTATGATCAGTTTAAAAATATTTGTTCCAACTGTTGGAAAGAGCCCTATGGATTTCTGGTAATAGACAAAGACTGTCAGATAAACAACGGCAGATATAGAAATAAATTTGATTCCTACATTTACCTACAAAAGTAATTGTTTCATAATTTTTCATCATTTAAAATTAATTTGACGTGGACAAACGTGTAGCTAGGGAATTGATAAAATCTAGAAAACCAGTCAAGGACAAATATCGTGGTTTAAAATTGGCTGCCTCTTCGACCCAATCTGAACTAGAACAATCTTATAAACCAATTACCCAACCACTTAATCAACTACTCTCCACCATAGGAAATATTGAACCTTTTCAAGTAAAAGTAGAGCCAAAGGAAGAAGTTGAATCTCCATCAAAAATTTTTGAAACATCTACACCGACAAAACAAAATAAAAAGCCCCGGTTTTGACACCATCAATTCCTTCATTTTTTAAAGCCAGCCAACTACCGTCAATATTAGAAACAGACGTAATTGCTGAAACTAGTGACCCATCTAGCTCAACGTTAGATCTAAACTTGTCTGACATTTTGGAACAAACTAAGAAAACGATTCAAAATTATGTTTCCACACCTTCATATGCAGATTATTTGCAAGATTTCCATGAATTACCTAGAACATATATTGATGAAGGAGTACGAGATACAGAACATAAATTTGATCACAACTATGGAATAGTTCATGATCTTCAAACAGAGAAATTTTTTTTGGGTACAACGCAGAAACCTGTTGACATAATGGGCAAAGATATTAAAGTTGAAGGAAAAACATATAATGGAACAGTAGGTTTATATAAATTACTTTTCAAAAAGCATCCTGTCACCTATAAGAAAGAAGACTTAGATAATTACATGGACATTTTGGCGAGAACTAATGCATATCGAAGAAACCATAATCCCAATGAGCAAGTTCAGGAAAACTCATCTAGCAAATATATACAAATTATAGGACCATATTTGCATAAACAGGGAATCACTAAAACAAGAATTACAGAGATGCAAACATTGGCTGAAGCCTTTGGCAAGCCCAAAGCTCCATATAGAGCAACAAGAGCAACAGCTTCTGGGAAAGGGTTAACTTTAAAAAGAAACAAATTGAACACTGATTATGTACACTGGGATAATGTCAATGAATTAGTAGACAGACTGCGGTTGCTAGTAGCTTCTACCGTTGCAGGAAATAATGCTCATTCTAATGAAATTATATCTATTGCAGAGGAATTAAAAGAGGCTAAGGTTATACTATAAATAGAAAAGTCTAAAAGCATTTGTTGTTTATTAAAAAATGACTGTGGGTAAATTCGGACGTCATATTTCAAAGCGGGCACAGCCAAATATAACATATTTAGAAAAGTCAATTATCGCAGATGTTGAAGCTCAAATTCTAGAAAATTTTCAAAACTTAAGTAATAATAATAACATAACTAAAAGACTTAATGAAAACAGAGCAGAAATTGGAAATGTTGCAAAAAAATTAAAGCTTCTAGAAGATGACACCTCAAAACAAAAACTTGAAAATAAAATAGAATCGATTGAATTGGAAATTAAAGCAATAAGTAGTCATCAAAATGAGGTGGAAGCTATACAAAATAATTTAGAAACAGAAATAGGTGAACTTAAAAAAGCAAATACTGATGTTACTAAAATCAATGAAAACAATCTAGCTATTGAAAATGTTGCGAAAAAAGTAAAGCTCTTAGAAGATAGCAACTCGAAAAAAGAAGAATTTCAACAGAAATTACTCATGATTGAAGATGACATAAAAACTATATCAAACTATATCAAACCAAAGGGAATTGAATGTTTCAAAAAATAATTTAGAAATTGAAGTAAATAAATTAAAAGAAATAAAGAGTGACATATCTAAAATTAAAAGTGCTCTACAGAGCCATGTTAAAACGAAATTTGAGACATTTGCTGCTGATGTGTACAAAAGAGTCAAGGAAGAAGTAAAGCATTTTGGCCACACTCATAGCGAAATTGACAAAAACATAAAAGAAATTGAAAGAAACTTAACACTACATTTAATGATTCATAAAAATGATATTGATAAATTTAATGAGTTGAAAGTAAGAGTTGAAGGTGATTTAATGAAAATGAATGAACTAACTGTTGAGATGAAGGACAAATTTGAAAATATTTCAGCAGATATTCTAACTTTAAAAAATGAAATTAATATAAAAACAATTAATGGAGATACAGAAATCATATCCAAAGTGCATCAAATCGATATTGATATTCAATCATTAAAATCTTCTATAGTAGAAGAAGATAAAAAATTAAAGGAGTTATTGAAAGCAGTTAGTGGTATTGACAAATTTAATGAAGATTTTAAATCATTAAAAAAACATGTTAGAGAAGAAGATGAGAAATTACGTGACTTATTGAACACTAAGTTTAAAGATATTACAATAGACGAACTTTGGAAAAAATTAATTTAATTAAGGAGGAAGAACAAAAATTAAAAGAAACTAAAGAAAAAATAAACACTTATAAAGACAAAAATAATGAGCTTAAGGAAGTACGTTTACAAATAGCAAATATTGAAAAAACTAATGGAACTAGTAATAAAAAAACATGAAATGTTGTTGAAAGGTATTAGAATAAAATTCTCACAATGCTTAAAAGCAGAAACATTAGATTCTTTGAATTATTTATATAAAGAGTTTGTAAAACTAAATAAGTCTTTAACTAAAGAAACATACTTTGAAGACGACGAGTGGATTGAACTTTTTACAAATTATTTGAAAACGTTTTTAAAAAATTTTGAAGAATTATTATACAACAAATAATGACAAACATTAAAGAACAAATAGTAAATGAAATACATAGACTGGCAAGAAAAAACTATTCTCGAAGGAGGGTCATTGTAAGGGGTTTGAATGATCTCTTTCAAGCGGATTTAGTTGAAATGCAGCCTTATGCTAAATTTAACAAAGGGAATAAGTATATTCTAGTTGTTATTAATGTTTTTTCTAAATATGTTTGGGTTGAACCTGTGAAATCAAAAAATGCTAAAGATGTTAGTAGGGCAATGGAGAAAATAATAATTAGTGCAAAAACCCCACCGAAAAATTTGCAAACGGACAGAGGTACTTAATTTTACAATAAACATTTTAAGGAGCTGATGGAAAAATATAAAATAAATCATTACAGCACATTTTCAAATTTAAAAGCAAGTGTTGTAGAACGTGTAAATAGGACTATAAAAAATATTATGTGGAAAAGATTAAGTAATCAAGGTACTTACAAATGACTTGAAATATTACAACAAATTGTGGATAAATATAATAAAACAAAACATAGTACTACTGGCTACAAACCTTCAGATGTTAATAAAAAAGATAAAAAAATAATTTTAAAGAATGTATACACTAACAAGAAAACTTTAGATCCAAAACGGGCTAAATTTAAGTTGACTGATTTTGTAAGAATTTCGAAACAACGAGAAGTTTTTGCCAAGGGATATACTCCAAACTGGTCGACTGAAGTTTTTCAAATAAAGAACGTGAAACTGACAAATCCAAGAACATACCTTTTAAAAGATCAGCGAAATGAGGATATTGAAGGTGCTTTCTATGAAGAAGAGTTACAACATGTTAAATATCCAGATGCCTATTTGGTTGAGAAAGTGTTAACATGTAAAGGCAATAAGGTGTATGTAAAGTGGTTGGGGTTCGATAAATCACATAATTCATGGGTTAATAAAACTAATGTTTTGTAATATATTTTAATAAAATGCAAGTCATTAAGAATAATAGTTTTATTATATTAATTCTTATTACATAGGGTTAGATATATTTCATTTCTATGCTCTTCACTTAGTATAGGATTAATTATGTAACTACAGCTAGCAATTCTTTTTTCGAATCGCAGTCTGTCACAATACAATTCCCACGTTCTTAGCACATATAGTTTATTACTACTTTCACTAATAGTCACATATGTCTTTATAATATTTCCTTTTTGTTCCATGTTTCTGCAGTCGGCTTTCCAACTCGTCTGGATATAATATTAGAAACTCCAACATGGTGCTGACATTCTCACTATTTGGATTTTCACTTGGATTTAAAACATTATAAACATTGGTGAGCAAGTCGCCAATTTGATTTGCAGTTGATGCTTTGTACACATTAAAGTAATTTTCAAAGTTTTGTTCTTTTATAATAGAGATTCTATATGCTATCAAATCTTTCAGTTTCCACAAACTATCAATGGATTCCTGGCCAAGATAGATATAATTAGAGTCTGCCTTGTTAACCTTTAGGACTGGAAAGTAATTAATTTTCTCAAAACTTAAAGTAATGTTTTCACATTGAATGGTAGATGTATCAACACCAGGATCGTAGAAATAATTTGCAATTACACCTTCATACTTGCAAAAGGTGATCCACTCATCTTCACTTAGAGTCATGTAGAATCCATTTCTGCCTCCAATTACTATTTTGGGTGAAAAGTCGTTTACACTAATTCCAATTAAAACAAATTTTGTGAAAGAACTGTTAAGATAAAAAAACTTTGTATTCACAATATTTAAAACATTCTTATTTGCTCCACTCATACTATTTTTCTAACTATTTGACAAGTAATCATTACTTTGACTAGCAAATTTAGAGAACGACATTTTTGTAAATAAACCCTTTTCAACTATAAACTATCTCTTGTTGTTTGTACCACAACTTGCATTTCAATATTTATATAAGTAAATGATGATGGTGGGGGTAATGGTTGTGGGGCAATGGTTGTGTATCGAACGGAGAAGGAGTTTGCTCTCTCATAGGTTTTCGGAGGAGGAGTTTGCTCTCTCATAGGTTTTCGGAGAAGGAGTGAGATTGGGAGGAGGAGGGTCTCCCACAAACTCTCTACTTATAGCACTTGATTTGTTAACAAAAAGATTTGAAAATAAAAGAGCAGTTATTAATCATCACGTTAACAATTTATTGTTCAATTGGCCTTTAGCTTCGAAACAATCAGCTCCACATATTAGAGCTTTGTTAGACACGGTACATCAACACATTTCTGCTCTTGAAAAATTGAATATACCCGTAGCTCAGTGGGATTTATTAATCATACCGATTATTCTTCAAAAGTTGGATGATCGTACGAAACGGGAATGGGAGAGTAAACAATCAGATCAAAGTCTACCTACGTTACGCGAATTAACCGATCATTTAACTAAAAAATGTTTCACTCTTGAAGCTTTAAATAACGAATTTTCTAAATTAACTTTACATCAAAAACCTCAATTTGACAAAAGACGTGAATACGAAAAGCCTCAAACTCGTTGTCTCGCAGGACATGAGAATCAGGACTCAATAAAATGTCAGTACTGTAAACAAAATCATTTTATATTGAACTGTAGGTCTTTCGCAAGTTTACCTGTTTCTGAAAAATACGCAATTTTACGCGAACATAGGCTATGCAGTAATTGCTAGCGATTTGGACATTTTAGAAACTAATGTAGGTCAAGCGTTTGTAAGAAGTGTCTAAGAAAGCACAACACATTACTGCATGAAAATCGAAATTCGAAACAGAACGCTGCCGAGGGTAACAGTAGCAATACAGGCTCTTCCGCACACGTAACTTTTAAACCCGCAATACAAAGTGACAATAGCCCTTTTGACAGTTTTAACCATTCTGAGCAACCAATAGAACATAGTATGTCTGCAATAAGTCAGAAAATCATTCGTACTTTTTCAGAAAACATATTAGAATCGGATTCAAAAAGTGATGAGTTGGAAGTTGTATGTTCTACTAATCATGGCGACCAAGTATTGCTGTCAACAGTCAGTTTGCTTATTGCTGATTGCCACGGAAAATGGCATAAATGTAACGCACTTTTGGACTCCGGTAGCCAATCGAATTTGATGACAGAATTATTACGTAAAAGACTTAAACTTGACTGCAAAAAAGTTAATATACCTTTGTCCGGTGTCAGTTAAACCACAACTAATATATCTCGAAGAGTTTTCACTGACATAAAATCGCGATATGAACAGTTTCAGACAAATTTATCATTCTTAATATTACGAACCATTACACAAAAATTACCTTTGTTCTATTTCGATAAAAGTGAAGTAAAATACCCCGTGCATATCCGTTTAGCAGATGACATGTTTAATACTCCAAAACAAATTGATTTGTTGCTTGGGGTAGGCATTTTGTATGATTTGCAAAAAGAAGGTCACATATCGTTGAAGTTGGGTGAAGGAATGCCGATTTTGAAGGAAACAAAATTGGGTTGGGTTTTTGGAGGTAAACTGACACTTAATGATAACCATACTACCTCAATTTGTAATTTGTCTACCAAGGTAACAAATAAGGACTTAAACGACACATTGAACAAGTTTTGGACAATTGAAAGCATACCCGAAGAATCTTTCTTATCAACGGAAGAACAAATTTGCTAAACTATTTTTTAAGCAACTACAACTCGCGAGGCAGATGGGAGATTTGTTGTGCAATATCCCTTTGTTGAAAAATTCGAAAATAAATTAGGTGATTCAAAGTTAGGTGCTTTGAAGCGATTCAACAGTTTAGAGAGGAGATTTGAAAAAGATCACAAGCTTGGAGAGCAATATAGGGAATTTGTGGCCGAATATGAGATGTTAGGGCACATGCAAGTAAAAACTGCTTTAGACCACGACAATTCTGTGGGGAATGATTCATATTTTTTGCCTCACACAGCCGTTGTCAGGGACTCTATCACCACAAAATGCAGAGTAGTGTTTGACGCGAGCGCTAAAGCTAGCACAGGCGTTTCATTTAACGATTTAATTCTCGTAGGTCCAACAATTCAAGCAGACATTTTCTCCATACTTTTACAATTAAGGTTGAGACCTTACGTTATTAGCGCCGACATTAAAATGATTTATAGAAACATATAAATGAATCCAGATGAAAGGAGGTTTCAACAAATTTTATAGCGTGACAATAAAGACGAACCTATCAAGGTATATCAATTTAAAACAGTTACGTACGGAACTGCAAGTGCTTCTTTTTAAGCCACTAGATGCTTGAATGAATTGGCTCTTATAAATCGTGAAAAGTATCCTCACACCGCGGCTTTAATTGAAACCTCATTTTATATGGATGATTTACTGGTGAGTGTGGATTCTGAAAATGAAGCTATTAAAATATTTCACGAGTTAACAGAAATTATGTCTCAAGCCAAATTTGAACTGTGAAAGTGGTCTTCTAATCAAAAGTCAATTTTAGATTATATATCACAAAATAGCCCTAATAAAAAAGACGATAAATTAATTGTGTATCATGATAAAAAAGAATTGAAGACACTAGGTATAATTAGGGATGCTAATCATGACGTCTTAAGATACTCAATAGAAGCAAACATTCCAAAAAATATTACAAAACGTACAGTCTTGTCTCTTATTTCAAAAATCTTCGATCCTTTAGGTTTAGTAGGACCAGTAATCGTTACAGTTAAATTACTTATGCAAGAGTTATGGCAGTCGAAAATTGATTGGGATCACGAGATACCAGAAATTCATAAACACAGATTTTTATCTTTTATAAACGGATTGGATTATTTAAATTAAATTAGTTTAAATCGCCACGTTGTTATTTCAGAAGCAAGTCAAGTAGAATTGTTCGGATTCTGTGATAGCTCTGAAAAGGCATACGGAGCCTGTATATATTTGTCATCGACCAATACAAATGGTGATAGACGAATTAGATTACTCACAGCAAAATCTAAAGTTGCCCCAATTCAGAAACAAACATTGCACGTTTGGAGTTGCTAGCAGCACACCTGCTAGCACAGCTAGTTCATAAAGTTAGGCACATACTTAATATTAACATATCAAAAACAACTTACTTTTCTGATTCCACAATAGTATTAGTTTGGCTAAATATTGAACCATGCAAATTAAAAACATTCGTTGCAAACAGGGTAGCAAAAATATCGGAAATGACAGAATTGAGTGACTGGAAGCATGTGAGAAGTCATGAAAACGCGGCTGATATTATTTCAAGAGGTTTGGGTCCTCGAGCTCTGTATGAGAGTCATATTTGGTTTCACGGCCCAGAATTCTTATATAAGGAAACAAATAAATAATCGCGAAAATGAAGCTCCTTTACCAGAAATCGACGAATTACCAGAAATCAACGTCATCGAAAACTGTAAGTTTATACAAAATTTGTGATATAACAATAGATGATACTAATAAGCACGGTTTCAATATCTTTGAGATATACTCAACATATTTTAAATTAAAAAAGGTTGTAGGATATATTTGCAGGTTTAAAAATCGAACCCTAAAAAAGATACCTGTCCTAAAAAACGATTTAACAGTACAAGAGCTAAATGAAGCATCTATTTTAATGATTCGTTTAGCACAGAGTAAATTACTTAGTAAAGAAATTACAGATTTGAAAAATTCTAAATGTGTTAGACGCAACAGCTCGATTGTGAGCAAAATCAAGTTAAAATCAGAGACATCAAATTATTCTGCCCAGTAAACATAAACTAACCGATTTAATCATTTTAGATGAACACTTAAGACATTTGCACGCTGGTAGTCAAACGTTGTTGTCTATTATTCGGCTACAGTTTTGGCCTGTTAGAGGAAGAAACGCAGTAAAAAGAGTCATAAAAACGTGCGCTATTTGTTATAGAGCTCAACCAAAACCATCAAAATTTCTTATGGGCTCTTTACCAAGTCTTCGTGTTAATCCCAGTAGGCCATTTGCCAACAGCGGTGTAGACTACGCGGGTCCAATTTATGTTAAGGACGGTACTTTACCTAAAAGTAAAATGGTAAAAACTTATATTTGCATATTAGTTTGTTTTGCAACTCGTGCGATTCATATTGAGTTGGCAGCTAACCTCACCACTGATGAGTTCTTGAGTGCATTAAAGAGATTTTGTGCTAGACGAGGTAAACCTAGCCATCTTTATTCAGACAACGGGCTAAATTTTGTTGGCGCGAATAACTATTTTCTCGAGTTGAATAATTTAATAAATAGCAAAAGACACAATGAAATTGTATCCACATTTTTGGCCAACGACAAAATTGACTGGAGTTTCATACCAGCTCGTTCAGCGCATATGGGTGGCCTATGGGAGGCGGCGGTGAAAAGTACGAAGTTTCACCTGAAGCGAGTGTTGTCTAAATTCTAGACGTTTAACTCCAATTTCTGAAGATGTTATTTTGATTAATGACTACGATCCTGTAACCCCATCCCACTTCCTGATTGGCGAGTCTCTAGCAAGTACTCCTGAAGTAGATTTTACTAAAATAAAATCGTCACGTTTGTCGTTATACCAACGGCTACAGCAACTACATCAGCAGTTCTGGGACCGATGGTCCAGAGAATATTTAAGCGGTCTTCAAGGACGCTCCAAATGGAAAAGCAACGCCTAAGAAAAGCTGAAGCCAGGAGCATTGGTGGTGCTTATTGAAGATAACCAACCTCCTCTACGATGACCTACGGCAAGAATCGTCGAAGTTCATCCTGGTGCGGATCAAGTTGTACGAGTGGTTTCCGTCCGTTTATCCAATGGAAATGTAACCAAGAGATCTGTTGCCAGAGTGTGCGTGTTACCAGTGGACACAGAAAGATAATGTTTCATTGGTTTTTTGTTTTGATTGTTTTTAGGACAATCAAACAAGTTTTCTTTTACATTGACAATATATTTTCGGTTTTCTTTTTTGAAAAGACAAACTTTTCAACGCGGGCGGCATGTTGCGAATTAAGTGCGGCAATATTGTAACCTAGAGATGACGGAAAACGTCAAAGTGACTCGGTTGCTAGTTGTCACACGTAAATGTCTAGCTCGTCAATTAAATCGTTTTTTTATAGCGAATAAAGCTAATAATTTATCGTTATCAGTGAAATCATTTCATTAGCATCAAACACGATCACGACACAAAGGTCCTTCGATAGCATAATCCACGAACTCCAAACAGTATTTTTTAACAAAATAGTGAGCTAATTTTATTTGGGTGGCCGACTTTTTTCATCATCGTCAGAAAAACCACAATTCAATGTTTTTTGAGACGGATACCATGTCGCGCAGTAGCTGAGGGCGCCATTGTGTTAGCGTGCTTTGTGGTTCGTTATTACAAGTAACTTCTTAAATATTGCTTTTTAATAGAATAGTCAGCTAATTTTATTCGGGAGTCGAAGTTCTTTTCTTCATAGTGAGATAAACCAGAATTTAACGTCTTGCCAGCCGGATGCCATGCCGCGCTGTGGCTTAGGGTTCTATTGATTTAGAGTGCATTGTAGTTGGTTATTACAAATAACTTCTAAACATGTATTTTTTTAGCAAAATAGTGAGCTAATTTTATTCTTGAGTCGAAGTTGTCTTTTCTTCATCGTCAGATAAACCAGAATTTAATGCCTTGCCTGCTGGATGCCAAGTCGCGGTGTAGTGGAGGGCTCCATTCGGTTAGAGTGCACTGTGGTTGGTTATTACAAATAATTTCTAAAATTGTATCTTTCAACATAATAGTGAACTTATATTATTCGGGAGACTAAGCTCTTTTCATTATTGGTTCGGAAACTTTCTCAACAAGTTCTTTATGTTAAAACTCGTTAATATATCTCTATTAAATCCGAACTCAATGCTAGCAGTCTTCACGTATGCAGACTCCACTTATCAACGTTGCTTCTATTAATAGCCCAAATTTTATTCCAACCCATATAATAATGCCACTTTTAAGTTGTTTTAAGAGCCATTCTTAAGGTTACTAGGGGAAGTTTTCTTGACCGACGCTCGTAACTCGGGCTCTGATTGGTCTGAGTGGTGTTCGTGTTTTGTTTATGTGTCGAGGAAATGTGTGACGCTCTCATTCTTTTTTCATAGATTGCACATTTAACAGTTCCTTTTGGAAGTCTTGCTCCTAAATCTCGCACCAAATGTCGTGCTGTTGAAATTTATTTGGTTCCATGTCGAAATAGGGTTTCCACTTCCTCAGGGTTAGTCATTCAAAAAGGAGACATGTATCTGTAAAAAGGATGTCTGGCAACCCTAGCATTACGTTAACTTCTTAACCAGCTTGTTAATAATAAAAACTAGTGACAGACTGATATGTGATATAAGAGAAATATATCAACTAGAGAAACTCAATATATATTTATGTTATAAATTGAGAGTATCCAATACTGAGAGAATATTCTTGACCACCCAGGTACACAAGTATTAAAATTCTTGGGTTATCGGTCTGGGCAACTAGGTATTAAAACTTCTAAGCTTGGAAGTTTAGGAGTTTTAATACCTAGTCCCCTAGATTAATTACCAAGAACTTCAGAACTTGAGTATCAAATACTACAATTTAGTGTGCAGAGTGGTGACTACTATCAGATATTGAGGTAGTGCAAAATTTATTATACATTATAATTACTTTCATACTCTACCTTCTTTCAGACTCTTTTTCATTCAACTCATTTTCGGTTGATGGATTATTTTAAATTAAATTCATCACCTGTATTCACTGTGTTGTTAATAAGTGTGAAGCAATGATTGATTAGAAGAATCACTCTGAATCCTAAAAGTTGTAGGAATCCCCCAGTTTTATTAGACTAATGTGCTGTGCCCTCAATCCTTATAGTCAAGGCAAGCAAGACCGAAAACCACCTGACGACGATCAAGGTAGGATCTAAACAGTTTCATTTTACGCCTGAAAGACTGCTACGATTGTGCAGGGACAATTAGTTTCAAATATTGAATTTTCGACCAAGTACCATTTTTATTTTTTAGTTTAAATTAATTCTTGAGGTCAATTATTACTATTTAATAAGCTATTCAATGTATATTTTATTATTTTTAGTTTAGTGATTTAATTAGTCATTTTAGGGTACATAGGTAGGTACAACTGGTGTGTTTTTTTTTCATTTTTAACAGATTTTACTTTAAGGGTCTAAGAATTTTAAGCCTTAGTGTTTGTGCCATTACTCTCTAATTAATTTGTTAATGTCCGTTAGTATTCCTTAAAATACACTTCAGATTTATAGTTTGTTGTTAGTATTTATTTACAACCTCCATGAAGGCAGATAAGTTAAAAAATTGGCAACCTTTGGTTTCACTAACCCATAAAGCGAGCAAATAAAATATTTGAAAGATCAACCCTTACTGTTGGATAGGTTTATGTGGTTATCAAATTGATCTTGAAACAATTGTCGTCAGAGAAACCAGAATTCAATGTCTGGTCAAAATAGTGAACTAATTTTATCCGGGAGACCATGTTCTTTTCATGATCGTCAGATGAACCAGAATTCAATATCTTGTGTGCCGGATGCCATGTCGCGCAGTAGCGGGGAACTCCATTGTGTTAGAGTGCATTGTGGTTGGTTATTACAAATAATTTTAAAGTTATATTTTTTACAACAAAGTGAGCTAATTTTGTTCGGTAGTCCAAGTTCCTTTCATTATCATCCGAAAAACCAGAATTTAATGTCTTACGAGCAGGACGCCATGTCGCGCTGTAGCGGAGGGCTCCATTGTGTTAGAGTGCATTGTGGTTGGAAATTAAGAATAATTTCTATAATTGTATTTTTTAACAAAATGGTGAGCTACTTTTATTGGGGAGTTCAAGTTCTTTTCATAATCGTCAGATAAACCAGAAATCAATGTCTTGCCAGCCGGATGCCATGTCGCGCTGTAGCGGAGGGCTCCATTGGCATAGAAGGCATTGTGGTTGGGTATTACAAATAATTTCTAAATTTGCATTTTTTAACAAAATAGTGAGCTGATTTTCTTCTGGAGAACAAGTTCTTTTCATCATCGTCAGAAAAACCAGAGTTCAATGTCTTGCCACCTGGAGGCCATGCAGCCGTGTAGGGGATGGCTCCATTGGGTTAGAGTGCATCGTGGTTGGTTATTACAAATAACTTATAAAATTGTATTTTTAACAAAATAGTGAGCTAATTCTTTGGTGAATCCAAGTTCTTTTTATTATCGTCTCATAAACCAGAATTTAATGCCTTGCTTGCCGGATGCCAAGGCTTGCTGTAGCGAAGGGCTCTATTGTGTGTGAGTGCATTGTGGTTCGTTATTACAAGTAATTTCTAAAATTGTATTTTGTAACAAAATAGTGAGCTAATTTAATTCGGGAGTCCAAATTCTTTTCATTATCGTCAGATAAACTAGAATTCAATGTCTTGTGAGCCGGATGCCATGTCGCGAGTTAGCGGCGTCCTCCATTGGATAAAAGTGCCTTGTGGTTGGCCCAAAATAGCCACGACGTCTTCGTTGGGGGAAGTTGTAGCCTCCGATGATGGAGCAGAAAGCATTTCTGAAGTAGGGGTGAGAGCTCTAAAACTTTTGAAAGGCCAAAAAAAAAACTCTAGTAAAGTGTTCTTAGGGCGACTTTTACAAGTTCAAGTAAAACTTCAGATTGAAGATAAAACACCAGACTTGACGTATATTGCATTGTTTACCTGATAGATAAACAATGCAATGTAGGTCATATCTGGAGTTTTATCTTCAATCTGAAGTTTTACTTGAACTTGTAAAAGTCGCCCTTAGCTTGATGAAATGTTACTACACTGGGTGAAATATATGATTCTTTTCATGACAATCTGGTTAAAAAAAATTCCTAATAGTTTACAGGTGGCAAAATTACCCCAACATTGGACAAAATACCAACAAACAACTATGAACCAAGACCAATTTCCTATCGTTTAGATTCGGCCCACACATGTATTGTATTGGAATTGCACAAATAAAAGCCCTGGCTAATTGGTGTTTTTCATATCTCCCCAATGTTTTCCCCTTTTAGGTCCCCTCTGTATGACAGTTGCGAATTCCCTTTGAGTAATGCTTTTAGCAAATGCATCGTGCAAGTGCAAACGTGAAAGAGCGCATTTTTTCGTCCGATGCTAATAGCGTTTTAGTCTCGAGTGGGTTTTTGTCCTGCCTTTCAGTTTGTTGTAAAACGTAGCGGTGACGTATCCTGTTAAACGGGAGGAAAATGGATTGCGTCTTTGTTTCCAGAGTGTGTGCAGTCGCATTATATATATAGACGTGGTCTGCGACGAACGAGAGATGAATATTCCGTAGACTTTTGGGGAGTAATAAACCCGTCTAATTAGGGGGAGAGTAAAACACTTTTCCCGAAATGAAAGTGCGTTTCTCGTTTATTTTTAATAAGGGAACTGTGACGGCGGCGTACACAGTACGTGCCTTAATCCCATCTCGCTAATATTTTTCAATTTTCCCCGACGAAATTATTAATATAGCCTTTATTAACGACGCTTCATAAAACGTGAGCTTCAACCCCATGTCGCTCGTTTATATTTTAGAGGGTTATAAATAAAGTGATTTTGAATGTTGTTTTTTCTTTTGGGATGGAGTTAGATGCGCCTTTCACGCTCCATTTGCGGAAATTGCTAATTTGATGACTTTATTAAGAAAAGTTTAAACATATTTTTAATGAACTCTTTGAAGCTTTATTACACTTTAAACTGACTTAATGTTCCTGCTGAAGTCAGATTTCTATAAAAGAAGGCCGTATTGCAGATTAAAAGAAAAGTTTCGTGATTCAACGATAAAAATGTGTTCTTTCGGTCAAAAGACTACTTTTCAAAGTAATATGTTGGGTGCTCACTCAATATATTACTGGCGACAATATAAATGTGCAAACACTTTAATTTACTCTGTATAAACAATTTACATAAATTTCAATTATAAACTGATTTCAATTGGTATACATAAAGATCGTACACCTTAATTACTTGCAAAGTCTTGACAACACAATTTTATTAAATTTAAATTTAATAGAGCCACTCGAAGGTATTGAAAATAAATAAAGCACAATTTCAAGTTTTCAAACTTTTCTGATTAAAAAAAGTTTCGGTGAAAAGATCTATTTTCCCAGCAAACATGTTAGACATTCAAAAAAAAATTATTAGGACTGGATCAGTGTCCGGTCAATTGTACTACACACTGCGTTATCTAGAAGACAATAGATTGAAGTTTTGATTTATTTAGGGTTAGTTTACTTTTATATACCTTTTTATCAATATATCAAGGTACCGTCAAAAACATACCTTTAATACATTTGTTAGAAAAAGTCAAAAACTGATAATTAACCCTTTTTATCGAAGGCGAATGTAGTATTCAAAAATCGTAAAAACTCCTTTTTTATATTTAATATAAAATTTTTGTTATCGATTTACCAAAAATTGGGAAGAGGATCCCCTTGGTTAAACTTTTTATAAAAATTATTATTTTTTAAATACCCACTTTTCACCTCAGATTGGTATAGGGCCAAGTATTATCCCGGCCCCATATCTGCGTGGTTTACCTGTCGGACGAGAACGGTGAGACGTTATCGTTTGAGAGAATCCTGAAGCATGAACCAAGGTCTGCTCACAGACGACTAGGTCATCCCTCAAAGGATGGAGGCGAAAAATGGGGTGACCTAGACAGTCGCTATTGATGATGCGTCCATGTCCAGCCTCACATCAATGGACTTCTGACTATACTTTGCATCCGACAAAGCGGGCGAATGGCTGGAAGGTTAGGCTCTGCAGAACTAGCCACAGAGTTCGTTCAATCCCGCTGAAACTAAACCTCCTGGCGAAACTGCAGGAAGATCGCCTGCCGGAAGACTTGAAACTACTAGAAACCCCGAATAAATGGGGACAGTCCACAGCAGGACAAAACCGAGGACAAGGATGGGGTCGTGGAGGGCTCAGAAAACCTGCATCATACCAAGACTGTAGGGCGCAGGAAAAATAGCAGGACTGCACACAAAATCTGGCAAGCTGGTCAACTCAGGGCGAAGGCCTAAAGCATGTATCTGCAACAACTAAAATATTTTTTACCTACAGGTTTTTGCACTGAGGACCTAACCGCTATACGGGTCAACTTGATGACGGGAAACGTAAGAGTGGAGCTCCTTATCTGCTGCGCGTACGTCCCACGTGACGCAGAGCAACACCCTCCTTCGGAGGTTCGAGAGATTGTAGACTACTGCAGAAGAGAGAACCTCGAGATCGTGATGGGATGCGACTCGAACTTACACCACTTGGTATGATGCAGTACGGACACCAACCCAAGAGGTGAGGCACTGTTCACTACTTAATGGGGCAAGAGATCAAGATTAACAACGTGGACTCTATACCTACATTTGTAACTAAGTAATAGAAGCAAGGTACTTGATCCAGAAGCTTCCCTCCAAAGGGTGTCAAGAAACGTAGCCAAGTGAATGAGTTGTTACGTGACGCAGAGTAGGTGACTTTAACTCCATGTTAATGAAACGAAAACCAACTAAACAATAGAAAATGTTGTGAGTAGCTAAGGAGAATAAGAAATGCGTTTGCAAGACTAAAATCTCTAGAAAGGGGACCTACAAACTCTGCTTATAGGAGAAACTATGAAGTTGTATGTATGAAAGAATACATGTAAGCAGAAGCATCCTCCAAAGAGTGCCTAAAAACATGGCCAAATTACTGAGTTCTTATGTAGTGCAGAGAAAGTGACTTTCTACTTCATGTCAATGAAACAAAAACTAAGAACAAATAATAGAAAATTTAGTGAGTAGCTATGCTGAATTAGAAAAGTGTTTGCAAGACTAAAGTCTCTGAAGCAGAAGAAGAACCCCTCTTGGAGGAGGAACAACGGAGTTTTATGTACGAAAGAAGTTGTTAGATATTAGCAGAAGCTTCTTTCCAAACAGTTCATAGAAACTTATGTGGTGCAGAGAAAGTGACTTTCTACTCCATGTCAATGAAACAAAAACAAAGAACAAATAATAGAAGAATTAGGAGCAATTTAATTTGCAATAGGAGGACGAAATGGTTCTTTTCTTCAGAACCCTCGTGTGTAGACCATAAATATATTTTTCTCGACGTCAGTATGGAGGCTCGACCTATTCTAGAATATAGAGAACCAAAGAACACAAACTGGAATGGCTACAGGACGACGCTCGAAGAACAGCTAAATGGCGCAATAACTGCAATTAGAAATCGTGATGAGATAGAGCTGGCTGTGGGGCAACTTAAGTCTGCAATCATCACGGTCTTTAACGAAAACTGTCCACTTAAAAATAAGAGGGATAACCAAGTGGTGGTACCACTCCTTGGATAAAGCAAAAAGTCGCTTTTTAGCCGAGCTAAAGCAAATGGCTAATTGGAGCAATACAAGACAGCTCTGACTGAGGGAAATCATGGAATCGGTTTTGCCAGGACATAAATGACATGCCTAGCGCAAGGCGCATATAGGGAAAAAACTAGCAGCGAAACGTTAGAGTTTCTCGCCGAGAATCGCTTCCCAGCTAGTCTCTTGAACGCAAGGCACGAACTCCATGTCTCCCTGGGGACGAAAAAAAATCTTGGGAAAACGAACGAAGTCTCTCAATAATTGCTATTTATGTAACCAGTTACGAAAAGTCCGATTTTGAGTAACGAATGAGTGTTTGCGGGACGAGCGCAGCGAGTTCCCGCAATTTGAATGAGATACACAAAAAAGGTTTTTCGTCACGTGTTTCATACAAGATTTTTTCTAATTTTGACTACAAATACCTACTTAGAGTGAGAATTATTATTATTAAACTTCAATATTTACTTTTAAACCACTTTATATCTACTTAATACCGTAAAACTATAGCAACGGTGTGCCACAGCCGAAACCTGCAACTGGTGGTGACACCAACTTTTCATCACTAGTTACGAAAGATTTTACTTTTCGTAACTAGTTACGAAAAGTAGGACGTTACGTCACTGTCATCAGTATTGAAAAGTGCCACTTTATATGTCAAAATGTCTGGACATACCTGCTCCATCCCTAACCAAGATCTTTAGAGTAAGTCTGGCTTGGGGATACATCCCAACCCCCTGGGCCAAGTCTAGAGAGCTATATCAAAATATACCTCTTTTACACTATACTATAATAAAAGCGATTCTGGAGAGATTCTGGAAGAGATGATAGGTCCATATATTAGACAAGGTTCGTTGACCCAACCCCCTGTTAGCTCACATCAGAATGCACGTCAGAGCGGCAAATCGACCGATCTAGCACTGAGCAACCTCGTCGGGAAGATCTCGCATGACCTCAAAGAGGGGAGCATAGCGGTAGGGATATTTCTGGACATTGAAAGAGCTTTCAGCAATGTCCTCCCTGGCCCTTTCTGAAAAGCGCTTGGCGCTAGAGAGTTAGAGCAGACTATTCTGAGTGGACGCGCAGCATGCTGAACAACAGAGCAATCACAACAGCTCCTTAGGGCACAACAGTTTACTTCAGAGCCGCCAGGGAGTGACCACAGGGAGGAGTTCTATCACTTTTTCTGTGGGTCCGTACTGGTGGGCTTGCTGCGGTTGAACTGTGGGATGTGGATGTTCAGGCGTATGCAGACGACCTTGTGATCCTGATTCGAGGCTATCATGGAGCAATACTCATGGACATTATCAACAATGCCTACGTGTGTGGTCTTGGGGAGAAGATGTGTACCAACCGGGAGAAAATCGTCGCGGTTCTATTCACCAGGAGGAGAAAATCGGACTCTTTGAGACGACCCTCCTTGCTGGGCAAAACCATTCGATTTGCAGAGGAATTGAAATATCTAAGCGTAATAGTAGATAAGACACTAAACTGGAATGCAGATATGGAAAGAATAATAAGCAGGGCTAAATTTTCCTTGTGGACATGCAAAAGGTACTGGGGAAAAATTTCCGGGGTTAAAGCTCAACGTAACGCACTGGCTATATGTGGCGGTCATTAGACCAATGATCATATCCGTATGGAGCCATTGTCTCTCATTCCAAGGGCAGATAAAGAAGTGCGAGGTGCAAACTGAGTAAACTGCCAAGCTTGCCTGGCCATCAGTGGGGCATTTGGCACCACTCCAACGTTGGCCATGGAAAGACCTCTCAGGCTAATCCCGCTGGTGGAGAGGGAAGCCAAGTGGGGTATATACAGACTTCACAACACACAGGGAGGGGGGAGGTTACATTGGAACCAAGCCCACTGAAGGTTGAATTAAGCGGCCATGCTTTGCCGAGTATGCCTTCGGACATGATGCCCCCTGTCACCTACACTTATTCAGCCTACAAGGTAAATCTACCTACAAAGGAAAAATGAGACTAGAATAAACTAGGACTACTGAGCTGGCACCACTGCTGGTACGCGAATGTCTCGAAAACACCCGAGGGTGTCGGAGCTGAGGCATATGGCGTTGGACTGAAGTACCGGCTCTAACAGAGTCTGGGAAAGCATGCAATGATATTTCAGGTGAAGCGCCATGCCATTGAAATATCTGCAAGGACAATAAGCAATCAAAACTGGATAAACAAAAATATCAAACTACATTCGCACAGTGAAGCGACACTCAAAGACTCCAGCAGGATCCCTTCGAGAACTGTCTGGGGAGTTCGCAACATACTAAACCACATTGGGGAGCATAATAAGCTAACTTTAGTCTGGATTCCAGGTCACAAAGACCTCGAGGGTAATTACTCGCCGACCTTTTTGCAAGGGAAGCGGCGAGTCCTTCCTTCATAGGCCCTGAACCGGTCTTGTAATAAAGCAGATGGCGGAAGAACAGACCGAACCTAACTGGATAGACAGCCCGGGCCTTGTCCACTCAAAGGACCCTGTGAGAAAAGGACAAAATTCTTATTAAAATTCGACAGAGACTGTAGAACATATCCTAAGTGAATGTCCTGCAGCTGATAGACTTAGATTTCAGAACTTCGCAAGAATAGACATCTGACCATCGGACTTAAGTAGATAATGGACTTTTTAAAAGGACTGGGTTTTCTGAGTGAACTTTAATTGATATTGAGGCACAATAGATCTGGTAGGTCACGGTGCAAGAGCACCTCTCGTGGAACCATTCATTTAGAATCAATAAATCAACAATTTCAAGATCTTCTACTTGAAGGCGGTGCAAACCACATTTAAATATTTTTTTGTTAAGAAATTACTAAACTTTATAAATCAATAAAAAAAAAATACGGTGTTTCGTTAACAGGTGGCTCGCAGTTTACTTCGGGTGATGCAGTAACAGTTGGTACAACAAACTTTGATAAGAAGCAGCAGAGATTTCGCAAGAAAAAATTTCTAAAAAGTTTAATTTTTCACCTCTCATGGTGTACTGCTTAAACTAAATTTCTGCTCATTTGCACTGTTGGTACGCACTCATGAGGGTGTACCTCTGGATGGTTTGGTAACCGGCTTAATACATCGAGAGTAGTATATTTAAGAGGTTACATTTTCAGACAGTATTGTTCAACAGACCACTAAAGTGCTTATATATGACTCTTATCATATTGATCTTTAAGGTCCACTTTGTAATATACTTAGGCATGAAGACTCCTTTGAGACTGTTAGGTGGATATTTGTGCATTTCGAGGGAAGACTTCTAAAAGTGCCTAAGGGTGACTTTTACAAGTTCAAGTAAAACTTCAGATTGAAGATAAAACTCCAGATATAGCCTACATTGCATTGTTTATCTGTCAGGTAAAAAATGCAATGTACATCAAGTCTGGTGTTTTATCTTCAATCTGAAGTTTTACTTGAACTTGTAAAGGTCGCCCTAAATATCATCAAATTTATAAAGTACTCGTTCAGGAATTCATGGAGCTGGGGCATGGAAACGTCATCCATTATGGTGTCGTCATCTACTATAGTGATTCGAAGTCTCATCATAATTCTTATCTCATTTTGATATAAGAGGAATGTGGGCCTACAGTGCTTGGAGTAATTTTTCTTTGTAGATTCATATCTTATAGTATATATTTAGTTACAACTCATTTATATCTTATAGTATAATATGATTTTATCCTGAACTGGACTATACATTTTTTTTGCGCCAGGCCATTGAACGATGTAGCTTCTGAAGTTCTTCTAGTTCTCATCGCTTCTCAGCTTGAACTCATGATATCCTGAATGTTCGTATACTAATTTCGATTAAATTTGCCTTATATTTTTACGAATCTTTCACGAAAAATTAAATATTCATAAGCGGGGTTCTAATTCAAGAAAAAAAAGACATCCGTGCATAGAGCTCACTGGTTCACAGATATTAAGTGTGTGTCGGCTAAAAAAACTAGGATTGATACTGTTCTTGTACAACCCCTGTGTTATGAAAACCATAGAGCTAATAGAGCAAATCCAACGGCTTTTGCTCTCTTTATTGTTCTCTTTCACCTCTCACCAAAGAAAATTCTGTAGGTTCAGGTTAGGTTCAGGAGTATCAGAGACACTTCAGGAGATAGAGCCCATAGGTGATACATTTTTAGACATTTTTAAAATGTACTTTGGAGGCATCTAGAGAAAACTCCACTTATGTGACTAATTGTACTCTTGTTATGTCTGTTGTGTTCATAAGAAATTGAAATTATCTTATTCCCCTCAAAAACAGCAAAAGAATAGCCTTGCAGACCCGTCTTCTTCCTCACTATTTAATTTTTCTTTATCGTTTTGCCCATGTTCTTCTTCGGAACATCCGTCGATAGTTTCACGTGACGCATCACTGATCGTACTGATGCTGCCATCATATCCTTGGTCAGGATCCAAGGAGGCAGTGGTCAGGGAATTTAATAAAAGAGCAGTGGAGGAGAATTTCCTCTTTTTTCTCAGTTTCGAAGAACGATTGGACCGATTGGATAGAATCTTTAGGCATTTAGAAAAAGTTCCACTTATGCTACTAATTTCACTTATTATTATGTTTGTCTCGTTCATAAGGATTGAAATCGCCTCATCGCAATCAAAAACAGCAAAAAAAATATTCTATAATTCCTTCGGAATTGACCAAAAGTTATTTTAAAGGGAGGGGTATATCCTCATTTTCTCTCAATTCTCGGATTTTATTGTCTGTAACATTAGAACGAGAGGATCTCTTGGGGTAAATCCGACGGTTTTTTATTCCTGTCGATGTCCTCTTTCACCTGCCATCAAAGAGATTCCCGTAGGTTTAACAGTTTGGGAGACAGAGCGCTTCGGTTTTCCATTCGTAGGTACTTTTAAAATGTGTTTTAGAGGCATTTAGAAAAAGATCCTCTTATGGTAGGTTATAAAGGGTAAGCTTTTCCTCTTTTTTTCTCAATTTCTAGCTTTGACCGTCTGTAACTTTAGAACAAGTGGACCGATTTGAGTAAATCCAACTGTTTCTTGCTCTTTTACGTCCCACTACCGGATGTTTCGCAGGTGCAGTACTTTCGGAGATAAAACCTTTTGAAAATCGAGTTTTAGGTACTTTTAGAATTTGCTATGAAGGTATTTAGAAAAAATCCATTTATGGGCCTAATTTCACTATTAATATGTTTTTTGGTCACTATTTACCTTTGATCTTTTGATTATTCTTGAGCTACCGCTCAGAGCAGCGAATTGAACTTTATACGGTTGCAGATAATAGTTTGAAGGTAAAAAGAGCATGTAAATTATATACTCGTTCATTTTACCACAAGAGGTCGATTTCCGGTAGGTCATTTTTTCAAAATCTCAAGTTACTCTTCTAAAGTCTATCCTTGTCCAACCACCGTTCACTGGAACTAGGTACCTTTTTGTGAGATCTAGCTAAGGGGCTTTTCAAGTTATTATACCCCTTATTCTAACTGAAACTCTCAAACTTTGGAACCATTCTAAAATGTAGAGGTTACATATTGGAAGAATTTACCACAACTCTAGACAGATTCGGAGAAGAATCATTCAAGTTTGTCTTCACGTAGAGTTTCGTTTTCCGAGATAGAAGATTCTGATCTTTGGTGGCATTGGCCTGAGTTCTTGGCATAATTTGGAGTTGAAGGCTGATGAATGTGATGACATGATTCTCGTAACAGATAACACTAGACAGATCATAACAGATTTTCTGTGTATTTTGTTTACTTAGACCTAACATCACTCTTTAGAAAATTATACCTCCATAAGTTTTAGCGAGTAGTTGTTTATGCAAAGTGTTTTCATTTTATGTGACACAAAACTTCAAATTTTGTGTCGCTTGACACCACCAATTTTGAATTCGATAAGAGCATTTCCTTCAGTTATTTTTCTGCTCGGTTATCTTCAATTTTTATTTGTACTTCGTCTTCTTCAGACTTTATTTCTTTCGAAATATTCTTTCCAACTTTTGACCAGGCCAGGCTTGAAATTTTAATTCCATTGCTTTAACTCGTTCTTTTATGCCAAACAGTGTTCTGTTAAAATCCTCTGGAACTCGTTCCCCCTTGGCTGTTCGTCATAATTTATTCAACATTTTATCACCTGAATTCTACTTAATTTCCTTAGCTGCCTGAGATGTTAAAGAAAAAAGGCGTGCTAGTGAACTCCGTGATATTATGATCGGAATTGGTCTTTCAGTCCGAAAGTTCGAAATGTTGTGTAGTCATCAACGCGAGATATTGAGACACCTTGAACCTTGAACAAAGTCATCATTTATCTTATTTGTTACACTGGTTGAATATCATGTCCCCAGAATTTGTCCTCTGTCATATAATTGTGTTTATCCACGACCATACTATAATAATCACATTATTCTTGTACATTCTCAAGACTAACGATAATCATTATTAACTTGTGAATAATGAACATTATTCACAAGTGAATACTGAGTTGTCATGGAAACGAAACATGTCGTAGGCAACTGACAACTCAAAAAGTAAACTGCCCTTAACATGAAATCGGTAGTTACCACTGGTTCATTCAAATAATTATCCTTCAATTAAGATGTATTGAGGCAAATGTGGGTTACAGGGTCTCTTTTTCACTAAAATATGTACTTTTCACTGAAAAATACTTAAAATAGGCCATAAAATGAAGTAATTTACCGTCCACCCTCGTAGCATTGAAATGAACATGCGGTGACATGCGCGGGTGACTAGACCGTCATCTATCGACAAGACGCATCAAACGTCGCGCCATTGAATAGCGAAACCAGTCGTGGTCGTGGTTTTAAAATTGTAAATTATCTTTGTGGCACCTATAACCTATCATATTTGAGAAAACCCAGAATCTTGGTCGTGGATAAAGTATAGTATTCAACGCGAATTTAATGAGCGTTATTCTATCGGGCAACTTGTGCCACTCGCTTCGCTCGTGGGCTCAAACGTTACCCTCGAAAATAACGACTCTCATTAAATGCTTGTTAAAGTGTACATTCTATAATATACTAATATTTATAAAACGTTTTTTGTATGTCAACTATCTTACCAAAAAAGGCATCTTCGTACTTACCATCAGTTACTTGGCAATTGTCTTTACGGCATGTTACTTTGTAACTCTAGTTGTTAAAAACACTCGTGAAGACCAATTATTTTCATCTCTATCTATATATATTTTGACCGACAAACAGGTCCTATTCTGCTTCTGCTCTTCGGTCTTCTTCTGCTAAACATGCTTATTTTATTCAAATGCTCACTACCATACTTCGCAGAATTGACTCTACAGCGCTAATAGCGACATCTCTCTTTTGGCACTCTTGTGCCGCCATAAAGTGCGATTTTTTTATGTTGTCGTTGTCTTCGACCGTTAGTGCCAAAATAATTATAATATATCGGAGTTCCTTAATACGAAAGAGATAAGTTAAAAGTATTACATACTAGATACTTTGGCAACAAGTTGAATAGCCAGCTTTGTGTCAAATCAAAGGTCAATTCATAATTTTTGTATGGTTATTCGTATCACCACCATTTTCAAAATAACTAATCAATGCAGCAAACTTGCTTCTTCTTTCATTTTGATTAAGTTTAAAATTTGAAATTTAGTCCAAACCATTTTTTTTACATTACAATAAGCTGTGAGATATTTCAGAACCCTCCACAATGAGGAATATTTGAGTGGGTACATGCACACATACATATAAAAGCAATCAAGTTATTAGGACATAAGGAATAATTTATATGATGTCCATTACCTCTAATTAGTTATCGATAGTTTTATTGCCGTGCATGCATGTATTTATTTTTAAATCAATTTTCACACAACTCAGCCACTCAGTAATAATTCTTATTCTATCCTTGTTTTATTATAGATTTTTACACAGAAATTAAGACCAAATATATGGTATTCAATAAGCTCCCCAATGTATCTTTGCAACAATTCCCCGAGTCCCCAGACAAACACTCGCTGAGCCACTACAACCACCCAATCACGTGGATATTTTTCAGACAAGTCACGTTTTCGGGCTGACTCAGTATGCAAAGTGGAGTATTGCTATTAATAACTTGACATTGTATTAATCTCTAGGTTGGCCGAATACACTTGAACACACCGCAATTGTATCAACAAGCAACGTAATTAGTGTCTTTTCTCATTAACGTGTGGTATGGTTGAGGTCATGTAACACTCTATATATCGTTGATAATAAGGAGCCTAATAAAATCGATAAGTCTAGCTACATCCTCGCTTGGCAAAAAAAGGTACTTCATATTAATTATTATCCTTAATTTTGTCAGTTTACAATTATCTGAAAAGGCGCACGTCACTTTTTGGGCCTTAAATTAATTAAAGTAGGGAGGATAATAATAGTTCATGTCGCGGATCTTATAATACCCAGTGAGCCAATGAGGGAGTAGTGCAGGGTGGAAGATTATTAAGTTTCTGTCAGGCTTAATAAAAAGGTTTAATTACCTTCTCTAGAATATTATATAAAATTAATATAATAATAGAATAAAAAATTAAGCACCAGTGCCGACCCTAAAGAATAGATCATTGTCACCTACGCGCGGCCTTTGGAAGGCGCAACCCATAATCTTTGTATCTTATAAGTTTTTTTTTTTAAGATAATTCGAACTGAGTAAGACTCAAAATGTATACACAATAAAATGTGTCTACTTTTCTTGATTAGTAAGGCTCTTGTTGTCCTTCGTATTTGGAAATATTTAATTCTTATTACCGATCCTAAATAACAGGTCACTGTCAACTGGTCGGTCTTTTGGGTGCGCAGCCCATAAAGGTTGTAACTTATATTTTTTTCTAAGATAATTGGGACTAAATAAAACCCAAAATTTATCCTAAAAAAATACGTCCACTTTCCTTGATAAGGCTCTTGTAGCCCTTCAAAATTGAAAAGAAGAAGTACTTAGCAGAAAATTGGCTAAGTGTATCGGCAACCCAGTTCGACTTTTGTCAACGAATAAAACCTAATTAGGTGAAAGCATCCGATAAACCCTCGACACAAGAAAACCCTGCCCCGGAATCAAGTATAGAAAACAGCTGATGGGAAAAGAAAACGGCCGATAAGTATCGACTTTATTAAAACGAATGAATTAGAGGTTTTTATTGCCTCCGGACCTCGTTAAATGTCTGAAAAATTAATCTATCGATAGCTTTCCGAGTTTCATTAAAGCTTTCCAGTTTTTCATGAAACGTGTCCATTTTATGCAGTACTTTAATGTCATTTTGTTTATTTCATATATAGAGCATTTCGGTCCTGGTCTCCTTGTTTGGCTCACTCCATTGTTTCTTTCAGGAATGTAGTTCTGTACTGGTTTGATTAAGGATTAATTTGTTTCAGCTCTTGGTAACCTTCTGCATAGGCTGCAAGACTGCACATGTCACCAAGGGAAGTAATCATGATTAAGTTGGGGGGGGGGGAGGATGAAGAGTTGGAATGCAAAAGTTTTCGAGTTTCTCGTGTTGAACTGTGTTGTTAACCAGTCAGCAAGGTTTTCTTCGTGGAAGAAATTTGTCTTACAAATTTGAGTACGAACGAAACCAATTTGGGCTCGTCGGTTGGGGGTGGCTTCTAGGTAAGTACTACCTTGACATTTGAAAGGACTTTGATAGAAGTGTTTTGTTGTCCAAACTAGAATACTTTTTAGGTGGTTGTTTTACCGGCCAAGATCAGAGTGAAAACCACTGAGGCTCAAGGAATGAAATTGTCGAAACTAACAAATTCACTAAACGAGCAAGAGGACTAATATAGCTAATAACTTCTGGTGTACAAAATGAATTGTCGGCACTTGAAATCTTTAAAAATCATTTAATTGAAACACAGAATTAACACATTTTTTTATGAAAAACACATAAAGAAGGATAATTAGTTCTTGGTTACTTTAATTTCAATAGAAAGAGCTCTTATCAGGAAATGAGTATCGTACTCAAAAAAATTATAGAAACCCCAACCTATCTTTATATGACAAATTACAAAAATAATTGCTATGTGCAGGATTTCTTAACTCTCAACTACACTGACAGTGATTCCGAACTTTTTTTTATATATCTGAATGTTGAAGTTAAACTTACAAAGTTAAAGACATCAAGTGTTATATTACAATACAGTTATTGTATTGACATTATTACGATTTCATCTGAATGTCGCAGAGCTTCCACTTGGACATTCCCCTTTCTTAATATTTATAAGCGATTTGCAGGGCTACAAGGTGGCAATTTTCTCGTTTATGCTAACGACTTGAAGCATTTCTGTAGCATGAAAAGTTCCTACAAGTGCCCCAAATTTGGCCAAAAATTGGTGGCTTACTATTAGAAAATAGGTGGCTCAGAAACTCCATCATATACAGCAATGTTTATGTCACTATTTACACGCAACTAAAAGAACTATATAATTCCAAAACTTTCGTAAAACTTTGCTTGTACAAATACCTGAATTCAATTGGATATTCGAGGTGAAATAACTGCCTGAATTTTTTTCCTAAAAAGTAAACTTTAATATCTTTCTTTGTAAATGTTAAAAATGAACTTTGCCACATACAATAATGCACTGTTCCCATTATAACAGTCGCCAAAGCCCTCTAGAGGAATAACTCCTCCAATCTACTAAAGCGACACATTGTTAGCAAAATACGTGACTGTATTCTCGCATCCGAACATTTTTCAGTCTTCGAGGAGACTTTCAAAATATTTTTACAATAGACGAGAAAGGAAAACTCAGAATAATCTTTCATTTCGGTTTTGATATTATAGGGGGGCCTGATTGTTATGTGTGGTTACGCTTTTAAGGAAAAATGGAAAAGGGATCCACGAGAAGATGTTTTGAATCATAAGCAATTGGAGGGTAGATCGAGACAAGAGTTTTCACTTTTAACCTGCTTCCTGTCAAACGCAAGATATGTGTGTGTCTTATCGAAAGCACAATATTGCAAAAGCAGAGCAAAAAGTAATTAATAAAGGGCCCCCAAAAGATAACATCAAACATCGTTACGATTTACCCCGGAATTCGGCGGATAAAAACCATTTGATATGAGAGATAAGGGACGATAAGTGTCGATTTTATAACCCGAAACGAATTAGGAGCCGTAAATCACCAAAAGGGCCGCTCCCAGCAACGCAAGAAAAATTGGACCTACGTTCGAGGTCGTTTTGTGTCATAAGTCAGCTGCTTCGTGTAGATAAAACTAATAATTGGCTTCGCATTGACTTGATTAAGATTTAAGAGTAGGTGCGATAAACCATGAAAATATATTGTGATTGCTAATGCCCTAATGATTTTAGGTACTTCTTTGTCATGACTTCGATCTCAGCTGTTTTTTTTTAATGAAATAAAAATGAATAAACATATCACCTAAATCTGTGTAATTTTCAAAATTTTTTTCATAATTATTATAATAAAAACATAAATTTTAATTTTTTTCACTTCATCCGAGCTGAAGTGTAAAAGATTCATTCCTCCTTTTAAATTCCCTGAAAATTGTCGGTGGTTCAGCTGAGACACGAGTTAAAAGAGAATAACGCGAATAGGAAAACCCCATTTCCTGTGTGTAAATTGTGCAATTATTTTAAAATATTTCCACAATCTAAAGAAGAAGTGGGGGTCGCTTTTGAAACGAGGGTAAATTACACTTCATCCCGAACAAGAGCGAGGCTACTTTCGGATCTTATCAAAAATATAATTAAGAACCCCTTCATTTATAAGCGACATTGTGTTTTTAGCAATTTCTGGCAAATTAGATTTTTTGGGTTTTGTAAAGTTGAGGTAGAGAATAAAGGACAATATAAAGGAAATTAATTAATTTAGTTTTTAGCTTGAGAAAGGTGAGAGTTTTGGAGGGATATTTTCCGAAGGTTTCCTTGTTATGAAAATTATTTTACTCGAGGAATGTAAATTCAATTTTCTCTAATAGCTCTTTGAAAGACACCCAATATTTTCCTTCAGCTACACAACCTTGTCAATTTAAAAAATAATGATATTTCCAAAAATTCTGTATTTTTACACATTTCCTTTTTATAGTTGATCTAACTTTGCTATGATTTGCCATGGATCTGTCCAATTTATACATTCAGCTAGCAATTGTATATTCAGTTCATCCCTTTTTCCATTAGTTGCCTATATACCAGTTTTCACAAATGTACAGCAGAGAGTACCAAAATGTTATTTAGGGTGCTATCACCCAAAAGTCAACTTTTTCGAAAAAAATAAACGATATTTCTCTAAAACCACGTATAATACCGAAAATGTGTTGAGATCTGATAATTCTATGTACACTGCTATACAGAACAGAGGCTTGACATTTTTTTTTCTAAGAGCTGTGCATCGCAGAATTTATAACGTGCTTTCATTTAAAAAAAAAAACCTTAAACAGGCCATTGAACTAGAACAGTAGCTCTGAGATGACTTCGTAAAACAATTGAAAGTCGAAAATGTATTAAAATGTTCCAATTTTCATTTTTTTTTATGAAGTCTCAGACAAGAATTTTAATTCCATGGCTTGCTACGATTTTTTTTATATGCACCCTATATAAATAAAAATGGGCATGTAAAAATTGAATAAACTATTTTGAAAAATCTTGCTTCTAAATGGAATCCTAAAATTTGTTTGAACAACAATTATTGCGTAGTTTGTTTCTCTCTTTTGCAACCGGGGGATTGAATCGTGCTACCCTACACTTTTTGCCTGATGACTTTTTGCCTTTGACTTTATGCCCTGATGTCTTTTAAACCTCTTTTGCCTAACCATCAATTTATTTAATGTGTAATTTATAAAATATATTAGTGAACTCCTAACCCTCAACCTCCTAACCTGAACTAACCTAAACAAACTCGAACTATCCTGACCTAAAAAAAATATAAATAGAAGCGGGCCCGTACGGGCTTTCAACCTTTTGGTATGAAAACTCCACTTTAGGTCCTGATGTCATTTTAAGATTACATCTTTTTTGATTAGCCTTCAAATAAAAAAAAAATTGTTAGTGATTTTCTAACTATCATCACTCCACATTTTGAACAAATTTCAGTTTTATTTTCTATTTCCCATTTTTAAAATCTAATCATTAAATTTTTGCTTTCAAGCATAAAGTTCAACTTTCCCAATCACTAATGGGTCCAATTTTCTCAAAATTATCCATTTTCGGATTTTATCACAAAATAATTGAAAAACCCTTTGTATGGAAACTCCGCATTAGGCCTTGATGTCTTTTGAGTCTCTTTTGACTAACCATCAATTAATTTAAAATGTAATTTATTAAATATGTTAGTAAACTCCTAACCCTCATCACCGTATATTTTAAATAATTTTCACTTTAATTTTGTATGTCTTATTTTTTAAATCTAATCATTGAATTTTTTGTTTAAAACATAAAATTTAACTTTCCAAATCACTAATAGACCCTGACTTCTGATTTTGTGTGAAAAATAATTGAGAACCCTTTCACTTAAAAGCGACATTGTATCATTAGCAATTTCTAGCAAATTAGATATTTTTCGTTTTGTAAAGTTGAAATAGAGAATAAAGGAAAATATAAATTAATTTTTGTTTTTAGCGTAAAGAAAGTATTTATGTCTGAGTCCAGCCCTGTCTAATTTTGGTCGCAAATAGACAACTTGCAAACTAAGCAATCCGACCCCGGCAACCCGTGATCGAAGGGAGATGTTCACCGGCAAAACTGATATAGACATTATAGTTCTTAGACGTATTTTTTGTATCTATTAAACTTTAGTTATGCTTTTTAACTTTTTTAGTTTATTTTTCTTTTTTTCGAATCTGTTGGATCAAATGGTGCTATCCTGCTTTTTGTGTGGTGAAAATAAGTACATGGTGTCTCAGATAAGAGTGACCCATTTTACATGCTTTTAACTTTTATACCAGGTTGTGTCGTCTGTAATATTCAAACAAACAACGTTTTTTTTTAGTGGGTACCAAATTTTTTCAACACGTAGGTACAGTTAGAGCAAAAAAAAAACTTTTGTTTGACATTAAAGTTCTCAATTATTTTTATTGAAAAACTCTTTTTGTGTGGCGCATATACATCGCAGTAGGTATAAAAACACCGTTGTAATTGAGGTTGCAACACATTAATTTTAGTTGTAATTTATGAATTATTTTAGTAAACTCCTAACCCTCATCACCTTATATTTTTAATAAAACATTGCGAATTATAAAAATTATAAATAATTACACAGATATGCAAACAATAGCATATTTTAATTAAACCTTTGTTCTATATTATCTGCAAAAAGCTTAATATTTTTTTATTTTATTATTTATTTATTATAATTTACGAAATATGTTAGTGAACTCCTAACCCTCATCAATCCTCTTTCTGAACAAATGTAACTTTCATTTTGAATTTTTTATTTTTGAAATATAAGCATTGAACTTTTTATTTTAAAGCATAAAATTCAACCTTCGAAATCATTAATAGGCCTTATTTTCGCAAAATTATCGATTTTCGGATTATTTAAAAAAATAATCGAGAACCCTTTAGGATGAAAATTCCACTTTAGGTAAGGCATTAACTTAAGATATCATTTAAGAAATATATTAGTTAACGAACTCCTAACCCTCATCACTCAACTTTTTCTAGAAAATTCACTTTAATTTTTATTTTCAATTTTTTAAATCTAAGCATTGAATTTCTTGTTTTAAAGCATAAAATTCAACCTTTCAGATCACTAATTGGCCCTATTTTTTCCAAATTTATCATATTTCTGATTTTGTCAAAAAAATAATTGAAAACCTCTTCATTTACAAGCGACATTGTGTCTTTAGCAATTTCTAGCAAATTAGATTTTTTTAGATTTGTAAATAATAAAAAAATAGAAATGCCGACATTTACAAAAAAAACGATATGTTTGTAGAACTAATGAAAGTAGCGAAAATATGATGAAGTATGTTATTTCTCTCTTCACTGCTATACAGAAGAATGGCATGAGAAATGTTAACTAAGCATTCTGCATCGACGAATTTATATAAATAAAGGTTGATCACATAGAAATGGATTGAACCATTTTAGAAAAAAATTCTTCTGAATGTAACCCTAAAATTCGATTCAATTTACAAATAAAATACGCAACAATAATTGTTGCGTAATTTATTTGTTTTTTCGTAACTGTTGAATTGAACGTTGCTATCCTGTTCTTTGTGCAGCGCAAAAATATCGCACAGGGTATGAAAACTCTACTTTTGGCGCTGATGTCTTTTAAACCTTTTTTGTCTTGCCGTCAATTAACATAAGATATAATCTATGAAATATGTTAGAAAAATATTAACCCTCATCACTCCAATTTTTCAAAAAATTTCATTTTTACTTTGTATTTTCTATTTTTTAAACCTAAGCATTGAATTGAAAGCATAAAATTAAACAATCCAAATCATTAATTGACCCTATTTTCGCAAAATTATTGACTTTTGGATTCTTTCAAAAAATAATTGAGAAACCCTTGGAACGAAAATGCCACATCAGGCCTTGATGTCTTTTAAATCTATTTCGCCTAAGCACCAATTAATTTAAGTTGTAATTTACTAAATATGTTAGTGAATTCTTAACCCTCGTCGTACTGCATTTTTTATAATTTTTACTTTTACTTTGCATTTCCTATTCTTTTCATTCAAGAATTTAATTTTTTGTTTTAAAGCATAAAATTTAAATTTTCAAATCACTAACTGGCCCTATTTTCGCAAGAATATCGATTTTTGGATGTTTCCAAATAATTGAGAAGCCATTGGTAAGAGCCCCTTGCTGGTATGAAAACTCCACTCTAGGCTCTGATGTCTTTAGATGTCTTTTGCCTAACCACCAATTAATTTAAGGTGTAATTTACGAAATATGTTAGTGAACTCATAACCCTCATCACTCTGCATTTTGTATAAATTAAACTTTCATTTTGCATTTCCAATTCTTTAACCCTAGCATTGAATTTTTTGCCATAAAATTTAACTCCAATTAACTAATTTGCCCTTTTGGCAAAAATGCCGATTTTTGGATTTTTTCGTTTAGCTTAGATGTCGTTTAAATCTCTTTTGCCGAACCACCAAATAATTTGAAGTGTAATTTACAAAACATGTTAGTGAACTTCTAACCCTCATCACTCTGAATTATTCATAATTCTCACTTTTATTTTGCATTTCCAATTCTTTAAATCTAAGCATTGAAGTTTTTGTTTTAAAACATAAAATTTAACCTTTAAAGTCTCTGATAGGTCCTGATTTCGCAAAATTTTCGATCTTAGGATTTTTTACAAAAAATAATTGAGAACCCCTTTGGTATGAAAACTCAACTTTAGGCCCTGATGTCTTTTAGAGGCACTGTCCTGGGCATGCTCGACTTGCTGGCTACCATTATGGACTCGTATGAAGAGGGAAACTAATGAGTGTCCCAATTTTACGACCTGAGTAAAGCTGTGTGTCTCACGCACTCCAGGGCCTTTATTTTTACGGGTCCGGGAAACTTTCCCATGTATGAAAATCATCATCAATATGGCTGACTTTCATTTGACATATAAATATTGTATTTTTACGATGTTTGAACCCATTCTAGGGTATTAAGCAATGTTGCCAAATCCTTGAGTACTTTTTAGATATGAATACATCAAATTCAAATACCGGTCTACCGGTACGTCGGTAGACACATCATTCGATATGATTACGTTGTAGTATCATAATTTCCCCATAGCCACTGATTCATTTACAGCTTCTTAAGGGCAATTTTAGAGTAGAAAATAATTAAAAAATATTGAAACGGCACTGGCAACATTGCGTGTCTTATTTTGTTTTCGTGCTTTGTAGGTTAAGTTAAGTGAATTCAAAAAGTTGATTGTTGATTATTAGGTACTTAAAAGTCTGGCCCTGATGTCTTTTAAATGTTTAATGTTAGTGAACTCCTAACCCTCACCATTCTCCGTTTTTCATAATTTTGACTTTTATTTTGCATTTCCTATTCTTTAAATTTAAGCTTTGAAATTTTTGTTTTAAACCATAAAGTTTACTAATAGGGCCTATTTTCGCAAACTATCGATTTTGGATTTTTTCAAAAAATAATAATATATAATAATAAGTAAAAAGAGGTTCTCATCTTTTTACGAAAACTCTACTTTTGGGCTCTGCTGTCTTTAAAGTCTCTTTTGCCTAGCCATCAATTAATCTGAGGTGTAAATTATGAAACTTGTTAATAAACTCCTAACCCCAAGCACTCTATGTGTTTTGAATAATTTTCAGTTTTATTTTGCATTTCTTATTTTTAAATCTAAACACCTAATTCTTCGTTTTAAAGCATAAAACATAACCTTCTAAATTAGACCATATTTTTGACAAATTATCGACTTTCGGATCTTATTAAAAATATAACTAAGAACTCCTCCATTTATAAACGACGATAAGAATTTTATTTGATTTACTTATAAAACCAATAATTGGGTCATTTTAATCTGATTTTTTGGATCTGTTCAATTTGGCCGTTCATCTAAACATTGCATATTCGGTTTATCTCTTTTTTCATCAACTGCTCATTTACGAATTTCCATAGATCCACGACAGGTACTCAATAAGAGACTACCTACCAAAGTATTACTCATGGTGGATTCCCGTCCAAAATTATAGAAAAGTTGATATTTTTACTTCTAAAATCCTTTAAAGTAACCCTAAAACTCGTTTCAATAATGATAATTATTGCGTAGTTTATTTTTCTTTTTTCCTAACCGTTGGATTGAATGGTGCTATTCTGCTCTTTGTGTGGAGCAAATACATAGTATCCCAGCTGAGACTTAACCAGTTTAAAAACTTATAACTTTTAAACCAGGTAAGCTAGCCATCTGCAATTTACGCCATTGCTTTTTTCTTGATCTGACGCTTCCTCCAGTTGATACCGAATTTTGTCGAATTATGCAGTGGAGGTAGAAGAAATGCTCTTTTGACAATTTTTAAACAATTTTAATGGAACGCCCTCTATGTTACAACGCCACAATTAGGAATCGTGCTTGAAACTTAAGGTTTTAGCTGCAAAAAATTAAAATAGAAATGTAGGTGTTCTAATAACGCATTTTGTATCAGCATATTTCCAAATCGCATAGGCAGATCTTGATAAAATTAAAAAAGTGTTTTCCGGGCTTTGAAGCCGTGGTTCAATGGAATTTCCTTCTGACATTTCGTCACCAGCTGCGGTAGAAATTATCAAAGACGATGAGGCAATGGGCGACGTGATTTTCCGTGCTTCCCGACGTTGCCTGATTCGATTGTGGTGAGCTCCGTGGTATATATTCCCCGGCCGCGCCACTGCGATGCAGTAGAGTGACTGGGGTGGGGATAGTGGCAGCGCGAGGTTTCGGCGCACTTGAAGTATGTCGTAAAACTCGCTTCCATTCTGCATTTAGAAACGTAGTTTCCTCCTTTCTGTTGAAATTGTTGTTGTGGTTAAAGATCTCAATGGCATCTCTCTTTGGACTCGGATAGAAACGCTGCCGAAGAACGTCGTGTAAAGCTGGCGATCTTGTCGTTACTTTGTGGATGTATGGTAAACTAGTCCATCCTCGCTTTTCCTCATCTTCTCCCTCCTCTCCCTCCTTGTTCCTTCCTGGCGCCCTTCATTCCTCGAACGGAGTGCATTATTGAATTCGTGCTTGCTGTATCCATTCCATCCAAAGGCGGCCTCCAGATGCTTCATTTCCCTAATATTGCGTTCTAATTCAGGCGGCTCACAAATTCTCTTGGCTCTCACAGACAGAGACTTTATGACACCCTTATGCTGTCTGGGACGATGATTTGATACTTTATTGAAGTATCAGTCAGTGTGTGTAGGTTTTCTATAAGCGGCGTGGGCAAGCTCCCCATTCAGCCTTCTTACATCCAAAAACGGTAGGCGTCCTTTTCTACCTCCATAATTAATTGAATTTTCAATTCAATATCCCTTTCAACGAGGTGGATATCTTATATCAATGGCAGCGTTTCTATCAGATACTAACAAGAGAGGCCATTGAGATCTTTACACACGACAACAATTTCAACAGGAAGGAGGAAATTTCTTTTCGAAATGCAAACTGGAAGCGAGTTCTACGACATACTTCAAGTCGGGGAGACTATGCAATGTCGGTCATCCACCAGCGTACTAGATTTAATACTGCATGGCAGGCGGCTCTCAGTTCGAAAAGCAGCCCATATTGCTCCGTACCTCGCTGGTTATTGAAAACAGAACGAAGTGTAAAGAGGAGCTCACCACAGTCGAATCAGTCAACGTCGGAAAGCACGGGAGTTCACCTCGCCCATTGGCTCCAATTCGCCCCTACCTCAGCAGTAGAAACATCAGGAAGAAATTCCATTGAATCACAACTTCAAAACTCGGAAAATACTTTAGAATGTATCTTGACCGTGAAAACCTTCACAGTCCAATGAAGATATTATTCTAACAAGAGCTGCTTTATATGTTAAATACATTTCGTAGCATATTCTCGGGAATTTCTTCAATTACGTAAAGACCATTCCTCTTTAAATCATCCAGACTATTTGCAAGGGGGTTATAGCACCTCTTTTTGACATATCCCCAGAGACGAAATCCTCAGGAACCATTAAGTTAGCAGAGAAATGTGCCCATTGTATAGGAACGTCTCTTCCGATCCTTTTTGCCAAAAAATGTCATATCTAGTGATACTCTTGCTACTAAAAATAACGAGTTTGAGCACCATCAAGGTGAAAGCAGACCTCATCAAAGAATCAATCCTATCTTATCTGTGCTTAAAAGAAATTTTCCTGTATATACAGTTCCAGTTGTCGTTGGTTGAACATTTCTTATGCCATTTTTTAATAGCTTTTTCGCTTGGCGAATTTATCTGGAATTTAGCTCGAAATAAATTTTGCATCGTCACGGATCTAGTTTGGGTATAAAAAGTTACTGTGTATGCGCTTTCAGCTCAGGATTAATTTTTTATAAATGATTTATTCCTTAAATTCTAAAAATAGAAATTTATATAGACATTTTTATTAAACATACTAATAAAAAATGATTTGTCGTAAATACCCAGATTTCTATTTTTATATTTTACAGCTAAAACTTTAAGTTTCAAGTCAGATATTTATTGTGATATAAATACCTTGGACCTGATTCCTAGTTGTGTCGTTGCATAGAGTGTTTATTAAAAATAGTTGAACATGTTGATGTAGAAAAAAGGTACTTTTTCTGGTCTCACCGTACAACTGTCGACAACATTTATTACCAGTTTTAAAAAATTTTAGACGAAAAGAAAAACATTGGCGTAAACCGCAGGTGGCCAGCACACTTGCTTTAAAATCCTGTATATCGTGAGAGGATCTAAAGCCTCACTTTAAATCCTGACGTCTTTTAAGACTCTCTTCTCTAACCATCAATTAACTTAACGATTAATTGATAAAATATGTTAGAAAACTCCTAACCCTTATCACTTTACTTATTAATAATTTTCACCTATATTATATTTATTCTATTTTAAAATTTTAATACGTATTTGTTGGTTTTAAGCATAAAATTTAACCTTCCAAATTACTGATAAGCCTTGCTTTCCCCCTCTAAATCTATCGACTTGCCCTCTGTCAAAAAACAAGGACAAAACCATCCACGAAATTCCTAAATCTGCCGAAACCTTTGTTGGCCTGACATGTATCGGCCATTCAGTTCCCTCAATCGAAGTAATCTATGCCCGTTCGGCGAATGTCATTTGTTTTGACCCATTTCCATACAAACGGATCCTTGTCATGTCTCGACCTCTTGGACCGATCACAGACATCGTCCCAGTTTTAGACCGAATGTCGATTGTTCTCTTGTACACCCCAGGTTGGCCATAACCTTTAGATTGCCATTGACACTTCCAACGTACAATGGGTCGGTTTCAGCCAGAGAGCTCTGAATATTCCAGTGGCCAAGTCGTTTAAAGAACAAAGGATTCCGCAAGAGGAAAATCGGTTATTGATTACGGCAAGCTAATTAGACCATTTTCTGCTAAAAGGATAAACTTGTGGTGGTATAAAGTTATGCGGTATCGCGAGATGTTATCTATATTAAGCAATTAGATGCTTTTTGTCAGCCCCGCAAAAAGTGTCCCATTAAAATCATTTCATTAACTTCGCTTTGTTTATCCAGCGAAGAAGCCTTTTGAGCTCCTCTTTCCGAGGGTTTTCGCTTAAAAAATGGGGATACTTTTAGAAGATTTCCCCTCTGTTTGTCATTTTTCTCCGGCAATTTGAAAAATATATCTACATCTGAAAAGTATATATACTTTAGCCTGAAAAACGAGCTCACTGTTTAATGAGGCATATTTCTTTTCAATTAATTTAAAGTCTGAACCTGACAACTTAGAAATGACTATTGTTTCCCATAGAAAAAGGGAGAAATTGATTTCGTCGATATCAAAAGCGTATAAAAGCAGCGGTGCAGACACTACAAATTGACTTTGTTTTATATATCGAGGGTTCTGGTAATTGTTCCATTGTTAATTGCTTTCTTACACCCGCTGCTTTCTTTTCAACAATCTGGAATTATGCCCCGAGTTTATTAGAAATCGTCGTCTAGAAAGCTATGAAGTTTTTACAGGAAAGGATGGCATAATCAAAGTAAATTAAATTTGTTCAGACATTTTACAGCTAACAACATTTTCAAATGAACACCCTCTATATACAAGATTTATTGTGTTTTGGTGGTGTTTAAAACTATCAAGGATGGAGAGGGCATTAGGAAATTAAGAAAAAAGCACAATACAATCCCAATCCGGAGTCCCATATATGCAACAGTTTTGGAGATAATCTCGTTTGGTGGTTGCTGGTTTTTAGGTTTAACTTTTGAAAGCAGATTTTTATTTTAAATTTTAGAACAAATTCAGGCAAAACTGATTTTAAAACCTCCCATTCTGTTGTTTTTAGTAAAATAAGTGAAATTTGTCAGTCAGCATTCGGGTGAAAATCGGTGTAAAAATTCAATTTAAATTTTTAAAAAAAAAATAAGGTAGAATAAATAATTTAGGGCCAAAGTCGGTTAAAAATGAGAGAAAAAAGCGCTCTAAAACTGCAGATTTAAAGTTTTTGGTGAAATCCAAGCTATAAGTAGAGTAACAACTTTTTAAAAATGAATCAAAACGTCCAAAAATTGAAATTTTGATGTTTTTGGAGGAATTTAATTTTTAATTTTTTATTAAAAAATCATGCGAAATTGATACCAAATCTCCTAATTCGTTGTTTTTGGTAAAATTACATTTTTGGTCCAAAATAAGTGAAATTTGGCTCCATATGCATCAAAATGTAATTTTGAAATTTTTGGAGAAATCCAGGTTGAGATTAAGCCAAAGTCGATTAAAACTTGCACGATGCGTCTAAAAAGGGAAGTTTTAGATGTTTGGAAAAATGTGGGTTAATGTTAAGATTAGAGTTGGTAAAAATGACTTGAGAGGTCTAAAAAAATGCAAAATTTAGGTTCTACTTGGAAAATTGCCATAAAGCCTGTTAAAAAGTACTCAAAACGTTTAAAAATGCAAATTTTGTTGCTACTGAAAAATTGACTTTTGGTAAATTCAGGCGAAACTGGTCAAATCTTTTTTTAATTTGATGTTTTTTGATAAAATTACATTTTTGAACTAAAATAACGTAAATTTGACTCAAAACGCCTCAAAATGCCGATTTGGTATTTGATATTTCTGGGGAAATTTAGGTTAAAATTATGGGAAAGGACAGTTAAAAACCCTCAGTGTCTAGAAATGCAAGCTGGGAGTTTTTTTTTTTAATTCAGGCCAGAATTAGCTCCAAAAACGGCAAAAATAACACAAAGAGACCTCAAATGCTAGTTTTGAGTCTTCGTTCAAACGAAAATAGGTAAAACAATTACTCAAAGACTGTACAAATAAAAGTTGTAGTTTTTAAACAAATTTAAGCTAGAATTCAAGGTATATATAATTACAGTCAAAATCCGTTTAAAGCGTAACATGTTACCTTCGAAATCACTAATGGGCCCTATTTTTTTCACGTTTTTTTTTTAATTGTAGCTTACGGTCCATAGAACACATTAAAGAAAAAAAATCCTTGGGTGAACCACTTTTCCCTGAGAAATAAGGAATAGAAAATCGTACATTTGCGTCAAAATTAGTGCAAAAACTCTCCAACCTGACAGTAAGGTTATAAGTATATTTTGCAGTGATGCCAAATGTCGGAGTTTACCGTTAAGTGCAAATATCCGGTCGCTTCTAAAAAGAAAGGAAAACAAAATCTAAACTGAACTAGTTCAGCTATAGTTCCTGGTTACTTCAGGTTAGTTTTGGTTAAAAACTCGTTTTGGTTAAAAACTAACCTGAAGTAACCAGGAACTATAACTGAACTAGTTCAGTGTAGATTTTGTTTTACTTTCTTTTTAGAAGCGACCGGATATTTGCACTTAACGGTAAATTTGCACTTAGCACTAAACTAACCTGAACTAACCTGAACTAACCTAAACAAACTCGAACTATCCTGACCTAAAAAAAATATAAATAGAAGCGGGCCCGTACGGGCTTTCAACCTTTTGGTATGAAAACTCCACTTTAGGTCCTGATGTCATTTTAAGATTACATCTTTTTTGATTAGCCTTCAAATAAAAAAAAATTTATTAGTGATTTTCTAACTATCATCACTCCACATTTTGAACAAATTTCAGTTTTATTTTCTATTTCCCATTTTTAAAATCTAATCATTAAATTTTTGCTTTCAAGCATAAAGTTCAACTTTCCCAATCACTAATGGGTCCAATTTTCTCAAAATTATCGATTTTCGGATTTTATCACAAAATAATTGAAAAACCCTTTGTATGGAAACTCCGCATTAGGCCTTGATGTCTTTTGAGTCTCTTTTGACTAACCATCAATTAATTTAAAATGTAATTTATTAAATATGTTAGTAAACTCCTAACCCTCATCACCGTATATTTTAAATAATTTTCACTTTAATTTTGTATGTCTTATTTTTTAAATCTAATCATTGAATTTTTTGTTTAAAACATAAAATTTAACTTTCCAAATCACTAATAGACCCTGACTTCTGATTTTGTGTGAAAAATAATTGAGAACCCTTTCACTTAAAAGCGACATTGTATCATTAGCAATTTCTAGGAAATTAGATATTTTTCGTTTTGTAAAGTTGAAATAGAGAATAAAGGAAAATATAAATTAATTTTTGTTTTTAGCGTAAAGAAAGTATTTATGTCTGACTCCAGCCCTGTCTAATTTTGGTCGCAAATAGACAACTTGCAAACTAAGCAATCCGACCCCGGCAACCCGTGATCGAAGGGAGATGTTCACCGGCAAAACTGATATAGACATTATAGTTCTTAGACGTATTTTTTGTATCTATTAAACTTTAGTTATGCTTTTTAACTTTTTTAGTTTATTTTTCTTTTTTTCGAATCTGTTGGATCAAATGGTGCTATCCTGCTTTTTGTGTAGTGAAAATAAGTACATGGTGTCTCAGAAAAGAGTGACCCATTTTACATGCTTTTAACTTTTATACCAGGTTGTGTCGTCTGTAATATTCAAACAAACAACGTTTTTTTTTAGTTGGTACCAAATTTTTTCAACACGTAGGTACAGTTAGAGCAAAAAAAAAACTTTTGTTTGACATTAAAGCTCTCAATTATTTTTATTGAAAAACTCTTTTTGTGTGGCGCATATACATCGCAGTAGGTATAAAAACACCTTTTAATTAAGGTTGCAACACATTAATTTTAGTTGTAATTTATGAATTATTTTAGTAAACTCCTAACCCTCATCACCTTATATTTTTAATAAAACATTGCAAATTATAAAATTTGTTGGTAAAAAAAATTATGGGAAAGGACAGTTAAAAACCCTCAGTGTCTAGAAATGCAAGCTGGGAGTTTTTTTTTTTAATTCAGGCCAGAATTAGCTCCAAAAACGGCAAAAATAACACAAAGAGTCCTCAAATGCTAGTTTTGAGTCTTCGTTCAAACGAAAATAGGTAAAACAATTACTCAAAGACTGTACAAATAAAAGTTGTAGTTTTTAAACAAATTTAGGCTAGAATTCAAGGTATATATAATTACAGTCAAAATCCGTCAAAAATGAAGCAAAAGGTCCAAAAAATGGAAATGTTGATGTCTTTGGAGAAATTAGAAAGCATGTTAAAAATTGCTTAAAGCGTCTAAAAGAACAAATTTTTAATTTGGGAAAATGTGGGTAAGGCTAAGATCAGAATTGGTGAAAAATTAATTAAGAAGTCTAAAAAGAGGCAAAATTTAAGTTGTTTTTGGAAAATTGCCACAAAGTCTGTTAAAAATTACTCAAAGCGTCTAAAAGTGCAAATTTTGAAGTAAAATTGTAAAATTGACTTCTAGGACAAAATCAGGCAAATCGGTTCAAACAAAAAATGCAGGTTAAATATAGGGCCAAAGGCGGCTAAAAAGACTCAATTCTTCTAAAAATGCAAGTTGAGAGTTTTTTAAGAAAGATCAGGCTAGGATTAGGCAAAAATCGGTAAAAATTACCCAAAGTGTCTAAAAATGCAAATTTAGAGTTGTGAAGAAATTCAGTTATAGATTTAGAATTTTAGAACCATTACGTTTTTTTGACCAAATAAATGAAATTTGACTGACTGCAAATTTGATGTTTTTTGAGAAAGTCAGCATTCTATAGAAAATCGGTAAAAAATTACTCAAAGGGTGTAAAAATTCAATTTAGATAAAAAAAAAAGGTATAATAAAATTAGGGCCAGAATCGGTTAAAAAATGAGGCAAAGCACCTAAAAATGCAGATTTAAAGTTTTTGGTGAAATCCAAGCTATAATTAGAGCAACCATCTGTTAAAAATGTAATAAAACGTCTAAAAAAGGAAATTTTGTTGTTTTTGAAGAAAAATGAATTTTATTAAAAAATCCAGCAAAATTCATTCAAAATCTTCAAATTTGTTGTTTTTGGTAAAATTATATTTTTGACCCAAAATAAGTGAAATTCGGCTCCATACGCCTCAAAATATAAATTTGATGGTTTTGGAGAAATCCAGGTTAAGACTATGCCAAAATCGATTAATTTTTAATTTTGGAAAAACTGGCTTAAGAACCAGAATTGGTTAAGAAGTCTAAAAAATAAAAAAATGCGGAATTGGAGTTTTTTGGGAAAATGCCACAAGCATGTTAAAAATTAATCCAAACATCTAAAAAGGCAAGTTTTGATGCTACTGAAAAATTGACTTTAGGCAAAATCAGGCGATACCGGTCCAAATCTTATAATTTGTCATTTTTTGGTAAAATTGCATTTTGGAACTACAATAAAGGACTCAAAAAGACTTAAAATATCCATTTGGTATTTGACATTTTTGCAGAAATTCAGGTAAAAATTAGGGACAAGGACGATTAACAACCTTAAGAGCGTCTAGAAATGCAATTTGGAAGTTTCTTTTTAGATCAGGCTGGAATTAGCTCCAAGAACTGCAAAAATTACACAAAGAGTCTTAAAATGCTAATTTGGAGGCTTCAATCAAACGCAATTTGGAGTTTTTTTTTAATTTTAAGCCAGAATCAGGGTTAGGTTTGATATTAGTAACGCCCAAATCAGTTAAACATGACACAAAGCGCCTAAAAAGGAAAATTTAGAGTTTTAGCGCCAAAATCCGTTAAAAATTAAACAAAGTATCTAAAAATATAAATTTTTGTTTTTGGAGAAATGGAGTTTTAATAAAAATCAGGCAAAATTGATTGAAAATCTTCTAATTTGTTGCTTTTGGAAAAATTGAATTTTTGGCCAAAATAATTGAAATGCGGCTCCATACGCCTCAAAATGTAAATTTGATAACTTTGAAGAAATCCGGGTTAAGATTAAGCCAAAATCGATTAAAAATGACATAATGCGTTTAAAATTGCAAATTTTAAGTGTTTGGGAAAATGTGAATTAAATATTAAAAATGTGGATTAAGGATGAGATCAGAATTGGTTAAAAATGGCTTGAAAAGTCTAAAAAAAGAGTCAAGCTAAGATTTGGGAAGAATCGTTAAAAATTACACAAATCGTCTACAAATGCAAATTTACAGTTTTGTGTATGTTACAATTTACAAATCAAATGGTTCAACTCTTATTTGTTGTTTTTGTAAAAATTACGATTTTTGACCAAATAAATGAAATTCAACTCAAGACATTTGAAAATGCAAATTTGATGTTTTTTTGAGAAAGTCAGCATTCAAGCGAAAATCGGTAAATACTTACTCAATGGGTGTAAAAATTCAATTTAGAGATTAAAAAACAATGTAGAATAGAACTACTGAAAAAAATAAGCAAAGCGAATAAAAATGTAGATTTAAAACTTTAAATGTGCATTTTTAGGGGCTTTGTCTCAGTTTGAACCGATTTGGCCCCAATTTTATTTTGCCATATTTTTTTTTAAACTTTAAATTGTGTTGTTACATTTTTTGAGTAATTTTTTACCGATCTTCGCTCAAATAATGATTTTCTCAAAAAACATCAAATTTGCATTTGAAATGTTTTGAGTGGTATTTCAATTATTTGCTCAAAAAACTTAATTTTACCAAAAACAACAAATAAGAGTTTAACCATTGGATTTTGTAAAATCTAAGCTATAATTGGCGCAAAAATGTGTTAAAAATGTAACAAAACGTCCACAAATGGAAATTCTTATGTTTCTGGAAAAATTAGATTTTATTTAAAAAACAATTTTCAATTTTTATTAAAATTACTTTTTTGGCACAAAATAATTGAAATTCGTCTCCATACGCCTCAAAATGTAAATTTGAGGTTTGGGAAAATCCATCAGGTTAAGATTAGGCCAAAATCGATTAATCTTAAATTTTGGAAAAATGTAGCTTAAGTAGAACCAGAATTGGTTAAGAAGTCTAAAAAAAGCGAAATTGGAATTTTTTGTTGGGAAATTGCCACCAAGCCTGTTAAGAATTACTCAAAACGACTAAAAATGCAAATTTTGATGCTACTGAAAAACTGAATTTAGACAAAATCAGGCTAAAGCCGCCCAAATCTTGTATTTTGTTATTTTTTTGGTAAAATTACATTTTTGTACTACAATAAAGGACTCAAAACGCTTGAAAATGCCTATTTGGTACTTGATATTTTTGGAGAAAATTAGGTAAAAATTAGGGCCAAGGACGGCTAAAAACCTTAAAAGCGTCCAAAAATGCAAATTGGGAGATTTCTTTTAAATCAAGCTAGAAATGGCTCCAAAAAACGGCAAAAATTACACAAAGAGTCTTAAAATGCTAGTTTAGAGTTTTCATTCAGAAGAAACTAGGTAAAAAAATTACTCAAAATTCAGAGTTTATGAAGAAACTCAAATCTATATAATTAGAGACAAAATCCGTTTAAAATGAAACAAAACGTCCAAAAAAATGGAAATTTGATGTTTTCGGAGAAATTGAATTTTAATAAAAAATCAGGCAAAATTTATTTAAAATCTTCTAATTTATTGCTTTTGGTAAAATTACATTTTTGGCCCACAATAATTAAAATTTGATGGCTTTCGATTCGATTTCAAATCGACGAAAATCGATTAGGAATGGAACAATGCGTCTGAAAAGGCAAAGTTTAAATGTTTGCGAGAATGTGGATTAAGGTCTGGACCAGAATTGGTCCTAACCTTAACCAGTGCCAAATTTTACGTAACCGTAAAATTGACTTATAGGACAAAATCAGGCGAAACTAATTCAAATTTTCCAATTTATTTATTTTTTTGTGGAAAAATTGTACTTTTGGAACAAAATAAGTGAAAGACGAACTAAAACGCCTTAAAATTCAGATTTGATA